>CM065394.1:4845000-4935000 GCA_033060915.1 Euryodendron excelsum | reverse complement strand
GGGCACGTGAAAGTAGTCTTATCCCGATCCTCTAGAGCGACCTCAATCTGGTTGTAGTCGGAATACCCATCTAGGAAACAATAGTATGCTCGGCCCGCTACTTGTTCCAGGACTTGGTCCAAGAACAGAAGTGGGAAGTGATCTTTCCTGGTGACTGCATTGAGTCTACGGTAGTCTATGCACATTCATCAGCCTGTTTGAATTCTAGTTGAAACTAGTTCATTCAGCTCATTTTTTCACTACCGTAACTCCTGACGTTTTAGGGACGACTTGGGTTGGACTAACCCATTTGGAATCAGATATGGGGTATATAATACCTGCATCGAGAACCTTTAGTACTTCTCCTTTTACAACCTCCTTCATGTTGGGGTTTAAGCATTGTTGCATTTGATGCACAGATTTTGAATCCTCCTCAAGATATATACGATGTGTACACATTGGAGGACTTATTCTATGAAGGTCTGCTATAGTCCAACCTAGAGCTTTCCTATGACTTTTCAGCACTTTCAAAACAGATTCCTTTTGGCCTTTAGACAGGCTAGAGGAAATGACTAATGGATAGCATTCACCCTCACTTAAAAATGCATATTTCAAGGTGGAAGGTAAGGGTTTCCTCTCTGGAGTAGGTGATTTTTGTTCAGAAGGGACCGACTTTTTAACACTTAGAGTAAGGGGTTCAAAAGCGTGGGTCCAATGACCCACATGCATGCAACTCTCACTCCCTTCCTTAACTCTAGCGGGGTCCCTATGACTCGTACTCTCAGTTTTCAATTGGTCATTAGGCTCACTCCAAACAAGAGCCCTCTTAATTGGATCATCTATGAACTCTCAGTCCACATGCTCCTAGACAATAGACTCAATGATGTCTACCTCCTCTACATTGTCTACTTCCCCCTTTTGCTTACCCACAGTAAAGTTGTTCATTTCTAAGGTCAAATTACCGAATGACAACTTTAGTAACCCATTCCTACAATAAATAATTGCATTAGCAGTTGCAACGAATGGTCGTCCTAAAATGACAGGAATATGACAGTTAGAAGATTCTATATCTATCGGGTGGGTATCTAAAACAATGAAATCCACAGGGCAGTAGACATTGTTCACTTGAATGAGGACATCCTCAATGATTCCCCGAGACACCGTAATAGAACGATCAACCAACTCAAGAGTAACTCGGGTAGGGCTTAATTCTCCTCAACCTAGTTCTTCGTAAACAGAGTATGGAAGTAGATTCACGGTAGAACCTAGGTCAAGAAGGGCTCGATCTATCCTATGTCCTCCTATGACGCACGAAATAGTAGGACAACCGGGGTCCTTATACTTCGGCATAGTTTTGCATTGTAGGATGGCATTGTGTCTCTCATTTATCATTGTCGTCTCTTTAACATATAACTTCCTCTTAACAGTACACACGTCCTTTAAGAACTTGGCATAGTAAGGTATTTGTTTGATGGCATCCAAAATCGGAATGTTGACTCGAACTTGTTTGAAAATCTCATAAATTTTAGAATTCAGAGATTCTTTCTTAGGTCTCATCAATCTATGAGGAAAAGGGGCATGTTTTAAATCTTCAATGCCTAGATTTTCAGATGCATTAATGAACTGTTTTGACGGCTCAGAATTGTTCTCATTTTCTTTCTCTTCACTCTCTTTATTTTTCTCACTCTTCTCTTTCTCTCTTGCTCTTGTCCTATCCCTACAAACTCATCCTTCTTCCCTTAGTTGATTTATTTAGGAGTGATGGTGTTATCTAATTGTTTTCGCTCCTAGGGGTGGTGGTAGCCTGAACCTATTCGTGTGAAGTGTCAATGAAATTTGCAAGTTTCGGGTTTGGTTGGGGTTGTGCAGGAAATCGCCCTTGTGTTTATTGAGTCATTAACATCTTGTGGATATCTTTGACTATCGTGTTGGTCTCCCCTTGTGATTGTTCTAGATTTGTGACCCTTGTTGTGAGTGCTCTCATATCGTTGGTCACTTGGTTGTCCTCATTATTCCTCCTATGAGGAGGGTGAAATTATACCCGTTGAGGTATATATGGTTGTGGTCCAATGGTGCAGAATAAGGCATTTGTTGGCCTTGGAATGGTTGCGGTGGTTGGTGAAAAGGTTGTGGGGGTCGTTGGAATGGTTGAGGGTTTTGAGGACCCTCTTGTTTCCGGCCAAAATTAGGATGATTCCTCCATCCCGAGTTATATGTGTTGGAGTAGGGATTGTTCCCACTCCTCTGGTTTTGGTACCCCCCTTGAAATTGGCCAACCGCATTTTCTTAGCCGTGGAGTGCTGCTTCCCTCACCCTCAGTATAATTGGACATGATGCAGTGCCATGTTCTAATATGTCACAAACTAGACAAAGTGAGGATATCTTAACTGGTACGGAAGTGGTGGCCTTAGAAGTTTCCAAAGCCTCCAACTTACGCATTAGTGACGTGACCCTAGCTTGTAGGTCTTCTACTTCCCCTAGTTGGTGTTTGCCTCCGATATGTGTGGTATTGGGCTTGTTTACGTGATTTTGAGTTGTTTGGTTTTGAGTGCCTGTACTAGCCCAATCTCTAGCCAAGTTGGCTAGATAGTTGAAGTAATTGTATGCTTCAGTGGGGTTTTTTTATCTAGATAGGTTCCCGCGCATATTAATTCTACAAACATCTTCAATTAAGGGTTCAATGAAGAATAGAACATGTTTATAATGTGCCATTCCGAAAAACCGTGATGTGGACATGTGAATAGTAGGTCCTTGAATCTCTCCCAACATTGGAAGAAAGTCTCACCACTATTCGGTGTGAATTGAGAGATGGCATGTCGTAGTGCCTCAATACGATTTTTACAGAAGAAATTTTTCAAGAACTCCCCTTAAAGTGTGTGCCATAAATGTATGGACATGGGCCTTAGTGAATTGAACCACGTTTTGGCCTTGTCCTTTAGAGTGAATGGGAAGAGTTTTAACAGTAAAACCTCCCAAGGACATGCATTATCTTGGAAAATGGAGCATACATCCTCAAAATCTTTGACGTGTGTGTACGGTTGCTCAAAATCATAGCCATGAAACTGGGGCATGGCTTGTAGCATTCATAGTTTCAGATTTAAAGTGGTTTGGTGTGCAAGAAGTACTATGACAGATGTTGGTGTTTGCCTTAAGGGATTCATGTAATCCCTCATTATACGGTTTTGTGCCTTGGCTTCCCCTACGTTGCTTCCCTGTTCATGGATATTATTTCGGCCATTATGCCCATTATTTCCATCCCCCAGGACATGTCCCATTGGTGGATCATCAATGTTTTCCATGGGTGTGGGTTGTGAATCAACCAAAGGAAATCGAGGTAAGTCTGTTGGATGAAAACAAGTAGGTGATGAGTCAAATAAGCTGGTTGGAGATTACATAAAGGTGAGAGTCTACAAAGACGATGCATGTGATCTCTAAAGAATTAGGACATACAAATGCAATGCACACATCAATCAAGTCAAATCAATTCCTTCCGAACCTCCAATATCCACATAAATGTCGACTCTGTTGCTCACAAGAAATTTAAATGCAACCCAACCGATTCTCCAATCTCCATATACAAGGGAAAACCACCAATAAGCAATTAATACACAGCCTAACTACCTCTCGTTTCGTCTCCTAACTACAAAATCCCTAGACCCCTAAAAGGAAGAAAACAAATAAACAACCTAAAATTCTAACACAACAAAACTAAAATGGTGGAACGAAGTTACCGAATGGCCTTAGCCAACGATTCCTCCGTGGTTGTAGGTTGATGGTGAAACAGTTTGCTAAACTTCGCGTTGACTAAGGTTCGTGTTCTAGCACGCCTCTTGCGATCACTTGTGCGAAAGCAAGACTTCTCGGCAACGGCGCCAAAACTTGACTCGCAGCACACGTACACTTGAGGTAAACCCAAGAGAAGGCCGGTGGAGTAGTATAACTCGGAGTACGAGATCGTCCCACAAGGAGCTGTGTGTGCACAATGACTAAAAGAACTAGAACTGCCCTCTCAATCGTTTACAAAATTCTAACAAATTGCTTCTAAAAATAAAATAAAAAATATGTTTGTTTTGGAAAAGGTTTGGTGATCTAAACTATCTAACACAAATGTTAAACGACTTGAATAAAGTTTGATTTTAACTTAAGGTGACAAAGTCTTGGGATTAATTGATCCAACTGATTGTTTTTTCTTGGAATTCCAAAGGGAGATTTTATAACTCAAATCCTTCAACTACGTCGTGAGTCTCGGATTTAGAAGTTCTAATGATAAAAACAAGGTGTTCTTTAGAAATTCAAGTTCTAGAATAAATCGAGTTTTTAGAATCGAGGACGAATACCATCGATTCGTGCAGCGCATATATTGAGTATAGACTCAGGCATAAACATTACCGAACATAATCAATCACCCAAGTTTTCTATGTTTTCTAGAATGAAGAACAATAAAAACAAAATTTTGCTTGAAAACCCAAAATTTCACCCCTTTTGCTCATCCAAGACCTCCAATGGGACTTCACAATTAATCCCAAGAATGGGAGAATTAGCTACTCATATCTATGTATAAAACAACTTCAAAATAATTGAAGAAAAGCTAAAAATCCAAATTTAATGCAAGAACACGACTGACATTACGAATTTAATGTAATGAAATGGAAGAACTTGCATTGAAACTAGTGTTTAAGAGATTACAATTACAAACTAAGCAATAATCTAACAAATATAAGCTAAACAAATGAAAAACTTACAAAAAACCTAAATATCGCTGCCCCTCTACTCTGCTGTCTCAAAAATAAAACGAAAGTTTGTATGTATAGGGATTACAATCGAGCCCTAATATCTAGCAAAAAATGGCCTTACCGTTCGAACAGTTGGAGGGCCGTTCGAATGCCCGTAGCTAGGTTCTTCGCCATTTGAATGGCTGGAAGGGGCTTTCGAACAGTAGGAAATTTCTCGGATGCATGCTCTTAGGCTGTTCGAACGGCCTCTTCCAACGTTCGAACGGTAGGCAAAATTTTGGCTTCTTTTCTTCTAGCCATTCGAATGGCCTCTTTGGGGGTTCGAACTGTAAACTTGTTTTTTGCTCATTCAGGAATCGACTTGTTTGAAGCCTTTAAAGTTAGAATTTGCCAATGCATATTAGACACAAACATGTGTAACTTTGAAAGACCTTTCCAACGGTGTATCATTCATCCTGTTTCGATCTACGAGTAGAAACTTACATGTTTTACGAGACAAAGCCCCTGTAACGGTCCTCGACGATCCACGATCGCGGCTCGGATCACTTCTGTAACTCCAAATTGACTTCCTTAGCTTCAAATACCTAAAATGAGGTTGAGTACGAGGTTAAATACAATAAAAAACAAAGAAATCATAATTAACTCTAATCTACGGTTATAAAAGGTTGTTTAGCGGCCATAGACTACACTTATGTAGTCTAATCGGCCTATTGGCGTAGTCCACTAGCCTAGGGTGCCAGGGTGTGCTAGGAGTGGGCCTATTGCAACAGTCTCCTTGCTAGGGGCGCCAGTAGGGTGCTATAGCTTAGTCCATGGCTGGTTTGGCTCTTCTTTTTGCATCATATTCTTCTTATAATGCCTTAGGAAGGGTTTAACACTTTTAATTAAGTTCTTAATGTGTCATTGATGTATCGTTTCTTATATTTGTGTATCACAAATCTTGAACATGCATTGATTATGCAGTTATGACATGGTGCATTCTTATTCAATCTTACCATATCATTATAGCATCATTTCTTGGTGTTGGAAAGTTATAAGCTTTGTATAGACATGATTTATTGTATATAACATTCTAATCTCACAAGTTTGATGTGATGGTGTGTGTTAGGTTTAGAATCGATTAAAGACACTCCAATTCCATTAATGGAGTGATTTCTCTTGGTACAATAAGTTAAAGTGGTGATATAAGATATTCTTATTTATATTCAATTGGATGTCTTA
This sequence comes from Euryodendron excelsum, assembly GCA_033060915.1. Classification (NCBI taxonomy): domain Eukaryota; kingdom Viridiplantae; phylum Streptophyta; class Magnoliopsida; order Ericales; family Pentaphylacaceae; genus Euryodendron; species Euryodendron excelsum. The sequence continues at coordinate 4,929,067 of CM065394.1, read as the reverse complement.
TTGGTGTTGATTGTGGGAATTTAAGATATTGTTATTCGTGTTGAATTGGATGTCTTGTTGTTAATATTAGTGTTGATTGTGGGGTTATGAGATATTCTTATATATATGGAATTGAATATCTTGTTGTGAATGTTGGTGTTGATTGTGGGAATATAAGATATTGTTGGTCATATGAAATTGAATGTCTTGTTGTGAATGTTGGTTTTGATTGTGGGAATATAAAATATTCTTATTCGTATTGAATTGAATGTCTTGTTGTTCATGTTGGTATTGATTGTGGAGATATAATATATTCTTATTCGTGTTGAATTGAATGTATTGTTTTTAATATTGATGTTGATTGTAGGATTACAAGGTGGCATTGCATATAACGTACATTGTGTGCATAATTTGCATTGCATGGAGAAGGTTTAGTCACGTGGCACTAACCTAGAAGAATATTACGTGGGATATTTCTTATATAACAAGTCATCAATTTATTAGGCCCATGTTATCAAAATGTTGAGCATATGTGGTGACATTAAACATTGCATTGTAAGAGGCATTATATTTCATGAGGCATTCCTCATTGATGTTGCTGACAAGTGTATGATTATATATTATTAAATGGTGGAGTATCTATTGATGATTGATTCAATGTTTATTTATCATTCGTTCTTTACAAGTTTGATTATCTTAGTGAGCACGTTAATATGTAGCTCACACCTACACAGATTATTTTGCAGGAAAGATGAAAGATGTCCGGTCCACTGTTTTTAATGTCGGTGCTGAGTTGGAGAGCTTCGAAGAGCTTTACTTGTTGAGTTGTAGATTTGTACATGTTGTACATTTCGAAAATGAGAGTCTTTTAGAGTTTGTTTATACCTTTACTTGTAATGTTTTTTAGAGTATGTCTTGAAAGCTCTCTTATGAATGTATGGTGTTTATGAGATGGTTTTTATATTTAATGATGTTGTTTAATCCTTATAAGATTCTTATCTTTAGGATTGTTATGAAACATCGTTCGCAGGTAGGTAACTGTGCGGTCACATTCATCCTAAGAAGGCATTAATTATGCCTGATTAGTAGTGGGAGAGAGAGATTAGTATCAGTGTTGAGTTTAAAGTCAAGATTGTCACGCCTTGAATTCCCAAGCCCGGGGATTTCCAAGTGGTGCGACGTCGACCACTTGCTAATCCCTGTCATGTCTTGAATGAGGGATCAACAGGTGGTCAAAATGCTATAATCTAAATAATAACAGTTTTGATTTCTAAAATAACTCAAATAACACGCTAAACTCATACCTCATCACTATATCTCATTACAATCATGCGGTATCTCTGTGCCACTTATACCAAAATCTATATAGTTTCGAAATCTAGCTAAACTGGAAAGAAGACAGTTGGATCCTAGGGTTTCACTTGTGACCTTTTCGATGTACAACATAGTTCTTGGAGATCTCTACTGTTGTTTTTATCATGTTTACCGCCTTGTCATTTGAATTATTACCCATGAAATGGGGTGAGCTGTAAAGCCCTGCAATAGTGTATTATCCAGCATATAATAAGTTTAAGGTTTTTAGCAAACAATGTTTAACTAATTTATGATATAGCAAATGAAAACAATAATTTCAAAATTAGGACAAGTGCTACAATACTCAATAATATACAAAATTATATAATATTTATTCAAAATTTCAGCACATGTCATGTAAAATTCGGTAAAGTCATGATATCTCAACAAACAATTGTTCATTATTTTACTATGCTCAAGTACCACCTTATCTCCCCTTTCTGCATGCCAATTCTGAAACTAGGTAGCACAGTTCTTTAACCCTATTTAAGGTCCGAGCTAGGACTAAGTTCGGATTGGTCTGGACTCAAGACCAAGTTCGCATAGGTCTGGACTTACAACCATAACCTCTCAATTCATTTCCATAACCATGTTATTCAATTCAACAATGAACAGTTCGTTTTGCTATCTCAAGTATCACAGTTGGAACCATATAGTAATATAATTCAACAAGAACGTAATAAGAAATCGTGCTTTTCAATTCAGATAATTGGACAGTTTAAAATATGTATATCGAAAAGAAATAGGCATATTGTTATTGGATTAGTACCCCCTACCTGATCGTATCCTAACCGATTACGCTATGTGTTTTGAATTTTGTATTGGTTATGCTAAACAAAATAATAATTGCCAACTAACAAGTTTCATTCAAACTAACTCGTGCATATAACTCAAACAATGATAACATGCCCTTCGAAGAAGGTTCTATAAAGTTATTTGGGGTCAACTGATGCAGTAAGGGTCGGGTTCGGTTTAACCAAGAACTAAAATTTAAAAATAATTATCTTTAGAGAAAAATTTTGAAAGAAAGAGTTTTTCTAACACTACTGTAGCAACTTTGTGTCTAAGATATTTATTTTTTGCAAAATAAAGTTGGTCTTTTTAAAACAAAAAAATTTATTTTGAAATTTGGTTTTTTAGGACAAGTTTGTACATAAAATTCAAACTCATGGAAAACAATTTTTTTTTAACGCACTCTCCACTGAGAGTGTTTTGAAATAGTGAAAGTAGCTACAATAAGTTTTTGAGAAATTTTTTTTTCAAAAAAAAAATATTGGCTAATACTCTCTTGAATAGTTTTTCAAAGAACTATTTCTTAAAAATAGCTACGGTGGTCAAATCAAATTGATCAAAACATGAAAAAAATTGTTTAACATGTATGAAGCATGCTGGAAGAAACCAGAGCACCCAGTTCCTCCACACGCACCCTCACGTGCCACCACCCATGCACTATTCATCATCTCCCTCTTATAGCTAGCTTCCCCTGTTTCACAAACCAAACTTTGATCCCATTTAAATCCCTCATTTCTTTGCCAAAACTTGTGAAATTTGGGTCTAACTCTAGCAATTTTGAAGATCTTTATGGGTATGGTCTCGGAGTTAAAAATGGTGTTCGTTAGATTAGTATAAATGACCTCGAAAAAACGCTGCACATGACCAAATTTTACACCGTGCACCGAAAACTTGGAGATTTCTCCATGTCTGTGACTACCATTGCTCTTAAGGCTATAAAATTTATAATTAACATATACCTTACCAATACTCATTGTTTAATCAACATGCAATGCATGCAATTCAGTTTCTATCACTTATTCTCTACATGCAACCGATTAAACTAAAGTTTAGAGGAAGAAAATAGTAAACTGAGATGTAATGATCTATATCATTTAAGGATCTGGAAAAACCTTATAGACCTTCTGAAATTCATCTCTAATCCACCAAATCTGGTATACAAGGTCAGATTCTTAAATTTCAAAACTTTCCTTCTATTTTTCCTAAGTTGCCTCTCACCGGAAACCATGGCTTCTAGTCGGTTTCTTACCATTTTCTGGTCAATTATAGTGCATGTGTCACACCCCGTAACCTGACCTATGAGTATTTAGGGTTCATAATTGGCCAGTAGCTTAGCTACCCAAAGCAGCATTTCATAATCCAGTTAAACACCTAAGCATGATCATTTAAAATGATACATAATTAGAGAAATAAAATTTTGTAAACATAAAACAAATCGTGTGTCATACATGGTAGAGCCATGCATAATCTCTAAAACATAAACATGCCATAAAATGGGCCTATGGAAGGCCACCACAATTATAACATTATAATATTATAAAATATTAGGGTCCAGCCCATATACACGTTACATATCATAAGGCCTGTGGGCTGCAGTTCAAATATCCACGTAATGGGCCGCCCTATAAGACCTTCTAGTTTGGTGACCTGAAAACATTTTTAGAAAACGTAAGCTAATGCTTAGTGAATAATAATGATGCATGAGTGTAAAATATTATGGATTAACATTTCTATTTAATGTATACGACAATAGATGAATATTTATGCATATATGGTATGAACTTAGAAACATATAAGCGGAAGGTTGAAAACACATGTGGTGTAAGCTTTTATATTAATAAATTTCATCATTTCCAAAACATAATGTCATAAAAGAGAGAGGCATATCATCGCATGATCTCGTAGAGCATGACATAGCTTGTCATGAGCATAACATATCATAAACTTATAAGAGTAAATCTTAGCTAGTCGTATAATATTAGACACATCAAACATTGTTGTTCTCGAAAACATATAAAATGTAGATTTGAAAACATAGGTAGCATAAACATCATATTGAAACGTTAGATTGTAAAAGAGAGAGATGCAACAGAATATTGTATCATAAGCTTTCATAATGAAATATTATAACATTTCGAACATAGTATCATAAGAGTAAGATGCAAGTCGTAACATGATCTCGTAAGACATAACGTAGCTTGTCATAAGTATATCATAGCATGGTACTATAAGGCATATCATAGTATCGTAAAAAGAAGAGATACACCGTGCTATTAATACTTATAGAAACATACGTAACTTATCGTGAAGCATTTGGACAAATCATATTTCGAAAAGGGATTTTGAGGAGAAGATTTTCTGGAAAGAGAAGCTCTCCCTTCTCTCTAGAGTTTCAGCAGTTATTGTTCCATCTTCCTCTGGGCAATAATGGAGGTTGAAGGTGGCATTAATGAGTGTGGTGTAGCTGGGGGGTTAGTTGACAGATTCTTCATCTAGGTTTCATTTTTGTTTTTTTTTTTTTCTAGAATTCATTCTGATTTCTTTGGAGAAGATGGAGGGTGAGGATGGAGACCATCTTAGAGAGATGGGGGATATTGCTGCGATTGGTGAGGATGGTTCACCTCTGTTAGGAAATGATGCAGACACTTATGACCCTCTTAATGGCTCTCTTGAGAGATTTCTAAAGCTAAGAGCTGGGTCACAAGGGATTCACGTTGATAATTCTGTAACGGAGGTTGGGCGAGGTCAAGCCATTGTTTAAAGTGCTGCTACTCGTAGAATCTCTGAGTTGAACTCTGATTTGGAGTTTTTGAAGACGAAAAGAGATGAGTACAAATCTGAAATCGAAAGACTCAAGGCTATGGTATTTGAGCAATGCAATACTCCAGGTAAAATGCTTGGGTCAAGTATGGCTTCAAAGATGCACGATCTCCTGTTGCAAGCTTTGGAGGTCTTCTCTCGTGCACAAATAGTGGAAAATCTCCAGGTAGTAACTCTTCATCCAAAAGCTGGGCAGATAAGGTTGAAGAGAAAGAGGAAACTTTTGTGGTGAGTTCTTTTTTTTTTTGCTGACGGGGGGAACCTGCCCGGTTTATTGCTAGGGTCAACCCCCGGTGTAGTCGACCGGTAAACTACCCCGGGCCCACATAATAACCCGCTAACCACGTGGTCCATTTAAGACGTAAGGCTTATGCCTTGGGCGGGTGGCCCTACGAATCGATCCCATGACCTCCAAGTGGGGAGTAGTTCCACTTAGCCATTTGGGACAACCCTTGGGGTTATGTGGTGAGTTCTCCCTATGAAGCAGCTGTAAATTCGGTGTTCAAACCTCAGCTTGTGGAGAAGATGGGCACGGTTCAGGTAGAGAAGGTTGGAGCAAAGGAGGAAACTAATGTGGTGATTGCTCCACATGTAGCAACTGCAAATTTGGTGTCCAAACCTTAGCTTGTGAAGAAGAAGGGTACTGTTCACGCACTTGGTGGAGAGAGTGCAAATACAAAGGTGATGGAGGTGGGTCTTGTCTCCACTACTTTGGGTTTGGAAAATGGGATGCATCATGCTTGCTTGGGTGAAGAGAGTGTAAATGCAAAAGGAAATGGAGATAGGTCTTGTCTCCACTACTTTAGGTTTGGGAAATAGAGTGCAACATGCTTACTTGGGTGGAGGAAAAGTTGGAAATAATTCTGCTGTGGCAGAATTTGCAGTCAACCAAGCATGGAGGCAGCATGGGAGGGGCAGGGTTAACGAACTTGGTGAAAAGCAAAGTGGTCCCAATGGTCCAAGTAAGTGGGTTTCCATTTTAAAGTCAAGGAAAGGTTCTTTTATGAATCTTGAATATTTCAAACCTGAAATGGGAAATGATAGAGTTAAAGTTAAACCATCTTCGGATGTGGCTGGCCAGGGTGCTGAGGTTTGGGAAAATACTCTAGTTGGGTACTTTATGCAAAATAAACTACCCTTTAATTTAGTCAACAACATTGCCAAGAAATTATGGGATAAACATGGGTTTGACAAATTGTTGACCACTGATAATGGGTTCTATTATTTTAAGTTTTCATTAGCTATGGGTTATGAATGGGTCATTGAGAATGGAACATGGCACTTTGCTGGGTGTCCTATATGCCTAAGGAAATGGTAACTCAACATGAACCTTAGTAAGGATAGCTGTAAATCAGCCCCCATTTGGGTTAATTTCTATAATGTTCCTTTGGAATTGTGGACAGCAAAAGGCTTAAGTTATGTGGCTAGTGTAGTGGGGAAACCCCTATATCCTGATAACTTGACTGAAGAGTTAAAGAGAATAAACTTTGCTAGAATTTGTATGGAAGTTAATGCTGAATCTAAACTTCCAGATTCCTTTGATTTGGAGGTGGAAGGTAGAGGTGCTGTTGAAATAGTTGTTGAGTACAATTGTGCTCCAAAGATTTGTGAAGTTTGCAAAGAATTTGGGCATATAGTGAGCAAGTGCAAAAAGGTGATTAAACAAGAATGTCAAGTTAAAAAAGAATTCAATAGTAAAGATTGCAAATGAAGAGGGCTGGACAGAAGTTAAGCACAAAGGGAAGGAGATTACTATTGATGAGGATACTACAAGTGGTCCAAGTTTAGCTAGTAATCTCCGATCACTGGGTTACCCGGTCACGAGCCCACCTTAAAGCACGAGGATAGAGGTCATCCTCAACAACTGTCGGGTGACGAACAGGAAGGTACTTGTAGCTCCACCAAACGAGAAAGGGCCAGAAACTAGTCATGCTACCCCAACGAGAGGAAGTCCGGACCCGCATCGACCGAAGAAAGCAGCTAAAGGAAAAGGACCCCCAGTCTAGCTCAGATAAAGCTCTAAGATCAGCTACTATACTCATCAACCGACATGGCATGAGCGACTTGTTGTTGTTGCAAAAGCAGCTAAAAATGATGTACAAAACAAGTCGCCGTCTCATAATATCTCGCCTGGCAAGCGATGGTTCAGTAGCAAAGGTACGGTTATCCTGACTGATCCAAGAGATTGGGAAGGCAGAACGCTCAGGAGGAGGCAAGTCCAACAGCAAACAAGCCTCATCCCTACTGACTAGATGCAGGGTGATTTGCCGGCCGACAAAGGAAAGCCCTGTGATGATCGCCCAATCCAAGGAAGTATGACCTAGCTCGAAGCCGACAAAGTGGAAGGTCCTAGTCTCTCCAAACTACCTCTCGACCAACGCCAGTACTAAATGCCGGTTCAGGCGGTTAGCCTGTAATCCCATGAAGGCGCCAAATCCAATCTCTGCCAAGAAAGTGCGATATGATGGGGCAACCCGTTGCATGGTCACAAAAACTTGATGAATAGCCCCTCTGAAAGCTGTATATACCCGCGGAGGGGGCAAATGCTGTCTAGAGTACACGCTGGGGTGGTAAGCAAGATCCCCGAGTGGTGGGACGTCCGGAATTTGCAGATCTCTCAAATAAGCATCCGTCTGCCTATGCTTGGAGGAAGCTCTCCCATAACCCGTCACTTGATCTCCAAGGCCCGATACCTCCTCCTCGACACCAATCTCCTCTACGAAAGCCTGCTCAATTAGGGGAAAGGGGTTGACAAGTGGCCTACTCCCTCGACCACTCTGACTAGATGCTGCCTGCCCAGTAGACCGTCGGCTACCCCTGGATCGACTAGAGTCGCTAGTGGAATCTATCCGAGCCACCTTCCCCGAGCGGCGTCTCCTCTTAGAGCCGTCATCACCCGCATCTGCCATCCTGAAAAGGTAAGGCAAGGTAAGAGATGTTAATATATCGAGCAAGTGGTTGACACAATAAAGTAAAATGAAATAAACGACTAACAAAAACAAAACAAATAAAAGATTTCAAATCATAAGTCAAAACAAATTTTCTACGTACACATTTTGATTTTCCAACTTCAAATCACATCTCAAGGGTTTTCTGTCTTTTTCCTTTAAAAATATTTTTATTTCCAAACTTTTTCCCTAATTTTTAAAAAAATTTAGGCAGATGCCCGTTTAAAAATGGTCCCTACAACATCCATGGCACCAGTACAAAAACACAAAACATACACTTCACATTGTCACAATCACATAACATCAACACCTGCGTACACTTTTCAATTTTTCAAAATTTTCAAAACACATATTTTATTTTTTCAATAAATCCATGGTTTTCAAAAATGCCTTAAAATTCTTCAAAATCATTTCAAATGTTTTTCAAAAATGTTCCTACATTTTTCACATTTTAAACTCTACGGAATTTCATCAATTTCTAGAGTTTTCTCATTTTCCTAAATTTTCTAAGTATTTTTCTATTTTTTAAAAAATCAAAAATTCACCGAGTTTTGAAAAAATCACGAAACTTCATACGGTTGTTAAACACATTTTTCTAAAGCACATTGCACAAAAATCTAGCCAGAAAATCCAATGCCCAAGCCTGTAGAAACAAATTCACTATTCCTACAGAAAACTCTCGTTGCGTAATTATGAAAAGTCACTCAAATTCAATCAAACAAGCACCAAAATGCAAAAATTATATCACCATCATGTTCAAAACATATCAAAACATTAATTTTCACTATTCACATGATTCAAACAAAATTCTACACATCAAAATCAACAAAAATTTAAAAACTCACTTTTTGGAGTTCTTCGGTGAAATCTTCTCTTCCGGCGACTTTTCCGGCGACGTGGTCTCCTTCCAACAATCACCAGTGGTCTATAAGAAGTGCTCCTTCAATGTCCAAGTCAGCTTCCTCGTAATGCCTCTCAAATTTGCGAAAACTCTTCAAAATACCGTAGCCGTTCGAACCAGAATTTTTTTGGTTTTAACTCCAAACCTGGCACCACTAGCAGAGGCGCCAAGCATTTTGTGCCAAATGCGCCACTGCTAGTGGCGCCAGTTGCAAAATCTGGGTAGCTTTGCCATTTTTCCCGCCAAATCTCATTTTTGAAGGCCTTTTTTGGCCCGCTATCCATTTTCGACTCTCGTTGTCGAAAAATTTCCAATGTCCGTCCTTCCGACTACCTCGCGGTCAACATGGGACTCTTACTTTTATCGTTTTCTGTCTTTGACAAGCAAAGACAGAAAAAGAGGGGCAGCTGTAAACACCCCATTTTTGGCTGCTCGGCAGTCTACGCTCCGTCTAGACTTGTACTCAAGTCAATATGGATGTATTCCAATCGAAACCAACTCTCTAAGTCTACATCTCATCGCTTTGCGGGCCCACCAGGCCCAAATAGAGGCAAAATGACCAAAATGCCCTTAGGGGCATTGTCCTTTCCAATTCCTTTTCCAATTCCAATTCCAATCCCTCTTTCGAGACAGTTTATTCTTCGAGACGGTAAAACTACTCCAAATCAGGCACGTCTTTCCGAAGACAGTAAGTCCCCTTTCCAATTCCAAATCAGGCGCGTCTTTCCGAAGGCGGTAAGTCCCCTTTTCAATTCCAATCCTTCTCTCCAGACAGTTTATTCCTCGAGACGGTAAATCCACTCTAATCAGGCACGTCTTTCCGAAGACGATAAAACCCCTTTCCAATTCCAATCCCTCTCTCGAGACAGTTTATTCCTTGAGACGGTCCGACACGTTTTTTGAAGAAAGTCTCTTCGAAACGGTAAGTCCCTTTAAACTTGTCGACCGGGATGAGACCCCAAGTCGTTTAGATGGTAGAACGGTCCACCTTTAGCGCCTACTAGCTCGCCAATGCAGAAATGTCCGTTTAGGCACACCTTCCGAGAAAGTTGACTTCTCAGGCGCTAAGTCCCTTTAGTAGCTTTCAGAGATAAGGCAGTCTCGGGAATGATCGCGAACCATTAGAGTAGCCGAAATACTCGCAAACATTGCAACCGTCAGAGTAACGGAAATACTCGCAAACAGGTCAATATAGGGAATTGCCAACAAACCCCTATATCACACGATCGCCGTTAGAGTGGCGGAAACACTCAAAACCCAGGTCAACACCGGTGCCTACTAGCCACTTCGGTGAAAAATGACCAAACTGCCCCTTAGGTCTTTTCCAACACGTTTCTCGAGACCACACCCGAGTCTTTAGAACGGTGAGTCTGACCGTTTAAGATTATCTTAAAGGTAGTCCGGTATGATTAGGTGTCTTCTAGTCAGTTTCAGGGCAATTCCGAGACTTTTCGGTCAAGATGACCATTTTGCCCCTAGGCATTCGAATGCCCCGGGAACCACACCGGCTCTGGCTATCAAACTGGTAACCTTCCGAGAATACTTCTTATAGTATTCCTGGCCTTCTTTTACCTTTCCGGATCATTCCGAGTTAGTTTCGGCAAACCCGGTACGAAATGACAGTTTTGCCCCTAGTGGGCCGGTCTCCTTTTTTGACCACACCGGCTCTGGGTATCAAACCGGTAACTTCTCGAGAATGCTTTTTATAGTATTATCAACCTTCCTTTACTTTTTCAGATCATTTCGAGTCAATTTCGGCAAACCCGGTGCAAAATGACCATTTTGCCCCTGGTGGGCCGGTCACCTTTTCCGACCACACCAGCTCTGGGTATCAAACCGGAAACCTTTGGGAACATTCTGAATAATGTTTCCAAATCTCGAGTCTTCTTCCGGGACAGTCGAAGTCCGTCCCGATAGCTTCCCTATCCAATTGACCGTTTTGTCCCTAAAGGCCTGGTCAATCTTTCCGACACATCTTATCCTCATTTTCAAGTCAAATACCTCCAGGACACTGTTTTAAGTGTTCTTGCCCTTTTCTAGCCTTTCGGGCCAATTCCGGTCCCATAAATCATTTCTGGAGTTTCCGGAGTCACTTCTAGTGAAGTTAGGCTAAAAATTGCATGGTAGTCACTAGTACAGGCGCCCAAATCTAATCAAAGATATGTTACTTGCCGATCTAAACACTTTCCTAGCGCCACTGCAACAGGTGCTAGGTCTATCCCACCTCTATAAATACAGAGCCTCTTCTAGCGTGAAAGAGGTCAGCAAACTCAGTCTAAAAACACCAATATTCGATATACAGAGCTCGTACACTCCCAAAACCCTAGCTTCCCTAGGTTTTCCCAACCCTAGCCACCATACACAAACCCTAAACCTTATATACACTCATGCACACCCCCATACACTTATACACTAGCCTCCAACCTTCCTTTGAAGACTTTAAGAGTTGTGATCTGAAGTTTTGAAGATTGAAGACGAAGACCAAGACGAAGACCGAAGAAAAGCAAGGCGCGCAAAATAAACAAGACACAAGGTAGGCTTTCGTTTTACGTTTCTGCACTTCCCCCCTCTCTCTTCCCTCTCCTAACCCACTTGGGTTTTCTCTATTTTAATCCCCCATCTCTTTCCCCCCCTTTCTTTGCATGCTTGAAACAAGGGGACTCCCGGTCCATGTGTAGGATTAGACTATTGGAGGGTCACCGTGTTGGGGGCTTTCCTTTAGGTTAACTGGAGACCACGTGGGTTCGGCCCCCTTAATTATATGGTGAAGCCTTAACCTTATATGTTCACGACCCCAAACTTGCATTATGCATATCATGATTCTTGCATTCTTCCAAAAGTCGTTTTCAAAGTTGTTTTCAAAATCGTTTTCAAAATCGTTTTCAAAGTTGTTTTCAAAATTGCATCAAAATCTCCTTTTTCAAAACTTGCTTTCAAAATCACAACCCTAGGGTGATTCTAACCTTTCAATGGTTAGGATTGCTTTAGGAAAGTGTTACATTTAAAGTGACTTTCATGATTCATATTTTTAAACCTTTTTTATTTTCAAAACCACTTTCCTAAAGTGGTTCTAGCCTTCTTATGGTTAGAATTGCTTTAGGAAAGTGAGACATTTTTATACCTTCCCAAAAACTCTCTTTTCAAAAATCTCTTCCTAAAAATATATTTTTCAACATACTTTCCTAAAACTCTCCTTTCCAAAGTTGTTTTTAAAAACTCCCTCCCAAAATCTATTTTTCAAAACTCCATTTTTCAACTCCTTTCCAAAATACTCTCCCCAAAATCCACTTTCTAAAAACGTTCCCTAAAAATCTTTCCAAACATTCTTTCCGACAATCTCTTTCTAAAAAATCTTTCCAAGAATTTTCTCTCCAAAATCTTCCCTCTAGAAACTCCTTTCTAGGTTTTCCTTCCAAAAACTCGTTTTCAAAAATGCACTTTCCAAAAATCCCTTTTCCTTAGAGCCCAAGTCAAGTCCTAGAACTCACAAATAGAAAATCCTAATTTTTTTTCTTCCAAAAACATGTTTTACAAACTTGCCTTAAGACCTAGGTTTCCAAAACCCTTTGTTTTCTACATCAAAATTACATGTTTTCAAAAATCTATTTTCTACGTCAAAACTATAGTCTTCTAAATCTAAGGGTTTCTAAAACCTCCATTTTCAAATCCTTGCCAAATCCTATCTTCCTTTTAGGAAACCAAATCCCATCTTTCCTTTAGAGGACCAAATCTAATCTTCCCGTTTAGGAAACTAGATCCAATCCTCCGTTTTTGGAAACAAAATCAAACTTTCTCTTTTAAAAACAAAATCCAATCCTTTCCTAGTCTAAATATTTCCTAATTCAACTCCTTCCTAATCTTCCACTTTCCTAAATCTTAAGTTTCCAAAACTTGAACTTAACAATCTTTCCTAAATTTTAAAACTCAAAATCTAAATCTTTCCTAATTCAAACATTTCCTAATTTCTTACCTTCCTAAACCATAAGTTTTCTAAAACTTTCAAATCTTTCCTTAAACATTAAACTTCCACATCTTTCCTAATTCAACCCTTTCAAATCTTAACTTTCCAAATCTAAGTTTTCAAATCTTTCTTAAACTCAAACCTTTCCTAATCTCAAGATCTTCTAAAACTCTAAAACTTTGTAAATCCTAAACTTTATAAATTTCAAATCTTTTCAAATTCAAAGTTTTCTAAATTCAAAACTTTCTTAAGTAAATTCTTCTAAACTTCCTAAATCTTTCCAAATCTTAAACTTTCTAAATTTCAAACCTTTCCAAATTTCAAAATTTTCTAAACTCAAAACTTTCCAATTTTCAAAATTTTCCTATTTCAAAACATTTCAAATTCAAAACTTTCCTAAGTTGAAACTTTCTTAATTCAAAACTTTCCTAAGTTGAAACTTTCTTAATTCAAACCTTCCCTATTTCAAAACCTTTCCTAATTCTGAAACCTTCCTAAAATGACACTTTCATAATTTGAAATTTTCTTAATTCGAACCTTTCCTAAATCTAGTCTTCCCCAATCTTTCAAGTCCAACATTCGAGTCAAATATTTCTAAATCTCAAGTTTTTCCTAAATCTCCTATCTTTCCTAAGTCTAGGTTTCCTAAACCTCCATCTTTTCAAAACAAGTCTAAATCTTTCTTCCAAGTTCTATCTTCCCAAATCAAAGTCTTATATTTTCAATTCCAAAATTCTAAATTCCAGTTTCTAATTTTCTATTCTAAGTTCAAATCAAATCCTCTTTCCAATCAAAATCTCTTTCTTCCAATCCAACCTTCTATTTTCAATCGGACTCTTGTCCGAACTACGACTGACCTGATTCCTCTAAAAGGATACTTAGGCAACCCTCATGGGTGCGGTCACAACTTCTTTCAAATTTCGAATTCCTCCATATTTTTCAAATTTCAAATTCCATAGCATTTTTCAAATTTCTATTTCTACAACTTCTTTCCAATCTCCAATCCTACAATTTTCTTCAAGTTTCCAATTCCATGATTTATTTTTATTTTCAATCTTCAATTTCAATTTTCAAAACCTTTTTTTTTTCTAAATTCAAGCTTCTATCTCTTTCTTTTCAAATCAAATCAAATCAAATTCTTTTCAAATCTATTTCTAAATCAAGTCTCTTTTCTTGCACTTGCATATCATGCATCATGTTCATGTCTTTTAAACATTATTTTTTAAAGTGGATAGGATTGAGCAGTTGTTAGTTGAAGACTCTCATAGGTGAATCTAGGGTAGATTGACATGTAGGTACTGCAAGGGTGGGGTAGGGTGATGGCTTAGTGCGTCTTCCCCACACGTAACCAACCTTCGAATCTGGAATCACTGTTTTCAAAGACAAAACGGAGTTATTTTCTAAAAATGGCTAAATATTTTCCAAAGGTTGCCAAATAACCTGTTTTCTTAAAAACCCTCTCTTTAGGAGATATTTTCAAAAACCCTAAGTGTAGTTTTCGAATTATGCTTAGTTTTTAGGTGACCTAACTCACCTTAATCAAGTTAGGTGGCGACTCCAAATCTTTTTCTAAAAGCCCTTTATTCAAATCAATTTTCAATTCAAACCTAGTTGGACTCATTCTTCTAGGAGGGTGAGTTGTAACGAGAGAGAACAACATTTTTTCTGCTTGTGTGAGTATTCTTTGAGTGCGAAAAATCTGGGCGCGACACTTAGAAGCATTGGTTGAGTTTGCTAGAGTTTGGATTTGGAAATCTAAGACTTGGAGAACCCGTCCCCACTGTGTGCAAGTGCTCTGACCATTGGGATTGTTAGAGAAGGTTAAACAAAGACAATGCACTGCAGACCTTACTGTTGGGACGATCCCTGACACCATTGGGACGGTCTGTGAGAAATTGGCTTACTGTTGGAACGGTCTTTGGAATTGTTGGGACGGCTTGGTGCTTGATAACTCCGACACTACTTTGTAAAATGGGCATAACTTGTTCTAGAAAACTCAAATTGTTGCACCGTTTGAAGCGGTAAAAAGTAGACTCATAGACATTTCCACCCATATAAAGTTTGTACTATAATTCCTTATAGATTGTGAGATAAAGTTTAAAGTTGACCTAAAATTTCTATCAGCAACATTATTTTTTAGAAATTTAGTCCATTTTCCATAGAATATAACTTCTTCATCCGAAAGGTATTGTCAAACCATGACATATCAGATTAAAGTTATTTAAGCCTATTTTTAAGTGAAATTGACCTAGAATGTAGTCTCATTTTTTTGATTAAAAACAGATGCATTGAATGAACTTGTGCTGAGGGATCAATGTTTTAAATCTCAACTTTTATGATTTATGCTTTACATTGGGGTCTTGGATTTGATTATTCTATGTACTCTATGTGTAGGAACACCCTTATTTAGCTCCAATCCTCAAGGATAGAAGTAAGCAATGATATGCCATGAGTAAAATTCTATGATTTTTCCAAATGTCTTTCAGTTGTTTTATATTGTTTATTGCTTTCAAGTTCAACTACTTTGCCTTCAAGTTCAATCATATTTCATGCATCTCTTCCCCATGATCTTTATGCATCAATGATTATGTTATATATAAATTTCATGTTTCGAAATGCAACATTACTTATGTTATGAAATGAAAACCCATAGACTAGAATGCTTTAAATGAAATAGATATGAGGTTTTCCAATGTATGGTGTCAAATCAAGATCTTTCATGGCAATACCCTAAACTAGCAACGATGGTTCTATGGAAGGGGACGTGAAATAATCTATCATCATGTTGGGAGACGTCCCTTGACTTAAAGAGCCTATATGTGACCTTTATGGTTACTATAACTGAGTCTAACTCTTATGATTGGCTTAAAGAGCCTATGTGTGACTTTTATGGTTACTAATGAACTGAGCGTAGCTCTTAATGACTGAGTCAAGCTCTCATAATTGGCCTAAAGTACTCTATGTTGCTAATGAGCTGAGTATAGCTCTTAATGACTAAGCCGAGCTCTTATGATTAGCCTAAAGCACTTTATACTACTAATGAACTGAGCATAGCTCTTAATGACTAAGCCTAGATCTCATG
The DNA here is from genome assembly GCA_033060915.1 of Euryodendron excelsum. NCBI lineage: Eukaryota > Viridiplantae > Streptophyta > Magnoliopsida > Ericales > Pentaphylacaceae > Euryodendron > Euryodendron excelsum. The sequence goes on along the minus strand of CM065394.1, from coordinate 4,913,231 downwards.
ACTGTCCTAAAGAGCCTTATGCGTGACCCTTGCGGTTACTATGTTGGCCCAAAAAGCCTTATGCGTGACCTTTGCGGTTACTATGTTGGCCTAAAGAGCCTTATAATTGACTCTTGCGGTTACTATGTTGATCTATATAGCCTTGTGCGTGACCCTTGCAGTTACTATGTTGGCCTAAAAAGCCTTATGCGTGACCCTTACAGTTACTATACTGGCCTAAAGAGCCCTATGTGTGATCTTTAAGGTTACTAATGCGGAGCCTAGCTCTGATGTAAAGACATAACACACTTATTTTCTAGAATGAGAAATATGATTTGTTTTTTGCTAAGTAAGAAAAAATATATAGACACAAAAGATCGAAAGATCAAGTACAAATACAAGGGGCATACCCCAAGCCAAGGATAATGATAATCAAGAAAGATAACCATCCAAACAAACAAAAGAACCCAACTAGCACTAGCTAAGAAAAGTACATAATACAAGCTAACTTAGCTCAACAACTATAAGAACTAAACAAATAGCAAAAATGGTCGCCCTTAGTTCTTGAAAATAACATCAGGAATCTGCCACATCTGTTGGAGGTCCCTGTTTGGTGTCGTTCCATGAAAGCCTCTCAAACTAGCCACCCTATTATGAACTTGAAAGACTATATCATTGAGCACTGCCTTTATGTCCCTACACTTGTTAGCCATTAATCTATCATTCCTTTCTCTCCAAAGGAAATAAACAGTGGTGGATAGCAGTAACTTGCATAGAATATTCTTTAAAGCCTTCCCCTTTAAGGTACAAGCCCAAGATACAATCCCTTGCCACTCATTACTCAAGTATTGGGCCTTACATTTTGCTAGCAGCTGTACCCACAATCTGTTGGTGATTGAACACTGGAAGAAGAGATGGTTGTGGTCTTCAATTTTATCTCTACAAAACACACAACATGTGTCATTTAATATACCATAGGCAGCAAGTTTGTCTTGAGTGGCTAATCTTTCTCGAATAGCAAGCCAAAGGATGAAGCTATATCTAGGAATAGCCTTCTTAAACCAAGCAACTTCAGCCCACTCCAATTGAGGACTATGATTTCTAATACTTTACCAAGCTGATCTAACTGAAAATTTGTAATTTTTTTTTTCTGGAATCCACATAGCTTGATCACTAAAAGAACTATTAGGAAGTGGAATACATGACATACACCTCTTGAGCTCCATCAACTCTATGGAATTTGCCACAGGCCAATGCCATTGGTTGTCTCTAATAATAGTGCTGACTTTTGCTTCTTTACCTAGCCCAGAATCATAGATCACCCTATCCCCCACTCTTTGATGTATAGGCCCCATTGGCAGCCAGTTATCATACCAAAGGCAAACCTGTGAGCCTTCCCCAATTTTGTACTTGATCAAAGGCCTAATGATATGTCTTAGGTGCATAATTTTCCTCCAAGTCCAAGTGTAATCCCAAGGAACCTTTGCCACCCAGAATTGACTTCTAACTAGAAGGTTAGCTCTGACCCACTGCACCCAACAAGAGGTTGTAGAAGATTGGCACAACAACCAGATATATCTAGTTATATTAGCTTGGTTCCAACCCACCAACTTCTTTATGCCTAGACCACCTTCATCATTTGGCTTAGTAACCTCTTCCCATCTAACTTTTTTTTTTTTTTTGGTGACCTAGGAACCACCCCAACCCCGAGCCAATGGACTCGTAGCTGGCGTGTAAACCTGGGGGTGAGCAACCACCCCACAAGACAGTGCGTCGGGCTAGTCAAGGCCAAAGCCTTGGTGGGTGGCCCTGAGGGGGAGAAGCACCTGCGGAGTTTCGAACTCACAACTTGTCCGAGTTTACGGCTTAGGAGTGCGCCCTCTGCGTCGCTGGGCTACCCGTTCTGGTATTCTTTAAATCAGGTCCTTTCCAAAGAAAAGCTTTGAAGCATTGATCAATTTTCTTCAAAACTTTCTTTGGCATAATGAAATGGGCACACAAGTAGCTTTGCATGCTAAATAAAACTGATTTGATGAGCTGCAACCTGCCAGCATAAGAGAGAAACTTACCAGTCCAAGACTTGGCCTTACTCACAATTCTATCAACCAAGTTATTGCAATCTTCAGGTTTCAGCTTAGAAGAAATTAGGGGAACCCCTAAGTACCGAATTGGAAGCGCACCTAGCTGGAACTTGAAGAGATTTAACAATTGCTATCTCCCTTGATCATCCAAACCATTGAGAAATATATTACTCTTGGCACAATTTGGAACAGGACCTGAAAATTCAGAAAATATATCCAAAGCCTCCTTTAAAATCTTAGCAGAAGCAATCTCACCCTTGCAATAAAGCATCAAGTCATCAGCAAAACAAAGATGAGTTAAGCTAGTTTTCTTGCATCTCTAATGAAACTGAAAATTGAGGTTCCTCTTCACTTGCTGCTGAATAATTTGAGATAGGACATTCATACAAATTACAAATAAGTAAGGGGATACAGGATCACCTTGCCTCAGGCCTTTAGCTCCAGGAAAGAAGCCCTCCAAGGCACCATTAAGGCTGATTGAGTACATAGGAGTAGAGATGCAGACCCGTAACCAATTCCTGAGCTTCTCTGGAAATGCTATAAGCTCCAAAACATCCAACACGAATTCCCATCTAACTGAGTCATAGGCCTTCATGAGATCTACCTTCACAGCACATTTAGCCAACTTGGTGTTCTTATGATAGCCTCTCATAAGTTCTTGAGCAAGTAAGATGTTATCACTAATCTTCCTTCCTTGAATGAAAGCTGATTGGGCTTCATCAATAACTAGAGGCAGCAAACTCTTAATTCTATCCGCAATAATCTTAGTAATGCATTTGTATAGAGTATTGCAACAAGAGATAGGTCGATAGTCCTTTAAGGTTGTGGGATTAGGAACTTTGGAGATTAAAGCTACAATGGTAGCATTGACTTCCTTTAGCAAACAACCAGAATCAAAGAATGATTTAATGGCAGCAACCACCTCCTTTCCAACTATAGGTCAGGCTTTCTTAAAGAAAAAACCATTGAAACCATCAGGGCCAGGGGCCTTGTTTGGATTTAAGTTAAAGAGCACTTGCTTAATCTCATCTTCCGTGACATTCCTGTCCATATTTGCAGCAGCTTCTTCAGAAATCACTTTACTAATATATTGCTGAAGTTCTTGTTTCCCTAGATACTTCACATCATTTTCCTTGCCCAATAAGTTCTGGAAGTACTTTACAAATTCCTCTTTGACCACTTTAATATCTTCCACTACGGTATCGTCCTCCTTCTTTATGGAGGAGATTTTATTCCTATTTGCTCTATTCCTTACTAACTTGAAGAAAAAATTGGTATTTTGATCCCCTTCATTCAGCCACAGAATTCTGCTATTTTGCTTGGCAAAGCTCTCCTCTTGGTTATTCAAAGCATTAAGTTTAGAAAGGCTCTCTTTCTCCTTGGCCACAAGCCCAGGATCCCCACCATTTGCCTCTGACTGTCTTTGAAGATTAAGCAACTCCTCTTTAGCTTCATTAACTCGCAGCGAAATATCAAAACATTTCTTCCTATTTAGCTCCTTCAAACTAGATTTTACCATCTTCAGCTTCTTGCAAACTCGGTACATTAGGTACCCATCAACAATAGTATTCCAAGCTTTGCTGCATCGTAGGCAAAAACTCCTCATACTCAGCCCAAAAATTAAATAACTTAAATGGTTTAGTACCTTCCTTCATATGGAGCCCCAACCGAAACCAAAATAGGGCTATGATCTGAAACCCCAAAAGGAAAGAATTTAGTTGAAGAAAATCTAAACATAGAGTTCCAGCAGTTGTTAACAAGGGCTCTATCAATTTTCCTTAGGATATAATTCTTAGCATATCCATTGTTCCAAGTAAAATGAAAACCCCCATATCGAAAATCATCTAGCTCAACCTCCACAACACACTCATTAAATTCATCCATAAAACCAGGTCAATCAGTGCTTCCCCCCCTTCTCTCAAAAGGAGATCTTATAACATTAAAATCACCCATGACAAGCCAAGGTTCATTATAGTCCAAATTTGCATGTTGCTCAAGATCCCTCCAAAGCTGCCTTCTAAATGTTACAATGTGTAAACCATAAGTGAAAGAAATGTAGCAATGGATCTTTTGCTCAATACGAAAGATCTTACAATGAATAATTTGGTTACTTATGCTTACAACATCCAATTTCACAAAATTTGAATTCCACCCAACCCAATTCTACCATCCCTATTAGTGTTATAATTATGGATGAAATCCCAATTCTTCATCAACCCATGACAGATTGAATCCCTATTCTCCAACTTGACTCTAGTTTCTACAAAACCAAAACACCAAATGTTGTGGCTCCTAATAAAATCTTTGATTTCTCTCTGCTTGGAGAGGTCATTGAGACCTCTCACATTCCAGCAAGCAAACGACATTAATTACTTAGAAAAAGAGGTGCTCCCCTTAGACTACTAGCTGAGCTCTGTCTTCTTTTCTTCTCATTTTTCCTCTTATTCTGTTTTATTTTCCGATCAACTTCATCCACTACCGCCGCCTTGTCTCTTAGAGGATTTGCATCAGGAATTGCCATCAAATTTGACTGACCATCCCCACTAGTTTCCATGTCTTCAATATCTTCCATCTTATCCAAATGTTGAAATCTATTGAGAGTTATGACCTCAACAACAGGTTTCATCATCAGATTGGCTGGTTGCATGGCGACTAATTGATCACCTCTACAAGCACCACTTGGAATGGCATCTGTTGCCCTCGAAGTAGTAGAAAGCATCTCCTCTAATTGCCCAGCACCGACACTCTGGGCTAACCTAGAGCTGATTGAGGCGAGAGACGTGACTTGGCGGCCCTTCATTGGTTCAATTCATTATGAGACAGTCCGGTACTTGGTCCTATTGTCCCTATCAAGAGCTGTTTTTCTTAGTGACGACACTTGGGAGTCCTATCTTGGAGAGCGACATTGGCGGCAGTTTCATGAGGAGTTTCGATCAGCAGGAGCTCCGCAAGAGTATATGTTTGGAGCCCTAGTGGCAGTAGTGCCTATCCCTTATCAGAAGCGTCAGCCAGGTGCCGAGTTCTTGCTTCCCCCAGATACAGATTACGTTGCACACTTTGGGGCTCATTCGGTCGGCGCCTTCACCTGGTTTGAGGCAGTGGTCTGTGGGTACACTGTTGGCCAGGAGGTGGTTGACTTGTGGCGCTGTGTCGGAGGATATGTGCCCCAGGCTGAGTTTATTGCTGTGAGAGACCAGAGAGATCAGTACTAGATGGAGCGGGATCAGTACCAGGCCGAGGTAGCTTCCCTGACAGCTCGGTTATCTCAACTGGGTGGTGGGGGGGGGGGTATGTTATTCTTTTCTCTGCTTTGCTATTGCTTAGTTCTTCTTGTATGCAGCTGATATCGACTTTGACCTGTGCACCTGTGATGTATGCCCCTTGTGGAGACTCTGGTATTCTTTTGCCTCTTGTCCTTGAGTTGTATTTACGTTAGACAGTATTATTTTGATATTTTGTACAAAAATGGATATTTATGATATTCGGATGCATGGATAGACAAAGACATTTACGATCTTTTCAGCTAAGCATATGATCAGATGCATGTGGTGGATGATGATGTTATGTATGTGTTATATGAGTTGATGCGGGTAACTTCTAGTTTTATAGGGCGTTATATCCTATGTGTGCGAAGCCCATGCTGATCTTTTTTTTTTTTTAGCATGTGCACATGTTAGAAATATGTTAATAGAATGACACAGGGTGCTGTTAGACTTGTGAATGGTAACTCCCTTCTCTTCGGGGATTTAGCCTCTCTTCTGGCTCAACCTTGCCTTGATTGGATGATAGCACTTCGCACCTTTCTCAACCTTTTGATCGCCTTTGGCTCTCTACCTCGAGGTTAGTGTATATGGTTACTGGGCTGAGACTCTCGACTCTCGGAGTTTTAGCAACAGCTTACCCGATCTTCAGCAGAGCGATAAGCGGCCAGTCCTTTCAATCTGAGAAGACTTTACTTAGGATTGTAATGTAGGCTAGGTTATGGGGTTTTCGAAACAATGGGATATGTAGGCTCAAATTCAATGTTGTTTTCAGCAGGGTTTGGATTCATACCGTCCTTAACCATTTTCTCAATAAGGCTAGCATCTTTCTTGGCTTTGGCAATGTGTCTAGCTCATTTAGATCAAGCAATCCATTTTCAATCAGAGTGGACTTTAGTAGGATTGTAATGTAGGCCATGGTTTTGGGGTTTTTGCAAGAAAAGATAAAGGCTTGAACCTATTGTTTCTACTGGAGTTTCTTTATAACCTAGGATCACCTTTAAACTTCATTATTTCTTTTGACCATATACTTCTCAGGGTGAAAATGACTCTTTCACCCTTTCCATATGCTTTTTGAGAGAAACATGACTCCCTTCTCATTTGAACTTCTTATTATGCTTTTGAAGATGACTTAATCATAGTTTTCTTCAGGCCTTTCCTTAGATAGATTTTTTTTTTTTTTTTTGGCTTGGCCTCTTGCCCCTTGGCAACTCCTTTCCTTTGCTTTTTCTTTCTATTCCTTCATGAAATGAATAATTCTTCGACCCTTTTTTCCTTAGGCCTTTTCCTTGGCAGTTCAATCTACCCAACATGGGCGGTGATCCCTAGGTTGGGGTTTTCTCGAGAAAAGGATAAATGGCTCAACAGGTTTGGCAAAGGGCTACTTTTGACTGTATGGGAAATGAAATGAGGGCCTCTCTTCACTTTGAATTAGATTGCTTGATCCATAGAGCTTTCGACACTATCCTAGCATGATAGAGGTGGACACCACTCCTAGAGTTCTCAACTATTGTCTGCCCCAGTGTGGGGAGGACAGCCTTGGATCGGGTTTGATAAAGAGAACTTCGTGTGTTGCGAGGCTCTAGGGGTTAAGCAAAGGGAATATAAGCACATTTGTTTATTTATTTAGTTATTTATTCTTTTATTTATATGTGGGGAAGTGAAAGATGGCTCCTCTTCATTTTGATAAACTGGCCACCCATCGCTTAGCTTCAGAGTCTTGTAAGTGCTGTCTTTGGGTAGTATCCTCACTCATCCTTATCCTCTCTCTCTCTAGAAAGCTGATCATTTGGTGAGTGGTTAACTCATGCTATCATCCCTTCAAATTGGATCATTCCATAAAATACACTATGCCCCTTGTATAGAAAGTAGCCACCATTCCCAAGAGAAGATAAGACCACCGTGATGGAATAAAAGACTATTATTCGATTATTATTATCATTTCTTATGGAAAGCATAAAGTTCTTAAGCAATAAGAAAATGCAAACATTAATTTAAAGACAGGAAGTAAAAGGGATAGAAAGAAAGTGGATGAAAACACCCCTCTCTTGTACGCTTTTGCAAGGAACCCATTTTTAGTAAGGTCTTGGGACAGTGCCCTTGTCTGCATTCCATCCATGGCTGAGATTTTTAGTTAAGGCAGGATAGGTAGATGTTTCTCCCGGAGTTCCAAGTGAGTTGGTAGTAATGATGTAGTTGTCAACTTTCTTGACCGTTTTGCCTTCATTTGTTTGCTCCAGAGTTTCTCTAACGAACCACTCAGGCGACTCGTCTTCGTCCAGCTTGATAGGTCGAGCTTGGGGTTTTCTGCTCTGACCTCTAGCCGGGGCTCGGTGCTCCTTAGGTGTACACAATGGGAGATTTTTATTACCTAGTTTGGATAGATCCTGGTCAATTTTCTTCACAGATTCATTTGCGAATTCGTCTTCGGGGGTCGGCATTTTATTGGGGTTGCATCTTAATCGAGTGCGACTCTGTTCCATATCGTCGCATTCCATCTCCTCCCCATCCTTGTAATATATCTCTTGGCATGCAGCAAAACAAACCTTGTTGTTACCAAACTTTGTAACGATGTTGACGGTGTGGTCCAGTGGAGGGTTTGTAGGGCCATTCGGAGAAGGATTTGCTGGTCGTACCCCAATGATCTTGTTATCTATCATGTCTTGAATCTTATGCTTGAGGGACAAACAATCTTCAGTGTCATGCCCTTAGCTATCCGAATGATACTTACAGCTTGCTGCAGATTTAAAGTAATGAGGCAAAGGATTGGGTTGGGGTCAGGCAGGTATAAGTTTCAGATATCTAGCTGCCAAGAGGCCAAAATAGGTCGCGGTATGTGAGCACGGGAGTTTAGTAAATGTCCGTTTTTTCCCACTTGTTCGCCTAGGCCGAGGAGGTGTTGCAGATGTTTTTGATGATTGGGGACCGAGCTTCGGTGAGGTCACAGCCAGGTTGATGATTCGGGAGTTGAAAGGGCTTCGGGTTCTATGTTTCAAAATGGGACAATTTTCGGTGGCAAGGCCAAATGGGTTAGAATGATATCTGAAGGAGAGATTATATAATCCTTGTGTTTGGTTAGGGGTTGGTTTGGAAGGCATCCGAGCAAGGCCCTCGGCCTGGGGAGGTCGTTGGTAAGCAATGGTGGTGGCATAGTCATAGTCTTCTTTCTTCATCCTTTTCCGTCCATCATGGGTTTGGGCCTTCGAGGATTCTGCTTGCTCATGGGTTGCGTGGGATAAGAGTGAAGAAAGCATGCCTTTCATTTCGGTCATCTTATGCTTGACTCCTCTTGCATCTGCTAGTAATAGAGTTAAGGTATCAAGAGTAAGCAATTCCATGCTTGTAAGACGAGGGAATGAGGGAAGGTACCTGAAACCAACCAAGGAAAAGAGTCAGTGTTTTATCCTGACAAGTCTTTATGCAATGGGTGTTCTAGGGTGCCCCTGTTTAGGAGGGAAACTAAACATGATGTATTGGCCCACTTTTGGAGATAGGGGATTTGCCCCTGTATGCAGATACCTTACCGTCAAGTAGGAACCTTCAGCCATCCATGCATTCATTTATAAAAGTAAAGAAGTACATTAAATTTTGGGTTTAAGATACAAAAGAATTGAAATACATTTTAATAGGGGGAGGGGGGACATTTTCCTTTGGACTTCCACCTATCTACTTTTACAAAGGAAAACCCTAAACTTCTCTTGAGTCTTCGGATTCGCCTTCATTGGATTTGATGTCGAGGAGGTCGCTGAGGGACTTTGCTGATTGGTTGCTCTTTGTCTTCATGGAAATCCTATCTCTATAAGCATAGAGGGATTGGGGCCCCTCTTATGGAATAAATTGAGATGCATGCAATGAATCCTTAGGGTTATATGGGAACCCTTAGGGTTTAGGCAGGTATAATGCAAAGGAGAGTGACTTTGGTGTCACTCTCAATGGGTTGATTATATGCATACGAATGCAGTGACTTGGGTTACTTGGAACTCTTGTCTTGACATGGAATATGGAATGCATGAACATGGGTATGCAAAGAGTATAAGGAGAGAGAATGGAATAGCAAGGTAAACGTGCATGCATGAGCAGTTAAATAGTCATTATAACAGTAAGAATATAGGCATTATAACAACAGGAATAAGCAGGTATAAATGAAAGTAAGAGCAGTCGTCCTTTCCTCCGTGATTTTGAAAACAGTGCTCGTGTCTTAAATCCGGCAGAGGTTCGGCTATGCATGGTGTCTATATGAGTGTGAGGTTGAGGGTTGACTAATGCGTCCTAAAAAGGCTCGGTCCCCGGATCTTCAAACCTAGGCCCACTCCCCAAGGTGGTGCCATGATCGATTGGTGATCCAAGCAGGAGAACCATCAAGACGCCGTAGGCGAAGAAACTGACACAGCATCTTGCCCACAATCAATATACCGTTCCCCCTTTCTAACTAGAAAGGACATATCAGGGTAACAATGCAAGTATGCAGAATGCAAGTACACATGCAGTGTGTGTGTGATTTTTAAAAGTGGAGGAAAGAGCCCAACAACTCCCATTCATCCTATTCATCACATTCATGCATAGCAGTTAATAAAATTTAAACAAAATATGTACCTACAAAAAAAAGATGCAAGTGTTAGTATGAGGATGGCAAACATAATATAAGATAATATAAATGGATGTTTTTTTTTTAAAACAATTTTGAAAATTGGGTTTTGAAAATTTAAAGTGAATAGGATTTGAACCAAGTTAATTGAAGACTCTACATGGGTAAAGGGTAAAGAGACATGACTACGGCCTAACCCCCTAAGTGTCCCCAGTGGAGTCGCTAGCTGTCGCACCTAGATTTTTCGCACTCGAGGAATACTCACACAAGTGGAAAAAATGTTGTACTCTCTCGTTAGAACTCACCCTCCTAGAAGAATGAGTGCGACTAGGTTTGAATTGAAAATTGATTTGAATAAAGGGCTTTTAGAAAAAGATTTGGAGTCGCTACCTAACTTGATTAAGTTGAGTTAGGTCACCTAAAAACTAAGCATAATTCGAAAACTACACTTAGGGTTTTTGAAAATATCTCCTCAAGAGGGTTTTTAAGAAAATAGGTTGTTTGGTAAGCTTTGAAAAATATTTAGCCCTTTTTAGAAAATAACTCCGTTTGGTCTTTGAAAATAGTGATTCTAGGTTCGGAGGTTGGTTATGTGTAGGGAAGACGCACTAAGCCATCACCCTACCCCGCCCTTGCGGTACCTACATGTCAATCTATCCTAGATTCACCTATGAGATTCTTCAACTAACAACTGCTCAATCCTATCCACTTTGAAAAATAATGTTTAAAAGACATGAACATGATGCATGATATGCAAGTGCATGAAAAGAGACTTGATTTGGAAATAGGTTTGAAAGAATTTGATTTGATTTGAAAAGAAAGAGATAGAAGCTTGAATTTGGAAAAAAGGTTTTGGAAATTGAAATTGAAGATTGAAAATAGAAATAGATCATGGAATTGGAGACTTGAAGAAAATTGTAGGATTGGAGATTGGAAAGAAGTTGTAGAAATAGAAATTTGAAAAATGTTGTGGAATTTGAAATTTGAAAAATGTGGAGGAATTTGAAAGAAGTTGTGACCGCACCCATGAGGGTTGCCTACGTATCTTTTTGGAGGAATCAGGTCAGTTGTAGTTCGGACAAGAGTCCGATTGAAAATAGAAGGTTGGATTGGAAGAAAGAGATTTTGATTGGAAAGAGGATTTGATTTGAACTTAGAATAGAAGATTGGAAATTAGAATTTAAAATTTTGAAATTGAAAAGATTAGACTTTGATTTGGGAAGATAGAACTTAGAAGAAAGATTTAGACTTGTTTTTGGAAAGATGGAGGTTTAGGAAATCTAGACTTAGGAAAGATAGGAGACTTAGGAAAGACTTGAGATTTAGAAAGATTTGACTTGAATGTTGGACTTGGAAGATTGGGAAAGACTAGATTTAGGAAAGGTTCGAATTAGGGAAGTTTCAAATTAGGAAAATGTCATTTTAGGAAGGTTTTAGAATTAGGAAAGGTTTTGAAATTAGGAAAGTTTTGAAATATGAAAGGTTTGAATTAAGAAAGTTTCAACTTAGGAAAGTTTTGAATTAAGAAAGTTTCAACTTAGAAACGTTTTGAATTTGGAATGTTTTAAAATGGGAAAGTTTTGGAAATTGGAAAGTTTTAGAAAACAAGAAAGTTTTGAAAATAAGAAAGTTTTGAATTTAGAAAATTTTAAAATTTGGAAAGGTTTGAAATTTAGAAAGTTTAAGATTTGGAAAGATTTAGGAAGTTTAGAAGAATTTACTTAAGAAAGTTGTGAATTTAGAAAACTTCGAATTTGAAAAGATTTGAAATTTATAAAGTTTAGGATTTAGAAAGTTTTAGAGTTTTAAAAGATCTTGAGAGTAGGAAAGGTTTGAGTTTAAGAAAGATTTGAAAACTTAGATTTGAAAAGTTAAGATTTGAAAGGGTTGAATTAGGAAAGATGTGGAAGTTTAATGTTTAAGGAAAGATTTGAAAGTTTTAGGAAACTTATGGTTTAGGAAGGTAGGAAATTAGGAAAGATTTGAATTAGGAAAGATTTAGATTTTTAGTTTTAAAATTTAGGAAAGATTGTTATGTTCAAGTTTTGAAAACTTAAGATTTAAGAAAGTGGAAGATTAGGAAGAAGTTGAATTAGAAAAGATTTAGATTAGGAAGGGATTGGATTTTGTTTCTAAAAGAGAAAGTTTGATTTTGTTTCCAAAAATGGAGGATTGGATCTAGTTTCCTAAACGGGAAGATTGGATTTGGTTTTCTAAAGGAAAGATGAGATTTGGTTTCCTAAAAGGAAGATAGGATTTGGCAAGGATTTGAAAATGGAGGTTTTAGAAACCCTTAGATTTAGAAGACTATAGTTTTGACGTAGAAAATAGGTTTTTGAAAATATGTAATTTTGATGTAGAAAACAAAGGGTTTTGGAAACCTAGGTCTTAAGGCAAGTTTGTAAAACATGTTTTTGGGAAGAAAATTAGGGTTTCCTAATTGTGGGTTCTAGGGCTTGACTTGGGCTCTAAGGAAAAGGGATTTTTGGAAAGCGCGTTTTTGGAAACGAGTTTTTGGAAGGAAATCCTAGAGAGGAGTTTCTAGAGGGAAGATTTTGGAGAGAAAATTCTTGGAAAGATTTTTTAGAAGGAGATTGTTGGAAAGAATGTTTGGAAAAATTTTTGGGGAACGTTTTTAGAAAGTGGATTTTGGGGAGAGTATTTTGGAAAGGAGTTGAAAAAGGGAGTTTTGAAAAATAGATTTTGGGAGGAAGTTTTTGAAAACAACTTTGGAAAGGAGAGTTTTAGGAAAGTATGTTGAAAAAGAGATTTTTAGGAAGAGATTTTTGAAAAGAGAGTTTTTGGGAAGGTATAAAAATGTTTCACTTTCCTAAAGCGATTCTAACCATAAGAAGGCTAGAACCACTTTAGGAAAGTGGTTTTGAAAATAACAAAGGTTTAAAAATATGAACCATTAAAGTTACTTTAAATGTAACACTTTCCTAAAGCAATCCTAGCCATAGAAAGGCTAGAATTACCCTAGAGTTGTGATTTTGAAAACAAGTTTTGAAAAAGGAGATTTTGATGTAATTTTGAAAACAAGTTTGAAAACAATTTTGAGAACAACTTTGAAAACGACTTTTGGAAGAATGCAAGAATCATGACATGCATAATGCAAGTTTGGGGTCGTGAACATACAAGGTTAAAGGTTCACCATATAATCAAGGGGGCCGAACCCACGTGGTCTCTGGTTAGCCTAAAGGAAAGCTCCCGATACGGTGACCCTCCAATAGTCTAATCTTACACATGGATCGGGAGTCCCCTTGTTTCAAGCATGCAAAGAAAGGGGGGGGGAAAGAGATGGAGGATTAAAATAAAGAAAACCCAGGTGGGCTAGGAGAGAGAAGAGAGGGGGGAAGTGCAGAAACGTAAAATGAAAGCTTACCTTGCGTCTTGTTTATTTTGCACGCCTTGCTTTTCTTCAGTCTTCGTCTTCAATTTTCAAGAGTTGTCTTCAATCTTTAAAACATCAGATCGCAGCTCTTCAAGCCTTCAAAGGAGGGTTGGAGGCTAGTGTATAAGTGTATGGGGGTGTGTATGAGTGTATATAAGGTTTAGGGTTTGTGTATGGTGGCTAGGGTTTGGAAAATCTAGGGAAGCTAGGGTTTTGGGAGTGTACGAGCTCTGTATATCGAATATTGATATTTTTAGACTGAGTTTGTGGACCTCTTTCACGCTGGAAGAGACTCTGTATTTATAGAAGTGGGATAGACCTGGCGCCTGTTGCAGTGGCGCCAGCCAGTTAGGAAAGTGTTTAGGTTGGCAAGCAATGTATCTTTAACTAGATTTGGGTGCTTGTACTAGTGACTACCATGCAATTTTTAGCCTGGCTTCACTAGGAGTGACTCCGGAAAGTTCGGGAATGATTTAAGGGATTGGAATTGGCCTAGAAGGCTAGAAAAGGGTAGGAACACTTAAAACAGTGTCCTAGAGGTATTTGAATTGAAAAATGAAGATAAAATGGGTCGAAAAGATTGACGAGGCCTTTAGGGGCAAAACGGTCAATCGGATTGGGAAGCTGCCGGGCCGGACTCGGACTGTCCCGGAAGAAGACTCAAGATTTGGAAACATTATTTATAATGTTTCCACAGGTTGCCGGTTTGATACCCAGAGTCGGTGTGGTCAGAAAAGGTGATGACCCACTAAGGGCAAAATGGTTATTTCACACCAGGTTTACCGGAACTGACTCGAAATGTTCCGAAAAGGTAAAGGAAGGTTGAGAATACTATAAAAAGAATTCTCGGAAAGTTACCGGTTTGATACCCAGAGCCGGTGTGGTCGGAAAAGGAGACCGGCCCACTAGGGGCAAAACGGTCATTTCGTATCGAATTTGCTGGAACTGATTCGGAATGATCTGGAAAGGTAAAGGAAGGTCAGGAATACTATAAGAAGTATTTTCGGAAGGTTACCGGTTTGATACCCAGAGCTGGTGTGGTTTTCGGGGCATTCGGATGCCTAGAGGCAAAATGGTCATCTTGACCGGAAAGTCTCAAAATTGGCCCAAACTGACTAGTAGACACCTAATCATGCTAGACTGCCTTTAAGACAATCTTAAACGGTCGGACTCACCGTTCTAAAGACTCGGGTGTGGTCTTGAGAAACGTGTTGGAAAAGGCCCAGGGGCAATTTGGTCATTTTTCACCAAAGTGGGCTAGCAGGCACCGGTGTTGACCTGGGTTTTGAGTGTTTCTGCCACTCTGACGGCGGTCGTGTGATATAGGGGTTTTGTTGGCAATTCCCTATATCGACCTGTTTGCGAGTATTTCCGTTACTCTAATGGTTACGATGTTTGTGAGTATTTCCATTACTCTGATGGTTCGCGATCATTCCCGAGACTGCCTGATTTCGGGAAGCTGCTAAAGGGACTTAATGCCTAAGAAGTCAACTTTCTCGGAAGGCGTGCCTAAACGGATATTTTTGCATTGGCGGGCTAGCAGGCGCCAAAGGTGGACTCGTTCTACCATCTAGGGAACTTGGGGTCTCGTCTCGGTCGACAGGTTTGAAGGGACTTACCGTTTCGAAGAAACTTTCTTTGAAAAACGTGCCGGACCTTCTCGAGGAATAAACTGTCTCGAGAGAGGGATTAGAATTGGAAAGGGGTCTTATCGTCTTCGAAGAGACATGCCTGATTGGAGTAGATTTACCGTCTCGAGGAATAAACGGTCGAGAGAGAGGGATTGGAATTGGAAAGGGGACTTACTGCCTTCGGAAAGACGCGCCTGATTTGGAATTGGAAAGGGGACTTACCATCTTCAGAAAGACGTGCCTGATTTGGAGTAGTTTTACCGTCTCGAGGAATAAACTGTCTCGAGAGAGGGATTGGAATTGGAATTGGAAAAGGAATTGGAAAGGACAATGCCCCTAAGGGCATTTTGGTCATTTTGCCTCTATTTGGGCCTGGTGGGCCTGCGAAGCAATGGGATTTAGACTTAGAGAGTTGGTTTCGATTGGAATACGTCCATATTGACTTGAGTACAAGTCTAGACGGAGCGTAGACTGCCGAGCGGTCAAAAATGGGGTGCTTACACTAGGGTTCAAAGATTAACCCAAGAAGGCTACAATAACCCAAAATGAAGCTAAACCAACAAGTAAATCAAAGGAATCTAGGGTTTGAAATCTCTAACCCAACATGCACAAATTTAGGGGTTTTACAAATCCTCACCTCAAACCCTTAATCTAAGCTTATGAGGCTTCAAAATCTAGCCTAATGGTACTCAAAGGAGTCGCCAAGCATTAACCGAACATCACAACTCTTGTAGATATACATATATACACATGCAAGCTAGGGTTCATACTTTTCTTTATGCTTGTTCAAATTCATCAATGGCTTCTCTTGACTTGAGTTGAGACTCTCCAAGCATATCCTTCCTTCAATTTTCTCCTTTCTTTTTTTCTTCTGTTCTTCTTCTTCTTCTTCTTCTTCTTCTTCTTCTTCTTCTTCTTCTTCTTCTTCTTTCGATAGGTGAGTGTAAGAGTGGAGTGTATGGGTTATGGGTGTGTGTGTGTGTGTGTCTAAAAGAAATTTATGAAAATTAATCTCATGTGTCTTGCACATAGGGCATATGCTACAACATGCATTACCATTGCTCATTTTAACTCAAGGGCACATTAAGATAATACAGAATTTAGAAAATTCACATTAAATTAGTTAATAAAGGTTCGGGATATTACAATATGCATGCATAAATCAAAGCAAGGAAGAGTGTTCCATACCTTTGTTCAGTCCTTCTAAGTTTTCTCTTGCTTTCCTTGAAGCCTTTACCTCACAAATTCTGTTGTTTCCCAAATGGAGCAGTCCCTCCCCTTTGCTCCATCTCACTTAATATTTCTTTCTCTCTCTATAACACTCTTCTCACTCATAAACCCACTCAATTAATATAAGTTGAATACATATGTTATTGCAAAGACAATGCAAAGCTCTTGCCTTGCATAGATATATAAACGAATGAGTGGGGCTGCTAGGGTGATAAGTGGAGGTGATACACTTGTCATCATGGGTCCTAAGTGATATTATCTTAATTCCTAATGGACTTTACCATATTTTCATAATTTTAGCCTTCCATTAATTACTCCAAGATCCTCATTTCCCCCACTTCCTTTCTTGAACCTCCTTCCTAGTTTTGTTCATGTACACCCTTGACTCTTTTTTCTTTCCTTCTTTTATCAATCACCCCAATACCTCATTGTTTTCTTTTCTCAAATCTTAATTCTGCAAAAATTTCTCCTCTGTGATTATTATGTGACAGCATAATTGTACTCAAAATAAATTCCTTCATACGGCTTAACTTCAAAACACAAAATTTTAACTAGTGGGAAACAAATAGAAATAAAAAAATTTGAGGGTATTACAAAGGCTATGTTATTGAGTTGGTATCTAGAGTTGTAATGGACTGTAAGGTTTTGTTGAGTTGGTTTAAGTTGATAGGAGTATGTGGGTTATATATAACTATGAATTGATGTAGTAAGAATGGCAGAAAGTGGTGTCATCATCATCCCCGTTAAGACAATGAACTACCCCTGGACCACGAACTCAGGCATGAGTGTATGCCATGACTCAGAAGGATACTCAGGCAACTCCTACAGTGGTGACAGGTATGATGTGGCAACTAAAATATGAGGAATAGACATCCATATCTATTCCAACTAAAGTGAATTTCGGGACGAAATTCTTAAAGCATGGGAGAATTGTAAAACCCTATTTTGTTTAGCATCATGTTTAGCTTAATAGCATGCTTATGAATGCATGATTACCCTAATCAAGGAGCTTGATTAGCATGTTTTAATGGAGCGTATCATATGGGGAGTTATTCATTTGTAAGCATGATTAATTTGCTTAAAACATGATATATTAGTTTAATTAATATCCATACTTAGCTTATATTAATGATGATTAATTAGCCTAAATATGTTTGATTATCTTAATAAGGTGGATTAATGGTGTGAGGTGAAGCAAGGAAGTGCTAGGTGTGCTTGTGTGTGAAAGCCACCAAGGTGTGTATATGAAGTGTGTGCTTGAGAAAGCTATGTGAAGTGTGTGCTTCATTGTATCATTTGTGTGTGTGTGACATGTGGAGAGTTAGATACAAGTTGTATCTATAGTTGGCTTCAAGTCAAGGGAAGAGAGAGGAGGGAGGAGCTTGTGTAGTAACTTGTGTTTGGCAAAAAAGAAAAGGGAGAGGAAAAGTAAGAGACAAAGGAGAGGAAAAGGAGACAAAGGAAGAGAAGAAGGAGAGATTGAAGAAGAAGGTTTTGTTTCCATATATTCATATTGGATTGGATGTCTTGTTGTGAATGTTAGTGTTGATTATAGGGATTTAAGATATTCTTATTCGTATTGAATTAAATGTCTTGTTGTTAATGTTGGTGTTGATTGTGGTTATATGAGATATTCATATTCGTATGAAATTGAATGTCTTGTTGTGAATGTTGGTGTTGATGGTGGGAATACAAGATTTTCTTATTCATATTAAATTGAATGTGTTGTTAATGTTGGTGTTGATTGTGGGGAGATTTAAGATATTCTTTTTCTTATTGAATTGATTGTATTTTATTGTGCGCATAATTTGTATTGCACAGAGAAGGTTCTGTTACATGGGACTATCCTAAAAGAATATCACATGGGATATTCTTAGATAACAAGTCATCTATATATTGGGCCAATGTTATCAAAGTGGTGAGTATATGTGGTGACATCAAACATTACATCACAAGAGGTATTACATTTCACAAGGCATTCCTTATTGATGTTGGTAATAAGTGTATGATTATATATTATTGAAAGGTGGATTATCTATTAATGATAGATTCAATGTTTATTTATCATTCATTCTTTACTAGCTTGATTATCTTACTGAACACGTTGATATATTGCTCACACCCACACAGATTATTTTGCAAGAAAGATAGAAGATGTTCAGTCCACTGCTGTAAATATTGGTGTTGAGTTGGAGAGTTTCTAAGAGCTCTACTTGTTAAGTCGTAGATTTGTACATGTTGTACATTTGGAAAATGAGAGTTTTTTAGAGTTTGTTTGTACCTTTACTTGCAATGTTTTTGAGAGTATGTGTTAATAGCTCTCTTATGAATGTATGATGTTTATGAGATGATTTATATATTTAATGATGTTATTTAATCATTATAAGATTTTTATCCTTAGGATTGTTATGAGTTATCGTTCGCAGGTAAGTAACCTGTGCAATCACGCTCATCCTAAGAATGCGTTAATGGCACTTGATTAGGGGTGGACGTGACAAAAGCAGCGGTTTAGAGCATAATGAAATCTCCTTCCCCTTTCTTATGTAATTCAATATCTTCTCCTTTTTATAAAAAGCTCAAATACCTATATTCTCTCCTATATTTCTTATAAGTGCTATTTCTTTCCCATATTCATATACCTTCCTATGAATACCTCTTTCCTTTTTGTCAACTCATCAAAAAGAGTTATATATACAATTTTAAAGACATGTACAATAGTAAAAAATCTTAAAACATGAAAAGAATTATTGTTAGGATATCAATCAAATGAATCAACTCATCAAATTAGCAAAGAAAAGACAAGTCATAACCAAAACGAAGCATTTATAATTAATAGGCATCCATAATGTTCACAGACTAAAACATCCACAAATTATTACACCATATTGTCTTAACTATGACACACCATCCAATTAAAATATTATTCATATTATGAAATGAAAATGCAAATGCAAGAGTGCTCATGTGGTTTTGGGAGATGGGGTTTTGGATAAGTCAACAGGGTTATCAGCAATGTTGGAGAACTTGAAAGTTGAATTCATTTGCCTCAGAGAGTATTCCATGAGGACCTGTTGATGATTCTAGAGAGGTTTGACCAATGGGGTCTGATGGTTCTGCAATTGTTGGCTCTCTTAGTGGATTCACTCAACTCATCAGTGGTAGAATTCTTGCTGCGAATGGGAAGAGGGGTTAGTATTCATCTATTTAGCAAAAAAAAAAAAAAAAAAAAAAGATTTGTATTCATCTCCAATGATCTTCTTGATATATTTGTCAATACGCTTAGGTGAGACAACAATGTCATTAAAGATGCCATTTTTCAAAGTGTTTTCCTTAGTCACAAAAGCCTTACTTATTTCCCTTCCTTTCTTTTGCACAAAGAACAACCTTGTTGCTCCATTTTCCACCTTCTTGTCAATCTTTGCAAACATTTCTTCTTGATATTTCTTCGTGTCCATCATGTTCATCAAAGCTTCCACTTGCACAAAATTGCTGCTAAGCACAATACTCATAGGAAAAAGTTCCCTTTGAGCCTTAGAGGATTCATCTCTCTCATAAGTGCTTGCTCTTGCAGTTCTACTTCCTCCAACGACACTTTCTTTCTTTCTTTCTTTGGGATCCATGCGTTGGTCTGCTCGTTGAAGTAGTACCTTATCCTTGACAAGGTCTTGTGGTTGTACTCATCAAATTTTGGATCAGGTATTGTCTTCTTCTTATTTGACAAATCAACCTTGAAGTGTCTAAAAGTCCTTGCCAAAAGCATCCCATAAGGCAAATTGACCTTTGTCCTAGTTGCCTTGATCATGTGGCATAGAATGCAGTTAGCCAAGTCAACCTTGGTTTTAGTGATGTATGCCTATATGAAGAACAACTCCTTCTTAGGAATACACTCAAACTTTCCACCTTTTGGGATAAAAATATGACACACAAAGTGATGGACAAGTCTTAGTTCTAATGGCAGTTCTTTTGCAATGGGTTGAAAATTACTGTTAGTGATTTCCTTTCTCATAAGAGCAGTTAAGGCTGGACACCTATCAGGGTTTTTTTGCCCTATTTCTCCACCAGTGCTAATACCTAAACTCTGACAAATCACACCCTAGTAAGATGAATTGAGACACCTTTTACATAACTATAGACATTTACACTTGCTCTTTCTAGTTTGGCATGGGCATAAAAGTGCCCTACCAACTCAAGGTAAGCATCTTCTTTCAAGAGGGTCATAGGTTTCCATTCAAGCTTCTCAAGTTTATGCTCAAAAGTAAACTTTTCCTTAGCAAACAAAGCATAATAGCCATCTACTATTCAAAATAACTCTAGAAGAGTAATATTGTTCATACCTTTCTTTGAAGGATTGTTTCTTAAAGTAGATATTATCCTCAAGAAAATCCTCTTCCTTAGTAACTTGCTTCCCTTTTATCTTCTTTGAAGCCTTGAAAGACTCCCCTTTGTCTTTTATCTTCTTGCTTCCCTTCAATTTGAGGGTTGACTCCAGTAGGGTTTGCTTGTCCTTTCTCAGTTTAATAGTTTTGGGTGCCATTGGAGGTTACAAGCAATTATGTGAAGATCTAGAGGTTTGAATCAAAGATTTATAGAGATTGAAGGAGAGATTTTTGGAGTTATTTGTAGTTGGGGCAACGGTTTATTGAGTGAGAGAGCAAGTCTCCAAACAACCTTAAATCTAAAATCATAAAATATGAAAGTTGTAGATCTTTTTGGGTAGTACAATTTAGACTCAAGAATAACTTGATTTCATTAAGAAACAAGGGAGAAAAACATGATTTATTGAAGGGTGTCAAAATTGGATAAAAATATGAGGAAGATGATGAGTAGTGTTAACCGTGCATGTCCAATCTCGGGTTATGGCACCTCGGGGCATGTGCTATATGTTTTAGAGATTAATTTTTCTATCAAAATTTATATTTTGATAAATAAATATTGGTAAAATAAATTTCATAATTTTTAGATACTCGTAAGTATTTTTTTAATGAATTTTATATAAAGAAATGTCATAATAAATATTATATATGATCTAACAATTTTGGAATATTATAAGAGGTTTGTATCACCTATTGAAACACTCTAGAAGGAGAGTGTCAAATCGTTTAGGTCTTTAAAAATTAAATTGGATTTTTGAAGGGAAAATAAACTTAAACCTTACTCTAGGAACTTTTAAAATAAAACTATTGACAACCAAAGACTATTTTTCATATGAATAACACTCTGAAGTTGTTTGGAATAATTTTATAAATTACTAAGATTTTTTTAGATTAGATGTATTTCTAGTGTAATGTTTTTGAAATTATTATGGCTTAATAATTATTTTCAATAGTAAGAAATTACCCAGACTATTTTCAATACATTTAAAATATCAGAGGCCAGTATATAAAATATTTTCAAGAGATTTTCAAAACCATTAAGCGTGTTTAGAATTTTTAAAATCAAAAGACAGTAAAGAGCATACCCATTAGGCCAAATAGGCCATAGAGCATTTTGGTCATTCCACCTTACAACGAATGAATTTAGGATCATTAGAGTCTCTTTATACCATATAGCAAGATACTTGAGTTGTTGTTAGTAAACAATTGTGCTTAGAAGAGTTACGCGTAAATCGAGACAAATTCAAGAGAACTACCTGAGTTAACTTGGATGATTAGGTAGAAAGTACCAATCCAGAGTAACAATATGCCTATTTTTTTCGAGATTCGTAGTTTGAACTGTACAATTATCTGAATTGAAATGATGTCTTATTACTTTCTTTCTGAACTATGCTTTTAGATGCTTTCAACTGTTATACAATGAGATAGCAAAATGAACTATTCATTGTTGGATTGATTAATATGGTTATAGAAAGTACCAATCCAGAGTAACAATATGCCTTTTTTTTTTTTTTGAGATCTGTAGTTTGAACTGTGCAATTACCTGAATTGAAATGATGTCTTATTACTTTCTTTCTGAACTATACTTCTAGATGCTTTCAACTTTTATACAATGAGATAGCAAAATGAACTATTCACTGTTTGATTGACTAATATGGTTATGGAAATAAATTGGGAGGTTATGGTCCGAAGTTTAGACTGATGCGGGCTTGGTCGTAAGTCCAGATCTATGGCGGACTTGGTTTTGAGCCCAGACTCATGTGGGCTTGGTTGTAAGTCCAGACCAATATAGACTTGGTCCTAAGTCCAGACCGATGCTAGCTTGGTCTTGGTCCTGACCTTAAGTGGGGTTAAAGAACCGTGCTACATGGTTTAAGAATTGGTATGTAAAAATGGAAGATAAGGTGGTACCTTGAGCATAATAAAGAAATGAACAATTGCTTATTGAGATATCACAACTTTACCAAATTTAATATGACATGTGTTAAAATTTTGAATATATTTTATATAATTTTGTATATCATTAAGTGTTGCAGCACTTGTCCTGATTTGAAAATTATTGTTTTCATCTACTATCTCAAAAATTAGTTAAACACTGTTTTATGAAAAACTTAAACTTATTGTATGCGAGATAATACACTACTACTGAGCTTTACAGCTCACCTCTGTTTTATGGGTAGCATTTCAAATGACAAGGTGTTAAAAGTGATAAAAGTAGTAGTAGGGATTTCCAAGAATTATGTTGTGCATCAATAAATGTCGCAAACCTAGGATCCAGTAGCAAGATTTTGAAAATATTTAGATATTGGTTTAAGTGATGCTGAGACATCGGATGATTGTAATGAGATATAGTGATGAGGTATGAGTTTAGTTATTTGAGTTATTTTGGAGACCGAACTTTATTATAGAGACTATAGCATTTTGACCACTTGTTGGTCCCTCATTGAGGCCCTTAATGTAATCGATGTGGTACTAGTGAGTGGTCTATGTCGCACCACTTGGAAATCCCTGAGCGTGAAAAATTAGGGGCATGACAGGTTGGTATCAAAGCTTAGAAGTAGGTCTTACTTAGGATTAGTAGAAAGTGTAGAAAATATTGTTGGACTAGGAACAAGAAGGATGTGAGCATTGTACCAATTTTTTGTGTAGTTGGTTGTTTAGTAAGATATTGATTGTGGACTTCTCTTGTGTTAACAAGGTGAACATAAACCCATGAGATGATATGCTAGACGAACCTTGCAAGGTAATGAGGAAGTTCAATAAGGAGTGAGATTCATTTATTATTGAATGGACCCACACTATGGTGCAACATAAGGTTAGACATGTGGCACACAGGCTAGGGATGGCAATGGACTGGGAAAAAGTGGAGGTTCGACCAAATTCGCCCCATTTAGGGCTGGGATGGAAGATATAAAATAGGGATGGAGGCTGAAATGAAAATCTATGAGGGGATGGAGGCGGGTATGGACTAAGTTCTACCCCCACCCCGCCCCGACCCCTGTCCCCAACCCATTTGCCTCGCTTTTAGCATTATTTTATTTATTTATTTATATAGGCCATTTAAAATGTATTCTAATGTTTGGTGTGCTAATGATACCATCATTAGGCTTTGTGTTGATTGGTGTCCAACTTATGTTCAATAATTTTTTAATGTTATTTGTTGGATGAGCTTTTAATTTATTACTTTATGGTTTAGTTTTTTTGACAATACAATAATACCATTTTGATGTATATGCAACCCAAAATATTTGAAGGTTAATTCAATCTTACTGCCCAGTGGAGACCATAAGACTATTAATATTCCTGATACCTAAGTTTTTGTTTTCTTTTCTTGCTTTGTGTTGTTTGCTTCCTTTGTACCAAAAAGAGAAAAAAAGAAAAGAAAGAAAAGCTTGGGCTTGGGCTGGGGGTGGGGGTAGGCTGAGGCAAGGATAGAGGCAGGTTTGTACCTGTGGAGGTGGGAATAGAGGTCTAAATTAATCCGCATGTAGGGATGGAGGTGGGGATGAAGGTGGATATTTAGGTGGAGGCGGGGATGGAAATCCCAACCTTCATCCCGGCCTAGTCTATTGCCATCCCTAGCTGGGGCCAGTGAGCTAAAAGTACTTAGAATGTCATTGTGGAACACTAGATACTTAACCGAAGGTAGCACGTAATGTGCAACCCTAAATTTCTGTTCCTTAATTAAGTCAAATAATAGCTATGTGATTAGTTGGTTGCATTAAGGCTTGTGTGATTAGTGTCATAGCATAGCTTATATTGTGCATGGCAACACAAAGACTTGGGAATATTGATATGTATCTAATATATATATACATCTGTGTGTGTGTGCGTGTAGAAATTAATAGGGGAAAATTTGAATTAAAGGGATATAGTGTAAGTGGAGTAGTGTGGAGTAAGGGAATTGCATGGCTGCCAATTGGTATGCTCTAAGGAAGCTTCAAGCATGCCAGACCTATTATTATGAAGTCTGAAAATTTTGGAAAAGAAAATATAGAAGTCAGCTGAGATATAGAGAGAGAGAGGGAGAGAGAGAAAGATAAGAAAGGAGAGGGATTGGTTGCCAACCTCCCATGCATATCTAATAGTTTCCCATAAGAGATTTTGTCTCACCGTTTGAACCATATAGGGAAGGAAATTTCAAACAAAGAGCTAACAAGGAAGAAAGATAGGAAGGAGAGGAAGAGGAAGTTTTGGCTAAGCTTAAAAAGATAAGGAGGAGAGGGAAGAGGACCAACCAACCAAAGGTAAGTCTCCATAATCCTTTACAAAATTCAATACGTTCATGAGTAAGGTAGATGGTTGTGCATGGCTGGAATCATTGCCGAAAATCATGATTTTCAATGAAGCTCTTAATGCTTCAAAACCCATGAAACATAGAATTCCGATTTACCCATTGTTCCTAACCATATAGAGGCTGTTATAGGAGGCATCATATGCTCCAGGAAGCATTACATGCATGAAATGATAAGTTTTTATTTACGTTTAATGTAAATGAGGCAAGGGGAGGTTAGTATAAGATGTATAGAAGCCATTCATGTCCCTCTGAGAGGTCCAGAAATGAAAAACAAATGGAGAAATTTCCAGTTGCAGGTCTGTCCCGAAAGTTTGGACAAACCTGCAAACTTCAGAGGCTGTTTTGGATACATAAACGGCTCCTGAGCAAAAACATAAAACATAAGAGTTGTACAACTCTTCGAGATACTTGATTTAGACTTAAGAATCACTCAAAAAAGGTTTATAAATGAGGGAGTTATGGTCAAAATACGAGCATGTGTCAAAATTGGCTAGAAATGAGGAGAGGTAGAAGATGAAGAGCACGGGTTTGGCGCGTGGTAGGCACATGCCAGCCATTTCTGGGATGATTTTTTTTATAAATACATTAGATTAAAACTAAAAATTTTCAAATTTTTTTTTATATTTTTCCTATACCCGTAGCCATTTTTTTATACATTTTAAAGTGTAATATTCTAAAATAAATATTAAATAAACATAAAAAATTCTAAAAATTTTGTGAGAGCTTCTAGCACCTATATTATGAAGGTTAATTTTTTCTAAATATTTACAAATTAAATTAGATTTTTAAATGAAAAATAAGCCTTATTTTATCTTGAAAAATACTATAATTTAAATTATTAGCAGTTGAGAGTTGTGGTTCCTATATACAATACTTAGAGAATACTTAGAACTGTTTTTCATATTACTAGAATTTTTTTTTACAATTATTACCATTTTTAAGATAATTTCAAAGTTAATCAAGGCAAATAAATTATTTTAATATCAAAAAAATTACTTGGAAATGTTTTAACAATTTTTAGACACCAGAAATTTCATTATTATAATATTTTAATAAATTTAATAGTTTCCCAAATATTATAGGATTTTTCAAAGCCGAAGAGCAGTAGGAATCATAACTGTTAGGATAAACGGCTTTAAAGGGTATTTTGGTCACTTTACACATTTGACAAGTCAATCTAAGGTCTTTAGGGAGTCTTACTCTAAATAATGAGATACTTAAGTCGATGTTAACAAACGACCGTGTTTGACAAATTTGCATGTAAATCGAGGTGATCCTAGAAAGAATATTTGAGTCAATTTGGACTATCAGGTAGGGGGTACCAATCCAGTAATCACAATATGATTATTTCTCATTGATATATGTACTTTGAACTAAAATTACCTTTTGAATTGAAAAGCATGTTTTGCCTCGTTTTTTGCACTACTAGCATATTTATTTTCACATGAGATAGCTGAATAAATTGTCATGTCATTAATATTGAAATATTAGAATATGAAGATGAAATGGGAGTTGATGGTCCAAAGTCCAGACCGATGCGGACTCGGTCGTAAGTCCAGACCTATGCAGACTTGGTCCTAAGTTCAAATTGATGCGAGCTTGGTCCTGAGTCTAGATTGATGAAGACTTGGTCCTGGCCCGGACCTTAAATTGGATTAAAGAGCCGTGCTACCCGGTTTAAGAATTGGGATGCAAAAATGGGAGATAAGGTGGTGCCATGAGCACAATAATGAAATGAACAATAACTTATCGAGATACCATAACTTTATGAGTTTTACATGACATGTGCTAGGGATTTGAACATACAACATAATTCTTCATTTTATTAAACATTGCAGCACTTGTCCTAATTTTGAAATGATTGCTTTTATCTCAAAAAAAAAAAAAAAAAAAAAAGACTAGTTAAACATTGCTTTATTGAAAACCTAAACTCATTGTCTATTGGATAATACTTTACCGCTGGGCTTTACAGCTCATCCCATTTTATGAGTAACATTTCAGATGGCAGGGCAATAAATATAATAGGATCAATGGCAGGGTCATCGAGACCTAAGTTGAATCTAGAGAAGGGTTGCAAGTGAGACCTTCATGAACAAGTCTTCATTTATGTTTAGTTGTCTCCTTTTGGGTTTAACAGGACTTTAGATGTTTGTTTAACAGATGCGCAGTCACTGGATGACTGTAATGAAATATTATGATGAAGTATGAATTTTATTATGTTGTGAGAGTTATTTTAAAGACTCAATTTGGATTATTTAGATTATAGCAATTTGACCAACCGTTGGTCCCTCATTGAAGGGTTAGTAAGTGGTCTACCTCATGCCACCTGAAAATCCCCTAGCATGGGAAATTTGGGGCCATGACAAGTGTAGTATATGATGTCGTGCACTCAGTTAGATGGTGTCAGAAGATTCTAAAGGGATTAGTGGCTAGTCGAGGAATACTAGAGATCCTTATATCTGGAGCTGTACTTGTTCCATTGTCTACTGCAATTCACCCAAACACTGTCATTGTATTAGAGCAGCACAAGATTGAAAAAGCTATAATAGATAATTATTCAGGGTGGTCGAATATAACGAATAGTTATGAAATGACTTAATATAGGAGTTTGATGCATCGCAATCGTTAGTACAAAGGGTATTGGTACAATCCTTGAGAAAGTGATTTTTGAGTTGTGTTACCAGATGATATAGAGAAATACCATGAATAAAGTAACAGTAGCAATGAATAATACAAGTAGTCATGAACAATATGGATTTTTTGACTTACCTACTCATATGGAGTTCATGAGTAAAGGGAATTGATTTAAGAAAATTATTTAGAAAGATATCCTATACGCTATGTAAAATGGGGGATACTTGTAGATCCCCCATATTATAGATATCAGAAAACATTTCTTCTTAATTGCAATGTAAGGTTGTAAAATAGGAAGGTGTGGACATTTTGAGATTCTAGAGAGAATTGGCAACCTTTACTCATGGGGATGACATTGGTCACTAGTAGGAAGTGACGAATAAAATTATAACATCTAAAAGTAACTTTTGAATTGGGTGAAAGGTTTGAAAATTTGTATAAAATGGGGGATATTTCATGGATTAGTTATAACATTAAAAAAGGTGAAAGTTTGAAGTTAAAGTGAGGACATATGATGGGGGCCCCAGTCACAGGTGACTTTGTAGTTAACTATTGATTTGTAGTGTAAATTTTAGGCACTAAGGATAAATTGTAAGTAACGACTGAAAAATGTGATCTCATGGAGATACATGATTTGAGGGAGTCTTAGTAATGAGTTGATTTGTCGTGCTACTATTTATTACGGTAGAAAGTTAATTAGTTTACTATGAGGTATGTTAGAAGTACTGGGGGTTTCTTTACTAATGGAAAAGCAAGTGGTAATTGGAGGATAATCTTATTATTTTGGAGAAATTAAAGCATAGTTAGAAAGAGTGCTACATATAGGTTTTATCCATCTTGATGTGTCATTATAGATTTGCTTATTTGAAGAATGAATGAATACTAAACAAAGAAGTGTAGTTATCTCTCATAAAGAATATGAAAATTGCTTAATTAGTCAAAAGGTTACAGGTATTTTGGAAGATTGGTCTTGAATCTAGGTACTTAAAGTAACTAAATATATTGAAATACTTCTTATGGTTTTGAAGCAAATCATGATTGTGGAATGCCATCCTACAATAATGGAATCCAGTGGACACAACTCTATGGACGTTTGAGTGCTTTGATGGATAATTTACATATACATAGGGGAGATGTTTATGTTTAACTCATGATCAAGAAGTGAGATTTAATTCAAAGTTGTCTAGCCATATAGACAAATTGATAGTAAGGTGTCATGATGGATGAGAAACAGTAAAAAAAATTGCAAAATAAAGTATGTTTCTATTGAAGTATGATTTTACTCATAGGATTGAGTTGCAACGGCACGTATAGTTTGAAAGAATGCATAGACATGTTCTGTTATGTGATCAACTATAGGCCATGGTAATATTGTATTACTTAAAAGAGAAATGCTGGTCTTAAAGTTTGGAAACCTTGTAAAGGCACATTAATGAGAAATTATAGGGTTAACTGAGAGATTATACATAGTTATGGCCAATGCTCTCTTGAAACGTAACTTGGGGTTGACTATTGAATGGTTTGATAACATTAGCTTGGGATAAAATTTAAACCATATAATGATTTGGACATAATTATCTAAGGACACATTAAGATATTTCAAATTCTTGGGTGTTAGAGATTGGGGTCAAGTGTGATATTAAGTTAGTAATAGATTGTAATCTCAAATCCGTTGCAAAAGTTGTTGGAGGATACCTCCTTAACGAGGGTGATATTTTATAATACAACTTTTAGTGTCAGAACCTTAATGCTTGCAGGTATGTGATTATGCAATGATCTCAATCATAACCCTAAGGGGTAGCCTAGCGGCGCAGAGGGCGCACTCCTGAGCCGTAAACTCGAGCAAGATGTGTGTTCGAAACTCTGCAGGTGCTTCTCCCCCTCAGGGCCACCCACCAAGGCTTTGGCCTTGACTAGCCTGGCGCGCTGTCTTGTGGGGTGGTTGCTCGCCCCCAAGTTTACATGCCAGCCACAGGTCCATTGGCTCGAGGTTGGGGTGGTTCCTGGGTCACCAAAAAAAAAAAAAAAATGATCTCAATCATTTCGATATTAGCAAATTTTATGGTTCATAAGATGATTTAAGTGACACCGTGTTGATACGCGTTGACATTATTTGGGCATCTAAATTTTGTACTTTAAATGGTGTCATATAATTGAGTTGGTGGATTTTCTTAGTGTTGCAATTGATGTTGTGTCATTAACATGCAATGTTGCGATTATTGATATGTTTGGTGAGCTTTGGAGTTTCAAAGTCCCTACAAGTGGTCATATACTAGTTTAAGGGAATGTTTACTGTATTCGTTAAAAGACACTCATGTACACAGATTGTATGATAAACACAATGTTTGATTCGGAATTCAAAGAATGTAGAATTAGAAAGGAAATTTAGTATGATATGTATGAATGTAAACAATGATGATGTGGTTTTGAGATGAGATCTTGGTTTTGGTGGATGATGTGAGCTAAAATTATCAGATTAGTAATGACAATGAAGATCAATAGTTTAACTTGTATTAATTTATTATAATTATTGTATTGATGACTTTAGTAAACAATCAAGGCTCTAGATGGCCTATATGGTGATTTTGGGGTAAAAAATTTCTAATACGAGGGCGAGGAGCTTTTGATAAATTTCCTGGACTTTCAATTTCTTGAGACGAGTACCATAAGTTAATTGGGTGATCTAAGACTTGTTAACATTCTTTTGTAACTAATTACAAAGATTGTTAAAGCTTACAGAAGTTTAGAATTCTTGTTCCTTGTGTATCTATTTTCTGTTAAACTTCTGAAATTACATTTGTGGTAAAAGGTTATGTTACATTGTTAATATTTAAAGAAGTTGAGATAATGAACTTTTTGATAGTGGAGTTCTTCTCAAGAGTTTTATTTACTTTATTAACATACCTTAGAGTAAACTACAAGTTATGTGGAGCTGATACATAGAAGTTAGGTAATGAAGTGTCTCTATATAGATGAACTGAAATTGGTAAAGAAACAAGTAGAAATTTATGGATTGTTTTAAGAGTTTCATTACCTTTAGAAAGTACTAAATTTGTGTGAATTAATTGGATTTCACCACTAAAGAGATAGGATTACAAGGGCATTTGGGAAGGAATGAAAGCTCAAGTTAGTAATACGAGACATAGATGATAAGGGTTGAAGTGCAGTATGAAAATAAAGAGATAGGATTGGTAATTTTTCCTAATAGAAGTTTGGGATTACAACTAGAACAACTAGATGCTACCTTGAGTATAAACACACTAGTATGAGGAAATGTGGAATCGTGGCTAGCATGACGGTCATACATTATACGAATTACTACACATGAATTTCATGTAGACTCAATTCTATTATACATGCAAGGTTTGGATGTGACCTTAGGGATGGATTGGTTGGCTAAATACTATGCAGTAATGGATTGGTATCACAAGACAGGAACAATATGGAAGATGCTTTAAGTAGAAAGAAATCGAAGAAATATGAGTAGTTTGATAATGAAATAATAGAAGGTTTAAGAGATACTAAAAGATTATGATTTTATATGTGGATATGAGTGAAGGTCAAGGGCATTTGTATAGCATAATAATTCAACCAATGTCATTAGAGAAAGTCAAGGAAGCGTAAGTAAATGATTCAAGAGTCAAAGAGATCAAAAGTAAGATTGAACAGGGAAAAGGGGAAAAAGGATAGATTACACAATTAGATGAAAGTTCGAGGTATAAGGACTAATTGTATGTGATAAATGATGACAAGCTAAAGATTGCAATCTTGGAAGAAGCACAAAATGTACCATGACCTAAAGAGACAGAATTATTGGGAAGGAATGAAGAAGGATGTCACAAATCTTGTGGTTAAGTGTCTTACTTGTCAGCAAGTGAAGGCATAACAACAATGACCCGAAGGATTGTAAGAACCACTACCCATAGCAGAATGGAAATAGGAGCACACCACAATGAAATTTATAGTGGGATTTCCTATAACTCATCATATGTTTAATATTATATGGGTGATTGTTGATCGTCTAACTAAGTTAGCAAATTTCATACCTATGAAGACAATAAATACTATGAGCACTTTTATAATGTTATATATAGAAAAGATCGCCAGATTACTTGAAGTTTTGAGATTGATTATGTCACGCTCCAAAACCCAAACTGTCCGTGACAACGCCGCACACCCATAAGGTCAAACTTCATAGGCGTGCAAGGCTAAGATACAAGCTATTATGAAGACAAATCAAATAACCCTCAAAGAATATAATATCATTGACTCCAAAATAATTACGAAATCTACACATAATTAATAATCTCTACAAAATGAAATATTAAATCCCCATAATACCTTAAATCTAAACAACAACCTGGTAACCAATCTGACCAATTAAGGTCTTATAGTTTATAAATATAAATAATGCAATTCTTAAAAATAAAGCCCAAGCATGAAACTACTATGAAGCCTCTTCCAAGTCCTCACTCGAGCCACACTACTTCACTGAATCTGAAAACAAATATGGATGAACACGTCAGCTAAACAGCCCAATAAGTAACCCATTACCACAACTAGACGGATCAAGTGCAAGAAAATATCAATTATATAAGAGAATTTCCAATCACAATTTAAATAGCGAGTTCAATATGATATCCAATAACAATGCTAGAAGTCATCCAAACAATTTAACACGTATATATTTTCCACAGTTTAAATATAAAAACTCAAGTTTATTGACTATGGTCACATTAGCCTGTGACAAGGCCAAAAATCACAATTCGCTCTATGGTTGAAGCCCAAAAGAAACTAGTTTTTGTGCCAATCTTTAACCCCTATTGGCGTAGGGTCCAAATTATAGTCAAACAAGAGTCCCAATAACATTAACATAAAATGAATATACAATATCTTTTACGAGCAATTTCATACTTGATCCATATTTGATACGAAATTATAAAAGAAACAAAAAATATTTATTCAACAATGATTTTGATGGATAATCCAAAAATATATGATTCCAAAGCAATTTTTGGTAGTTTATAAAATTACTAGAAGTGGTAGTAAGTCACTTACCTCTCAGGCCAATAGTCACTTCCCAAGAGCTAAGCTCGATTAAAATTGTACCACCCTAATACATCCAACATTACACAATAATTACAAATTGCACAATTGACATATACTATGAAATAATCTAATTAAGTTTAACGTCTTGATCAATTCATTTAGAAATTATTGTTACCACAAACTTGTAATTTCTTGCTTTTGGAGCCATTATATTAACTTAATCTATCTTCCACTTCCTATTACTTAGGCTCCACAAATATTTCTATCTCATCTCCTCTTCAAGTTCCCAAGTGGCTTCTCTCTCAGAATGGTTTCGCCATTGGACCTTAACATAACGAATAATTCAACGCCTTAACACCTACTCCTTAGTATCCACAATTCTTACTGGTTGTTCATCATAAGTCAAGTCTTCCTTGAGTTGTAGTGGTACATGATCAATCACGTGACTAGGATCTGGTATATAGCTCCTTAACATGGACACATCGAACACATTGTGAACTCCGGCAAGTGCAGGTGGTAAAGCAAGTCTATAAGCCACCTCTCCAACACAATTTAAAATCTGAAAAGGACCCACATATCTGGGACTCAATTTACCACGCACCCCAAATTGCATCACTCCTGTCACAGGAGACACCTTAAGAAACACATAATCTCCCACTTGAAATTCTAATTTTCGCCTCCTATTATCTGCATAGCTCTTTTGTCTACTTTGGGCTGGGCGGATATGTTCTTTGATGAGGTGCACCTTATCCACTGTTTGTTGCACAATCTCTGGTCCCAACAACTTCCACTCACCCACATCATCCCAACATATAGGTGATTTACACTTCCTCCCATACAAAGCCTCAGACGGGGCCATCTAATGCTAGACTGGTAATTGTTGTTATAGGCAAACTCTATCAAAGGAAAATGCTCATCCCATGAACCTCGAAGATCAATATGCAAGCTCTTAACATATCCTCAAGGATCTGGATAGTCCTTTCTGACTGACCATCTGTCTAGGGGTGAAATGCTATGCTAAAACTCAAACGAGTCCCCATGGCTTTGTGCAAACTCCCCCAAAATTTAGATACGAATTTGCCATCTCTATCAGATACTATAGTTATAGGAACACCATGCAATCTTAACATACAATTTTGCTAATCACTCTAACAAAAGTCCAATTGTAGTAGCCAAAAAGTGAGCACACTTTGTCAATTGATCTACAATAACCCAAATGCCATCATTCCCACATTGAGTCCTCGGCAATGCTATCATAAAATCCATCGTAATGTGTTCCCACTTCCATTCAGGAATGGGAAGAGGTTGCAACTGACCGGCTGGTCTCTGATGTTCACTTTTCACTTGCTGACACACCAAACATTGAGCTACATACTGAGCAATTTCTTTTTTCATATTGTTCTACTAGAAATTTCTCCTCAAATCTTTATACATCTTAGTGCCTCTAGGATGCACTGTATACCCCGAGTTATGAGCTTCTTCTAGAATTTCCCTCTTTAGCTCTATGTCTAGGCACGCACAGTCTATCACCAAATCTCAACGTCCCATCTACATGGACATCGAACTCTAATCGTGCTCCTAAGCCCACTTCGTCTCTGATCTTTTGCAATTTAGGATCGTTCCCTTGAGTAATCTTGATTTTCTCAACTAAGGTAGGTTGAACTCTATGGTTCGCCAACTGAGGCCCAGGTTTGTGCCATTGTACCATAATATTCAACTTCATAAAGTCCTCTAATATATATCTTTGGTTTGTGATCAAAGCCGCCAAATTACATGAAGACTTTTGACTTAAAGCATCTGCCACTGTATTTACTTTCCCTGGATGATAATTGATGGTCATATCGTAATCCTTCAATAACTCTAACCACCTTCTTTGTCTCATATTTAGCTCTTTTTGGGTGAAAATGTACTTCAAACTTTTATGGTCTGTGAATATCTCACACTTTACGCCATACAAATAGTGTCTCCAAAATTTTAATGTAAACACCACAACAACTAACTCTAAATCATGAGTAAGGTAGTTTTGTTCATATCGTTTTAATTGCCTAGAGGCATATGCCACAACCCTACCATTTTGCATCAAAACACATCTCAAACCTTTCTTAGAAGCGTCACTATAAATAGTAAAACACTCATTACTAGAAGGAACAATAAGAACTGGAGCAGTTACCAACCTCTTTTTCAACTCCTGAAAGCTTTGTTCGCACTCATTAACCACTCAAACTTTATCCCCTTTTGAGTCAAACGGGTTAAAGGTACTACTATACTAGAAAATCCTTCCAGAAACCTCCTACAATAACCAGCCAATCCTAAGAAACTACGGATTTCTATTACATTGGTTGGTCTGTTCCACCCTACTACGGCCTCCACCTTCGTTGGATCCACAGACACTCCATCTTTGGATATCATGTGACCTAAAAAGAACACACTATTCAACCAGAATTCACATTTCTTCAACTTTGCATACAACTTCTTTTCTCTCAAAATTTGCAATACTATACTCAAGTGTGACTCATGTTCCTCCCTACTTGTTGAACATATAAGGATGTCATCAATAAAGACCACCACAAATTGATCCAAGAAGGGTTTAGATACTCTGTTCATCAAGTCCATGAATGCTGCTGGTGCATTAGTCAACCCAAATGGCATCACAAGGAATTTGTAATGTCCATATTTGGTCCGAAAGGTTGTCTTAGGTACATCATGTTCCTTAACTTTCAATTGGTGATAACTTGAGCAAAGATCAATCTTAGAGAAAACCTGTGCTCGCTACAACTGATCAAATAAGTCATCAATTCTAGGTAAGGGATATCTATTCCACACAGTCACCTTATTCAACTCACGATAATCAATGCAAAGACGCATGCTACCATCTTTCTTCTTGACAAACAAAAGAGGTGCACCCCAAGGGGAGACACTAGGTTTTATAAAACCAGTATCCAATAACTCCTACAATTGTTCCTTCAATTCCTTAAGCTCAATTGGAGCCATTTGATATGGGGCCTTGGAGATAGGACTCGTGCCTGGCACCAAATCAATAGAGAACTCAATTTCTCTATCTGGTGGTAACCCTAGTAAGTCGTCTGGAACGACATTAGGAAAGTCTCTCACAGTAGGAATATCCTCTATTCTTAACTCATCTTGTTGAGTATCCCTTATAGTAGCCACATAACCCTTATAATCATTTCTTAACAATCATCTAGCTTGAAATGTTAAGATTAAGCAGGGAGGAGCTTTTGCTCCACTGCCCACAAAATAAAATTTTGCAAGACCTGAAATTTGAAAAATCACCCTCTTTCTACGACAATCAACAGAAGCAAAATTTGCAGCAAGCCAATCCATCCTAAAAATAATACCAAAATCCTGCATGTCTAATCTTGTTAAATCTGCTGGCAACTCATTACCATCTATATAAACCACACAAGACTTGCAAACTGAGTCAGCAACCAATACACTGCCTATTAGAGTTTCAACACATAACTCAGTTTCCCTAGGAACACACTTCCAACCATGCCTCTTAGCAAAAGCCATAGATACAAAAGAATCAGTATCACCAGGATCAAATAATATATATGCATAAGTAGAGGACACTACAAGTATACCTGATACCACAACATTGGAAGTTTGGGCATCCTGCTGTGTAAGTGCATAAACTCGCCCCTGAGTCCTAGATCTCTAACCCCCATCTTTTCTCTTTTCAACTAAAGATGCCATGCTCCCTGTGGTTCTCTTATCTGCATCTGGTTTCTGAGTAGTCCCTTGTCCTTTCTGTTTAGGACAAAATGTTATCTTATGGCCCTGTTGTCTACACTCAAAACATGCTCTAGTTATCCAACGACATTCTGCTTTAGTGTGAAATCCATTACATCTAGAACACCGACCATTGCCTTTTGGCCTGCCACTTCTACCTCTAAAGGTAGGGTCATTGCCCCTTTGTTTGCCACCATTACCTCCAAGGGTATGGTTTCTCCAACTCCCATTAGTAGAATGAGTATTATGCCTCTTTGCATTCCTTGCTAAATTTTGACCACTCTGATAACTTGATTGAGTAACTCTTTTTTCGTTGGTTGCTATCTCTCTCAATTTGAACTTCATTGAGACTTCTCTCTACCAATAGGGCTTTGCTCACCACTGTTCCATAAGTTGCCAGCTCAAAAGGTGTCACCCCTTGTTTAATTTAGGGCCTCAATCCCTCCTCAAATCTTCATGCTCGACTCTCCTCATCACTTACAAGTCCTGGAGCAAACCTAGACAACTTAGTGAATTCAATCTCATACTCAGATATTGACAAATTTCCTTGTTCAAGTCTAATAAAGTCTCTTTCCTTTTGAAGGTGAACACTCTTAAGGAAGTACCTCTCATAGAAGGCCTTCCTAAACATTTCCCAAGTATAAGGATCCGTATCAAGTTCATGTTGGTGTTGGCGTGCTTCTGCCTTCCACCAATCATAAACACTCCCTCGTAGCATAAAGGATGCATTAGTCACCTTTTCTTCATATGTACACTCAAGCACTGCGAATGTCTTTTCCATTTCCATCAACCATTTTTCAGTCTCTAAAGGGTCAACAGTCCCCTCAAAATCTGGTAGTCCCAGTTTCTTAAACTCAGTTATGCCATTGTGTTGCCTCTGTTAAGCCCCAAGATTTTGTGTCATTTGCTAATGTTGCTCCATCAACCTAGTCAAGTTATTGTCTGTAGTCGCCTGTTGTTGCACTACATTTGTCAAAGTCTCTATTAGTTGGAGTAAACCACCATCATTATTGGGGACTCCTACTTGCTCTCCTTGACCCTGCTCAATACCCTGATCCACTCTTGCTGCTTGAGGAGCCCTGGCAGCAATTGAAGTATTCCTCTTTGAGTGACTTTTCCTAGCTGGTTGTCTTGCCCCTTTAGAATGAGAATTAGGAGCAATGTCTGCAAGAGTCTTAGGAAGTGCCATTTCAACCTATAAAAAAAATTTGCGTAAGCACAAAATATTATTTGATGTCCAATCTCACTAGGATAACACAAATTCATAATCTTCCTAATTTCCAAAGTGAACATGTTTCACTAAAATCCCTATTAACACCTATCTCCATTATCCTAGGTAGATCCCTAAGATCACAACCTAAGCTCTGATACCACCAAATTGTCACGCCCCAAAACCCATACTGTCCGTGACAACGCCGCACACCCACAAGGTCAGACTCTATAGGCGTGCAAGGCTAAGATACAAGCTATTATGAAGACAAATCAAATAACCCTCAAAGAATATAATATCATTAACTCCAAAACAATAATGAAATCTCCACCTAATTTATAATCTCTACAAAATGAAATATTAAATCTCCATAATAATATAAATCTAAATAACAACTTGGTAACCAATCTGACCAATTAAGGTCTTATAATTTATAAATATAAACGATGCAATTCTAAAAAATAAAGCCCAAGCATGAAACTATTATGAAGCCTCTTCCAAGTCCTCACTCGAAACCTTGAGGGGTAGCCCAGCAGCGCAGAGAGTGCACTCCTGAGCCATAAACTCGGACAGGTTGTGTGTTCGAAACTTCGCAGGTGCTTCTCCCCCTCAGGGCTACCCACCAAGGCTTTGGCCTTGACTAGCCCGACGCGTTGTCTTGTGGGGTGGTTGCTCGCCCCCAGGTTTACACGCCAGCCATGGGTCCATTGGCTCGGGGTTGGGGTGGTTCCTAGGTCACCAAAAAAAAAAAAAAATTTGCCAGTGCGAGCCACTTGAAAAAAAAAAAAAAAAAAGTCCTCACTCGAGCCACACTACTTCACTGAATCTGAAAACAAATACGGATGAATGCATCAGCTAAACAGCCCAGTAAGTAACCCACTACCACTACCAGACAGATCAAGTGTAGGAAAATATCAATTATATAAAAGAATTTCCAATCACAATTTAAAAAGTGAGTTCAATATGGTATCCAATAACAATGCTAGAAGTCATCCAAACAATTAACACGTATATATTTTCCACAATTCAAAATATAAAAACTCAGGTTTATTGACTTTGGTCACGTTAGCCTGTGACAAGGCCCAAAATCACAATTTGCTCTATGATCGAAGCCCAAAAGAAACTAGTTTCTGTGCCAATCTTTAACCCCCATTGGCGTAGGGTGCAAATCATAGTTGATGCAATCCATGTCAACATAACTCCAAGAGATCAAGTCCAAGTCCCAATTGGGCCGGTGACAAGAGCACGGGCCAAGAAGTTTAAAGAGATACTCAATGGATTGATTCAAGAGGCATGGGCTCAAGCAAATCAAGCATATTCGTGGAGGACCATTGAGCATGATCCGAGTGAGCAGCATAGAATCATCAATATGATTCATGTTCTAGAAGAATCTGGCCAAGAATAAAGACATTCCTTTTTGGATTTAAATGTAAGGCTTGCCTGCCAATTAGTTTCCTTTTTATTTTCTTATATGGGTGTATATGGCTGGATACATCCATTCCCCAAATTTCCTTTTCTAGTTTTGGCATGTGATCGGCCACTTAAAAGGGTTGAGTATCTTTTCATTTAGGCAAATATCTTTTAGGCAATTAAGAGATATTTTACACCAGATTTTTAGCCCTAATTAGGATATCATTTAGGGAGTTTCCTTGTAATGGCTAGCCCTTTAAATAGGCATATATGCAATGAATAAAATTCAGATCATTATTTAGCAAATTGTGAGAGTATTCTCTATGGTTCTTTGAAGAACTATTCAAACTTATCGAATTTCTCGTGGCATTCACCAACAACTTATCAAACGGAGCTCCACCACCGTTTTTGGCGTCTTCCTTATACCAAGGTTCTTGTTTCGCATCAAGCAACGGGTTGAGGTCATATATACCGAGGTTCTTGTTTGTCGTAAACAATGGGTCGAGGTCTTCATTCAGAACCTGATCATAGAACTTTCTTGGATTTCTCATTGTATCAGGTCTCATTCTTTTTGGTGGGATTCGTATCATTTGGTATCAGAGCCAGGTTTCTAAAATTAGGTTCAACATCCACCTATCTTTGTTTCTTGTTTTCATCCCATCTTGTCCCCATAACTATTCATTGTTACTGTTCACGAATCTAGTTCAAGTAAAAAAAAAAAAAAAAAGAAGAAGAAAGAGGGGAAAACGTCCAAAGAAGAAGAAGAAGAAAAGAAAAGATTACTTGGTTCTTCCATTTTGGTTCCACTAAGGCCAAAATCACTTTATTCCAAAACTAAATATTCTTTTTTCCTTTTCGTGAAAAGTTTGCTACATTGTGCTTCTGAAAGTCTAATCAGTCGTGTTCTTTGTATTCTTGTTCTAAAAATTTGAAATTCCTTGATGAGTTCTTGTTGAATTGTTACTGGAAATTTTGAGTACTGTTTGTTTAGTTTCAAAAGAACTGGAAGGGAATTACTGAGTGGAAAACCGCAAGAGTGGTGAGAACATTAGAGGGTTAAAAACCACGTTTTGAGTGATACACGAGTGTAGAATGATTTACATTCTCGAGTAAACACGTAAGGGAGAGTATTGTGAGGTCCTTTTTTTCTTTTTTTCTAACATTGTTTTGCAGCAAACATGTCTCATAATAGTTCTAAAAGCAATGCCGAAGGTGCAATGAATTTGGCTGATCCGAAGATGTTTATGGAGGCCATGATGAGTGAGATGATGCATGTGATGAAGTTGGAACTGGAGTAAGTGCATGAACTGATAGACCAGATGGAGAGCACACGTGAGAAGCAGCCACACAACGTCCCTATTGTGCGTAGAAGGGAAAGAGTTCAACCAAGGGAAGTAAGGGTTGAAGATGAAGATCCTTATGGGGCTGGTTTTGAATATGAAGATGATAGGGATTTTGTTGTTAGCAATAGGAGGCATGGAGGGCGGTTTATAGAAGCTAGGAATTGGGAAGATAACAACTTGGGAGGTATTAAGCTGAAGATTCCGTCTTTTCAAGGTAAATCCGATCCTGAAGCATACCTTGAGTGGGAGAAGAAGATGGAGTTCATATTTGATTGCCACAACTATTCCGAAGCAAAGAAGGTAAAATTAGCTGTGATTGAATTTTCTAACTATGCTATTACATGGTGGGATCAGCTTGTTATAAACAGGAGGCGGCATAGAGAACGACCAATAGAGACATGGGAGGCAATGAAAACAGTGATGAGAAAGCAGTTCGTTCCAAGTTATTACTATAGGGAGTTGCACAAAAAGCTACAAGGACTTAGACAGGGCAGCCAGAGTGTGGAAGATTACTACAAGGAGATGGAGATTGCTATGATTCGGGCTGATGTCGAGGAGGATCGAGAGGCTACAATGGCTAGGTTTTTACTTGGATTAAACCGGGAAATCCAAGATAGGGTAGAGATGCAGCATTACGTGGAGTTGGAAGATATGGTGCACATGGCCATCAAAGTGGAGCAACAACTCGAGAGGGGGGGGGGGGGGGTGGATCACGTGCAGCCCATAATACCAGTGCTACATCTTGGAAACTGAGTTATACCAAACAGATGGACAAGTCCCAAACGTCCAAATCTGAGCCCAAGTCTGCACACCAGCCACGTTCCTCAAGGTAAAACCGATATTGCTACCTCTAGGAATCGTGATATTAAATGTTTTAAATGTCAAGCCAGGGGACACATACCAAGTCAATGTCCAAACAAGTAGGTCATGCTATTGCAAGACAATGGTGAAATTGTGACTGACAATGAAAATTCCAACACCGACGACATGCCACCATTGGAGGACATTTTCGAGGAGGAATATTCTGCCCCTGATGCATTGACATTAGTGGCGAGGAGAGCATTGAGCCTACAAGCAAAAGAAGAGGATGAAGTGCAACGAGAGAACATCTTTCACACTAGGTGCTACGTCAAGGACAAGGTATGTAGTGTGATTATTGATGGTGGTAGTTGTACTAATGTGGCCAACACAATCATGGTTGAAAAATTGGGACTACCCGTGTTAAAGCACCCTAGGCCATAGAAGTTGCAATGGCTGAATGATAGTGGGGAAATGAGGGTGAGCAAGCAGGTGTTAGTTGCATTTCGAATAGGTAAATATAAAGATGAAGTGTTGTGTGATGTTGTGTCAATGCAAGCGGGACATTTATTGCTAGGGCATCCATGACAGTTTGATAGGCATGTAAAGCATGATGGCTTTACAAACAAATACTCTTTTGTACTCAATCAACGATCAATCACTCTTGTACCATTGACTCCGCAGCAAGTATATGAGGATCAAGTGAGATTGCAAAAAGAGAGTGAACGAAAGAAAGAGAGTGAGCAAAAGAAAAGGAGTGAAAATCAGAGAGAGGCCGAGAAAAATGAGAGAGAAAAAGAAAATCAAAATTTGGGCCTTGAGAGAAAATCAGAGAGAAAACAAAAGAATTTCTATGCAACAGTGAGTGAAGTTAAGCGAGCAATGTTTTCAAAACAGCCGATGATTGTATTTTTGTACAAAGAGGCATTTTTAAATACTAACAAACTTGACCTTGCTTTGCTTAGTTTTGTTGTTTCTCTTTTGTAGGATTATAAGGATGTCTTTCCCAAGAAAACACCACATGGGTTACCTCCAATTCGAGGGATTGAGTATCAAATTGATTTTGTTCCCGGTGCGACAATTCCAAACCGACCAGCCTATAGGAGCAATCTCGAGGAGACAAAGGAGCTTCAACGGCAGGTAAGTGAGTTGTTGGAAAAGGGGCACGTAAGGGAGAGCATGAGCCCATGTGCTGTTCCAGTTTTACTTGTACCTAAGAAGGATGGGACGTGGAGGATGTGCGTTGATTGCCGGGCTATCAACAACATCACGGTAAAGTATCGTCATCCTATTCCTCGCTTAGATGACATGTTAG
Source organism: Euryodendron excelsum (assembly GCA_033060915.1). Taxonomy (NCBI): domain Eukaryota; kingdom Viridiplantae; phylum Streptophyta; class Magnoliopsida; order Ericales; family Pentaphylacaceae; genus Euryodendron; species Euryodendron excelsum. Next base: position 4,870,892 of record CM065394.1, on the reverse strand, counting down.
ATGAGCTGCATAGTTCTTGTGTATTTTCTAAAATTGATTTAAAGAGTGGTTATCATCAGATTAGAATAAAGGAAGGAGATGAATGGAAAACTACCTTTAAAACAAAATATGGTTTGTATGAATGGTTAGTTATGCCTTTTGGCTTGACTAATGCTCCGAGCACCTTTATGAGACTTATGAACCATGTTTTGTGAGCATTTATAGGTCGGTTTGTTGTTGTCTACTTTGATGATATACTCATATATAGCAAAAATGTGGCAGACCATGAAGTACATTTAAAATCTATTTTAGATGTGCTTAGGAAAGAAAAGTTATTTGCTAATTTGAAGAAGTGTACTTTTTACACAGATAAGCTTGTGTTTCTTGGATTTGTTGTTAGTGCACAAGGTATACAGGTTGATGAAGAGAAGGTACGTGCAATCCAAGAGTGGCCCATTGTCCCACAAGTGTAGGTCAAATTTCGTAGTTTTCATGGACTTGCTAGTTTTTACCAGCGGTTCGTGAAAGACTTCAGTAGCATAGCCGCACCACTCACTGAAGTGATCAAGAAGAACGTTGGATTTAGTTGGGGAGAAGAACAAGAGAAGGTGTTTCGATTAATCAAAGAGAAGCTGACCAACGCCCCCTTATTGTCTTTACCTAACTTTTCGAAAACGTTTGAAATTGAATGTGATGCTTCAGGTATTGGCATAGGCGCGGTTCTTATGCAAGAGGGACGACCAATTGCTTACTTCAGTGAGAAACTAAATGGGGCAGCCTTAAACTACCCAACTTCCAATAAAGAGTTGTATGCATTGGTTCGAGCTTTAAAGACATGGCAGCACTACCTATGGCCTAAGGAATTCGTGATTCACACCGACCATGAGTCCTTGAAGCATTTGAAGGGCCAACATAAGCTAAACAAAAGGCATGCATGATGGGTGGAGTTCATTGAAACGTTCCCATATGTCATCCGGTATAAGCAAGGTAAGGAGAATGTGGTCGCCGATGCCCTTTCTCGCAGGTATGCATTACTTGCTACACTTGATGCAAAATTGCTTGGTTTTGAGCACATTAAAGATTTATATGCTGATGGCCATGAATTTGGTGAGGAATACCGAGCTTGTGAGAAAATTGCTTGTGGTAAGTTCTTTAGGTTTGATGGATTCCTATTTCGAGAGAATAAGTTATGTGTGCCTAATTGTTCCTTGAGAGAGTTGTTAGTGCAGGAATCTCATGGTGGGGGATTAATGAGACATTTTGGAGTTGCAAAGACCTTAGCTGTTTTGCAAGAACACTTCTATTGGCCTTACATGAAAAGAGATGTTGAAAGAATTTGTGGTAGATGTGTCACGTGCAAGCAAGCTAAATCCAAAGTGCAGCCCAACGGTTTGTATACTCTACCTATTCCTAGTGAGCCTTGGATTGATATTTCAATGAACTTTGTGTTAGGATTGCCTAGGACTCAATGTGGGAAAGATTCAGTTTTTGTGGTTCTAGATCGATTTTCTAAGATGGCACACTTTATTCCATGTCACAAAACAGATGATGCCTCACATGTTGCTGATTTGTTCTTTAGAGAGATTGTGAGATTACATGGCATGCCTAGAACAATTGTTTTAGATAGAGATGCTAAGTTCTTGAGCTATTTTTGGAAGACTTTGTGGTGTAAGCTAGGCACTAAGCTATTGTTTTCTACTACTTGTCATCCACAAACTGATGGTCAAACTGAAGTAGTAAATAGGACTTTGTCTACTTTATTGAGGGCAATTATTAAAAAGAACATCAAAACATGGGAAGAATGTTTACCATATGTTGAGTTTGCTTATAACAAATCTGTCCACTCTGCCACTAAATTTCACCATTTGAAATTGTGTATGGATTTAATCCTTTAACCCCATTGGATTTATCTCCCTTACCTTTGACTGAGCATGTTAATTTAGATGGCAAAAAGAAGGTTGACTTTGTCAAGCCGATTCATGAGAAAGCAAGACTCAATATTGAGCAAAGAACGGAACAATATGCACAACAAGCCAACAAAGGGCGTCACAAGCTACTTTTTGAACCGGGTGATTAGGTTTGGCTGCATATGAGAAAAGAAAGATTTCCTGCGCAGAGACGTTCCAAATTGCTTCCAAGAGGAGACGGTCCTTTCCAAGTCCTAGAGCGCATCAATGACAACGCCTACAAGCTAGATTTACCCGGTGAGTACAATGTAAGTTCTACTTTTAATGTTACTGATTTGAGCCCTTTTGATGTAGGAGATGATTTGAAGACAAATCCTTTTCAAGAGGAGGGGAATGATGCAATCCATGTCAACATAACTCCAAAGGATTAAGTCCAAGTCCCAATTGGGTCGGTGACAAGAGCACGGGCCAAGAAGTTTAAAGAGGTACTCAATGGATTGATTCAAGAGGCATGGGCTCAAGCAAATCAAGCATATTCGTGGAGGACCATTGAGCATGATCCAAGTGAGCAGCACGGAATCATCAATAGGATTCATGTTCTAGAAGAATCTAGTCAAGAATAAAGACATTCCTTTTTGAATTTATATGTAAGGCTTGCTTGCCAATTAATTTCCTTTTTATTTGCTTATATGGGTGTATATGGCTAGATACATCCATTCCCCAAATTTCCATTTCTAGTTTAGGCATGTGATCAGCCACTTAAAAAGGTTGAGTATCTTTTCATTTAGGCAGGTATCTTTTAGGCAACTAAGAGATATTTTGCACCAGATTTTTAGCCCTAATTAGGATACCATTTTGGGAGTTTCCTTGTAATGGCTAGCCCTTTAAATAGACGTATATGCAATGAATAAAATTCAGATCATTATTCAGCAAATTGTGAGAGTATTCTCTACGGTTCTTTGAAGAACTATTCAAACTTATCGGATTTCCCGTGACGTTCACCAACGACTTATCAAACGGAGCTCCACCACTGTTTGTGGAGTTTTCCTTATACCAAGGTTCTTATTTCGCATCAAGCATCGGGTTGAGGTCATATATACGGAGGTTTTTGTTTGTCGTAAACAACGGGTCGAGATCTTCATTCAGAACCTAATTATAGAACTTTCTTGGATTTCTCATTGTATCGGGTCTCATTCTTTTTGGCGGGATTCGTATAACTCCCTAAATGGTATCCTAATTAGGGCTAAAAATCTGGTGCAAAATATTTCTTAGTTGCCTAAAAGATACTTGCCTAAATGAAAAGATACTCAACCCTTTTAAGTGGCCGATCACATGCCTAATCTAGAAAAGGAAATTTGGGGAATGGATGTATCCAGCCATATACACCCATATAAGCAAATAAAAAGAAAATTAATTGGCAGGCAAGCCTTACATATAAATCCAAAAAGGAATGTCTTTATTCTTGGCCAGATTCTTCTAGAACATGAATCATATTGATGATTCCGTGCTGCTCACTTGGATCATGGTCAATGGTCCTCCACGAATATGCTTGATTTGCTTGAGCCCATGCCTCTTGAATCAATCCATTGAGTACCTCTTTAAACTTCTTGGCCCGTGCTCTTGTCACCGGCCCAATTGGGACTTGGACTTGATCCCTTGGAGTTATGTTGACATGGATTGCATCAATAGTCAAACAAGAGTCCCAATAACATTGACATAAAACGAATAATATCTTTTACGAGCAATTTCACACTTGACCCATATTTGATACGAAAGTATAAAGGAAACAAAAAACATTTGTTCAAACAATGAGTTTGATGGATAATCAAAAAATAAACGGTTCCAAAGCAATTTTCGGTAATTTATAAAATTACTAGAAGTGGTAGTAAGTCACTTACCTCTCAGGCCAATAATCACTTCCTAAGAGCTAAGCTCGATTGAAATTGTACCACCCTAATACATCAAACATTACACAATAATTACATATAGCATAGTTGACATATACTATAAAATAATCTAATTACGTTTAACCTCCTGATCAATTCATTTAGAAATTATTGTTACCACAAACTTCGAATTTCTTGCTTTTGGAGCCATTACATTAACTTAATCTATCTTCCACTTCCTATTACTTAGGTTCCACAAACATCTATATATATATATATATATGTATATATGTGTGCACACACACACATCTCCAGCACTCCAAAAGAACCGCAAGCATGGTGATACCATGCTTTATAACTAGAACTCCAATCTGTTGGACCTCATCAGATTAGTTCATGACCAGCCACAAAAGAACTAGAACTTCGTCATCACTCACAACGGTGAGCTTTAACGCATGTAAGGCTCTCCTAAGCTTATAGAACACAATAGAAAGTCAATGCCTTAATATCTCTCATAACCTAAAAGACCACTAAAGAATAGACTTTAAGAAAAGTTGAACTTCTCCATAGGTAAACATAGGATCATCCCTCCTTTATTTTCTAATGGGTTCATGCATTGGAACATAAATACAAAGGGAGGCGATTTACCTTGATTGTGATCCTCCAAAGATGATATTCCCTCAATGAATCTCCTCTAATAGAGCTTGTTCTTCCACAATATGATTTCCTATGAGAGAAGAAATATTTGGCGGCTATCTTACTAATTAGCGTAAAAGAAAAGCTTAGGGTTTTTTTTTTTTTTTTGCTAAGTAAGAAAAAATATATAGACAAAAAAAGATCGAAAGATCAAGTACAAATACAAGGGGCATACCCTTGGCCTAAGGATAAGGATAATCAAGAAAAATAACCACCAACCAAACAAAAGAAACCAGCAAGCACTAGCTAAGAAAGGTGCACAACACAAGCTAACTTAGCTTAACAACTATAAGAACTAAACAAATTGCAAAACCAACTGCTCTTAGTTCTTGAAAATATAATCGGGAATCCACCTTATCTGCTAGAGATCCCTATTTGGAGCCGTTCCATGAAAACCTCTCAAACTAGCCATCCTATTACGAACTTGAAAGACTATATCATTGAGCACTGCCTTCATGTCCCTACACTTGTTAGCCATTAATCTATCATTCCTTTCTCTCCAAAGGATATAAACAGTGGTGGATAGCATTAACTTGCATAGAATATTCTTCAAAGCCTTCCCCTTCAAGGTACAAGCCCAAGATACAATCCCAAGATACAATCCCTTGCCACTCATTACTCAAGCATTGAGCCTTACATTTTGCTAGCAACTGCACCCACAATCTGTTGGTGATCGAACACTAGAAGAAGAGATGGTTGTGGTCTTCAATTTTATCTCTACAAAACACACAACACATGTCATTTAACATACCTTAGGCAGCAAGTTTGTCTTGGGTGGCTAATCTTTCTTGAATAGCAAGCCAAAGGATGAAGCTATATCTAGGAATAGCCTTCTTAAACCAAGGAACTTCAGCCCACTCCACTTGAAGACTATGGTTTCTAATACTTTGCCAAGCTGATTTAATTGAAAATTGGTGATTTTTTTTTCTGGAATCCAAATAGCTTGATCATTACAAGAGCTATTAAGATGCGGAATAAATGACATACACCTCTTGAGTTCCATCAACTCTATGGAATTTGCCACAGGCCAATGCCATTGGTTGGCTCTAATAATAGTGCTGACTTTTGCTTCTTTGCCTAGCCTAAAATCATAGATCACTCTATCCCCCATTCTTTGATGTATAGGCCCCATTGCTAGCCAGTTATCATACCAAAGGAAAACTTGTGAGCCTCCCCCAATTTTGTACTTGATCAAAGGCCTTATGACATCTCTTAGGTGCAGAATTTTCCTCCAAGTCCAAGTGCAATCCCAAGGAACCTTAGCCACCTAGAATTGACTTGTAACTAGAAGGTTTACTTTGACCCAGTTCACCCAACAAGAGGTTGTAGAAGATTGGCTTAACAACCAGATGTATCTAGCTATATTAGCTTTGTTCCAATCCACCAACTTCTTTATGCCTAAACCACCTTCATCATTCGGCTTAGTAACCTCTTCCCAATTAACCTTAGCTCCAGTATTCTTTAAATCAGGTCCTTTCCAAAGAAAAGCTCTGAAGCATTGATCAATTTTCATCAAAACTTTCTTTGGCATAATGAAGTGTGCGTCAGTAGCTTTGCATGCTAAATAAAACTGATTTGATGAGCTACAACCAGCCAACATAAGAGAGGAACTTACTAGTTCAAGACTTGGCCTTGCTCACAATTCTATCAACCAAGTTATTGCAATCTTTAGGTTTCAGCTTAGAAGAAATCAGGGGGATCTCTAAGTACCGAATTGGAAGCGCACCTAGCTGGAACTTGAAGAGATTTAACAATTGCTCCCTCGTATGATCATCCAAACCAGTGAGAAATATATTATTCTTGGCACAATTTGGAACAAGACTTGAGAATTCAAAAAATGTATCCAAAGCCTCCTTTAAAATCCTAGCCGAAGCAATCTCACCCTTGCAATAAAGCATCAAGTCATCAGCAAAACAAAGATGAGTTAAGCTAGTTTTCTTGCATCTCCAATGAAGCTGAAAATTGGGATTCCTCTCCACTTGCTGCTGAATAATTTGAGATAGGACATTCATACAAATTACAAATAAGTAAGGGGATAAAGGACCACCTTGCCTAAGGCCTTTAGCTCCAGGAAAGAAGCCCTCCAAGGCACCATTAAGACTGATTGAGTACATAGGAGTAAAAATGCAGACTTGTATCCAATTCCTTAGCTTCTCTGGAAATCCCATAAGCTCCAAAACATCCAACACAAATTCTCATCTGATTGAGTCATAGGTCTTCATAATATCTACCTTCACAGCACATTTAGCCAACTTGTTGTTCTTATGATAGCCTCTCATAAGTTCCTGAGCAAGTAAGATGTTATCACTAATCTTCCTACCTTGAATGAAAGTTGATTAGGCTTCATCAATAACTAGAGGCAGCAAACTCTTAATTCTATCCACAATAATCTTATTAATGCATTTGTACAGAGTATTGCAACAAGAAATAGGTCGATAGTCCTTTAAGGTTGTGGGATTAGGGACTTTAGGGATTAAGGCTACAATGGTAACATTGACTTCTTTTTTTAGCAAACGACTAGAATCAAAGAATGATTTAATGGTAGCAACCACCTCCTTTCCAACTATAGGCCAGGTTTTCTTAAAGAAAAAACCATTGAAACCATCAGGACCAGGGGCCTTTTTTGGATTTAAGTTAAAAAGCACTTGCTTAATCTCATCTTCTGTGACATTTCTATCCATGTTTGCAGCTGCTTCTTCAAAAATCACTTAACTAATATACTGCTGAAGTTCTTGTTTCCCTGGATACTTCACAGCATTTTCCTTACCCAACAAGTTCTGGAAGTACTTCACAAATTCCTCGACCTCTTCAATATCTTCCACTACAGTACCATCCTCCTTCTTAATGGAGGAGATTTTATTCCTATTTGCTCTATTCCTTACTAACTTGAAGAAAAAATTAGTATTCTGATCCCCTTCATTCAGCCACAGAATTCTGCTCTTTTGCTTGGCAAAGTTCTCCTCTTGATGATTCAAAGCATTAAGTTTGGAAAGGCTCTCTTTCTCTTTGGCCACAAGCCCAGGATCCCCACCTGTCTTTGAAGATTAAGCAACTCCTCTCTAGCTTCATTAACTTGCAACGAAATATCATAACATTTCTTCTTATTTAGTTCCTTCAAACTAGCTTTCACCATCTTCAACTTCTTGCAAACTCGGTACATTGGGTACCCATCAACAACAATATTTCAAGCTTGCTGCACCGTAGGCAAAAACTCATACTCAGCCCAAAAATTAAAGAATTTAAATGGTTTAGTACCTTCCTTTATATGGAGCCCCAAGCGAACCAAAATAGGGCTATGATCTGAAACCCCAAAAGGAAAGAATTTAGCTGAAGAAAATCTGAACTTAGAGTTCCAGCAGCTGTTAACAAGAGCTCTATCAATTTTTTTTAGGATGTAGTTTGTAGCACATCCATTGTTCTAAGTAAAATGGAAACCCCCGTACCGAAGATCATCTAACTCAGCCTCCACAAGACACTCATTAAATTTGTCCATGAAACCAGGCCAATCAGTGCTTCAACCCCTTCTTTAAAAAGGAGATCTTATTGCATTAAAATCACCCATGACAAGCCAAGGTTCATTACAGACCAGATTTGCATGTTGCTCAAGATCCCTCCAAAGCTACCTTCTAATGGTTACAGTGTGTAAACCATAAGTGAAAGAAATGTAGCAATGGATTTTTTGCTCAATAAGAAAGATCTTACATTGAATAATTTGGTTAGTTATGCTTAGAACATTGAATTTCACAAAATTCGAATTCCACTCAACCCAAACTCTACCATCCTCATTAGTGTTATAATTATGGATGAAATCCCAATTCTTCATCAGCCCTCGACAAATTGAATCTCTATTCTCCAACTTAACTCTAGTTTCTAAAAAACCAAAACATCAAATGTTGTGCCTCCTAACAAAATCTTTGATTTCTCTATGCTTGGAGAGGTCATTGAGACCTCTCACATTCCAGCAAGCAAACGACATTAATTACTTAGAAAAGGAGGTGCTCCCCTCAGAGCTACTAGCTGAGCTCTGTCTTCTTTTCTTCTCATTCTTCCTTTTATTCTGTTGTCTCTTCCGATCAACTTCATCAACTACCTCTGCCTTGTCTCCTAGAGGATTTGCATCAGGAGTTGCCATCAAATTTGATTGACCATCCCTACTAGTTTTCATGTCTTCAATATCTTCTATCTTGTCCAATTGTTGAAATCTATTAAAAGTTATGACCTCAACAACAGGTTTCATCATCAGATTGGCTGGTTTCATGGCTACTAATTGATCACCTTTGCAAACACCACTTGTAATGGCATTTGTTGCCCTCGGAGTAGTAGAAAACATCTCCTCTAATTGCCCAGCACCACTTGGACCAGCTAAACTTGGAGCACTTATAGTATCTTTATCAATAGTTGTCTCCTTCCCTTTGCGCTTAACTTCTGTCTAGCCCTTTTCATTTGCAATCTCTACTACTAAATTCTTTTTAACTTGCCATTCTTGTTTAACCATCTTCTTGCATTTGCTCACTACATGCCCAAATTCTTTGCAAACTTCACAAATCTTCGAAACCCATTTGTACTCAACAGCTATTTCAACAACACCCCTACCTTCCATGTCCAGTACAAAAGAATCTAGAAGTTTAGATTCAACATTAACTTCCACACAAATTCTACCAAAGTTTATTCTCTTTAATTCTTCAGTCAAGTTATCAGGATATAGGGGTTTCCCCACTGCACTAGCCACATAACTTAGACCTTTTGCAGTCTATAATTCCAAAGAAACATTATAGAAATTAACCCAAATGGAGACTGATTTATAGCTATCCTTACTAAGGTTTAATATGGAGTTGCCATTTCCTTAGGCATATAGGACGCCCAGTAAAGTGCCATGGTCCATTCTCAATGACCCATTCACAACCCATAGCTGATGAAAACTTAAAATAATAGAACACCTTATCAGTGGTCAACAATTTATCAAACCCATGTTTATCCCATAATTTCTTGGCAATGTTGTTGACTAAATTAAAGGGTAGTTTATTTTGCATAAAGTACCCAACTAGAGTATTTTCCCACAACTCAGCACCTTGGGCAGCCACATCCAAAGGAGGTTTAACTTTAACTCTATCATTTCCCATTTCAAGTTTAAAATATTCAAGATTCATAAAAGAGCTTTTCTTTGACTTTAAAATGGAAACCCACTTACTTGGACCATTGGGACCACTTTGCTTCTGACCAGGTTCTTTGATCGTGCCCCCCCCCCCCCCCCCCCCCCCCCAGCTTGGTTGTTTGCAAATTCTGCTATGGCAGACTTATCTCCAGCTTTTCCTTCACCCAAGTAAGTATGTTGCACTCCATTTTCCAAACCTTAAGTAGTGGAGATAAGACCTCTCTCCATCCCCTTTGCATGTGCACTCTCTTCACCTATGCAAGCATGCTGCACCCAATTTCCCAAACCCAAAGTAGTGGAGACAAGACCCATCCCTATCACCTTTGTATTTACACTCTCTCCACCAAGTGTGTGAACAGTACCCTTATTCTTCACAAGCTGAGGTTTGGACACCAAATTTACAGCTGCTACAAGGGGAGCAATCACCACATTAGTTTTCTCCTTTGCTCCAACCTTCTCTACCTGAACCGTACCCATCTTCTCCACAAGCTGAGGTTTGGACACCGAATTTGCAGTTGCTTCATGGGAGAACTCACCACATAAGTTTCCTCTTCCTCCTCAACCTTATCTGCCCAGCTTTTGGATGAAGAGTTACTACCTGGAGATTTTTCACCATTTGAGCACAAGAATGGACCTCCAAAGCTAGCAATGGGAGTATTGAAACAAGCCTTGACATCATGCATCTCTAAAGCCATACTTGACCCAAGCTTTTTACCTGGGGTATTACATAACTCAGATACCATAGCCTTTAGTCTTTTATTCTCAGATTTGTACTCATTTATTTCCATCTTCAAAAGCTCCAAATCAGAGTTCAACTCAGAGATTCTACGAGCTACAACACCTGGAACAATGGCTTGACCTCGTCCTACCTCCATTACAGAATTATCAACGTAGCTTTAGGAATCTCTCAAGAGAGCCATTAAGAGGGTCATAAATGCTTGCACCATTGCCTAACAGAGGTGAACCATCCTCACCAACCGCAGCAATATCCCCCATCTCTCTAAGATGGTCTCCATTCTCACCCTCCATCTTCTCCAAAGAAATCATAATAAATTCTAGAAAGAGAAAACGAAATGAATCCTAGAGGGAGAAGCTTTCAACTAACCCCCCAGTTGCACCACTCTAGCTTTTTCTTCACCCAAGTAAGCATGTTGCATTCCATTTCCAATACCTAAAGTAGTGGAGACAAGACCTATCTCCATCCCCTTTGCATTGACACTCTTTTCACCCATGCAAGCATGCTGCACCCCATTTCCCAAACCCAAAGTAGTGGAGACAAGACCCATCCCCATCCCCATCACCTTTGTATATGCACTCTCTCCACCAAGTGCGTGAACAGTACCCATCTTCTTCACAAGATGAGGTTTGGACACCAAATTTGCAGCTGCTACAAGGGGAGCAATCACCACATTAGTTTCCTCCTTTGCTCTAACCTTCTCTGCCTGAACCGTACCCATCTTCTCCACAAGCTGAGGTTTGGACACTAAATTTGTAGCTGCTTCATGGGGAGAACTCACCACATAAGTTTCCTCTTCCTCCTCAACCTTATTTGCCCAGCTTTTGGATGAAAAGTTACTACCTTGAGATTTTTCACCATTCGTGCACAAGAGTGGACCTCCAAAGCTAGCAACGGGAATGTTGAAATAAGCTTTGACATCATGCATCTCTGAAGCTATACTTGACCCAAGCTTTTTACTTGGGGTATTGCATAACTCAGAAACCATAGCCTTAAGTCTTTTATTTTCAGATTTGTACTCATTTCTTTCCATCTTCAAAAACTCCAAATCAGAGTTCAACTCAGAGATTCTACAAGCAGCAGCACCTTGAACAATGGCTTGACCTCTCCTGACCTCCATTATAGAATTATCAACATGAATCCCTTATGACCCAGCTCTTAGCTTTAGGAATCTCTCAAGAGAGCCATTAAGAGGGTCATAAATGCTTGCACCATTGCCTAACAGAGGTGAACCATCCTCACCAACCGCAGCAATATCCCCCATCTCTCTAAGATGGTCTCCATCCTCACCCTCCATCTTCTCCAAAGAAATCAGAATAAATTCTAGAAAGAGAAAATGAAAATGAATCCTAGAGGGAGAAGCTCTCAACTAACCGCCCAGCTGCACCACACTCATTAATGCCACCCTTCAACCTCCATTAATGCAACTAGAGGAAGATGAAACAATAACTGCTGAAACTCTTTAGGGTTTTCATACTCTATTATTTGCCAATAAACCCTCTAAAATATTAAAATAACAAAAGCTTCTCTTTTTAATTTATTTATTGATTTGGATATTACAAATTGTGCCTGGTAGTGATCCACGTTTTGTGCCTCAATCTTAGCAGAGTTTGCAGCAGGCACTAGGAACCCAAGTGAAGCTAAGTATCGCATATCACCCTCAAACTGATGGTCAATCAGAAAAGGTGATACAAATATTAAAAGATATGTTGAGAGGACATATATTAGATTTTCAAGGAGGGTGGAGTGACTATTCTCCTTTAGCATGGTTCGCTTATAATAATAGCTATCAATCATAGGAATGGCGCTATACGAATCATTGTATGGGCGACCTTATTGAGCACCAAATTGTTGGTTGGAAGTAAGAGAACTGATTTTATGGACCTTACATTATTTAAGAAACCATTGAGAAGATTCATACAATCCAAGGACAACTTAGAATTGGTGAGAGTAGGCAAAAAGAACGATGTGATTCATAAAACGCAACCTTTAGAATTCAATGAAGGAGATTGGGTATCTTTGAAGGTCGTACCCCATAAAAGAATCATTCGGTTCAAAAAGAAAAGAAAGCTAGTGCCAAGGTTTATTAGACCATTTAAGATTTTATGTTAGGTAAGAGAAATGGCATATCAATTAGATCTATCTCCACAAGTGACTCAAGTTCTTGAGGTATTTCATGTGTCATTGATTGGTCAGCAACACCACATAGTAGAATATGCTACTTTAGAAATAGAAATTGAAATGAGAACCAAACACCCAAAGTTGCTTCTATAGTAAAGAAGTACAAGTTTCAAGGAGAAAACTTTTCTTTAGAGGGTTAGGTTGTAAAACCCAGTATTTTTTTTTTTTTTGAAAAAAAAAAAACCAACAAAGTTAATTGTGCATGACAAACCCTTGTCATGTTTGTCTCCCTTCAATCAACACAATGGATACAAGATATTATAGTGTAATAAGCATGCTTAAGCATGCTAGTAGGAGCTCCTTCGGCTGAAAAGTAAGACAACCCATGCAAGTGTGCAAGTGAGAGAGAGAGTGGAGGAAAGGGGAAGTGAGCCTTGGACACTAGTCCAAAGGCTTATTCCTCTCATCATTTTATATTGCATGCAATGGATACAAATGGTGTTTTGGAACATCAGATTGGGGCTGCCAAATTCCTTCAAGCTTATATATATATAGAGAGAGAAAGTGTTTGCCGAGTGAGAAAATAAGTGAGAAAGTGTGGAAAAAACTTGGTACAAAGCTTAAATAAAGCCTAAATCTTCTCAAACTCAAGTATGTTGTTCTACTCATTAATATATACCTTATTTCAATCTTGCATGTTGGTTTGGTAGGCCAAAAGTGGCTGGAAAGCCATTGTTTCCGGCAAGGCTTAGTTTTTTTTTATTATATAGAAATTCAAGCATTTGAGTTTTAAAGAATGCATTATGATTTAGGGAATTTGAGTTATGTTTTTAGGCACCTTAAAAATGTTTAGAATCTAGTCTTGAGGACCTAGGTTGTTTAGAAGTGAAATGGGTTTCATTTTTTCGTAAAAATGGGTTCTGTTGGTCACATGAATTGACTTTGATTTTTGTATTTCGATTCAATTGAATACCATGGATGGCTAGTATGAATGTGTAATAGATATGCATGACCTTATAATACTGATTCATGTGGAGACAATTGAGAAAAATGGGAGTTGTAGGTCTGCCTTGAAAAGTTTGGGTAGAATTGTGCACTTTCAGGCCATTTTCGGATGTCCAAACGACCTCAAATCTAAAATTTTAAAACATGAAAGTTGTAGATATTTTCGAGTAGTATAATATAGACTCAAGAATCACTGGATTCTATTAATAAATGAGGGAGAAAAACTTGATTTACCGAAGGGTGCCAAAATCAGACAAAAATAGGAGGAAGATGATGAATAGTGTTAACCGTGCATGCCCACTCTTGGGTTATGGTGTGTCAAGGCGCATGCTATATGTTTTAGAGATTAATTTTTTTTCAAAATTTATATTTTGATAAAAGAATATTGGTAAATTAAATTTCATAGTTGTTGAATACTTGTAGGTACTTTTTTTTAATGAATTTCATATAACGAAATGTCATAATAAATATTATATATGATCTAGCAATTTTGGAAACATTATAGGAGGTTTGTATCACTTATGGAAACACTTTGGAAGGAGAGTTTCAAATTGTTTAGATCTTTAAAAATTAAATTGGATTTTTAAAGGGAAAATAAATTTAAACCCTGCTCCAGGAACTTTTAAAATAAAACTATCAACAACCAAAGACTATTTTTCACATGAATGACACTCTGAAGTTATTCAGAATAATTACTTTTAGAGTAATTGTTTTGAAATTATTATGGCTTAATAATTATTTTCAATACTAAGAAATTACCTAGACTATTTCAATTTATTTAAAATATCAGAGGATAGTATATAAAATATTTTCAAGGGCTTTAGAAAACCATTAAATCTGTTTAAAATTTTTAAAATCAAAAGACCGTAATGAACATACCTATTAGGCTGAATGGGCCATAAGGGCATTTTGGTAATTCCACCTTAAGACAAATAAACTTTAGATCATTAGAGAGTCTTTACACTATATAGAAAGAAACATAAACTATTGTTAATAAATGATTGTGCTTGGTAGAGTTACACATAAGTTGAGACGAATTCAAAATGACTACCTGGATAAGCTCGGATGATTAGGTAGTGGATACTAATCTAGAGTAACAATATGCCTATTTTATTTTGATATACATATTTTGAAGTGTACAATTATCTGAATTGAAAAACATGATTTCTTATTACGTTCTTTTTTAACTATATTACTATATGTTTTCAACTGTTATATATGAGATGGCAAAATGAATTGTTCACTGTTGGATTTAGTAATATGGTAATGAAAATGAATTGGAAGGTTATGGTTTGAAGTCTAGACCGATGTGGGCTTGGTCGTAAGTCCAGACCTATGCGGACTTGGTTTTGAGCCCAGACTGATGTGGTGTAAGTCCAAACCAATGCGGACTTGGTTCTAAGTCTAAATCGATGCGGGCTTGGTCTTGGCCTAGACCTTAAATAGGGCACAGTAAAGAAACAAACATTTGCTTGTTGAGATATCATGACTTTACCAAATTTTACATGACATGTGTTGAAATTTTGAATATATCTTATATAATTTTATATATTATTGAGTATTACAGTACTTGTCCTGATTTCAAAATTATTATTTTCATCTGCTATCTCATAAATTAGTTGAACACTATTTTATGAAGAACTTAAAAACTTATTGTATGTTGGATAATACACTACTGTTGGGCTTTACAGGTTAACCTGTTTTATGGGTACTATTTCAGATGACAAGGCGGTAAGCGTGATAAGAACAACAGTAGGGTTTTCCAAGAACTATAGTCCTATGAGAATGACCCACACTATTTTAATGGTTATTGGGCATAGGCCATGTATTGTAATATATACATATTGGTTATGTAGTGGCTACCAAGGTGAATAGACAAAAGTTTGTTGCATCATACACATCAAGGGTTTCTTAATACAAGAGTTTCTTGAGTTGGAGTTCAACACACAAGGGTTTGTTCTTTTTTGTCTACAAGAGTGTTTGTTGCTTCAACAAAGTTGGGGTTTCTCTCTTGGAGAGTGGGTTCTACTAGCTTTATAAGTTGGAAACTTCTTTATGTATTTTTTGTAGAGGTGTTCTCGTGTTCTTGGTGTAACATCTTGTTGTGGTGGATCTCTTATACTCTCATTTCATTGATTAGCGGATCCTGGTGGTGCATTGTGGTTTTTTTCCCTTCTTTAAAGGGTTTCCACGTAAATGTTTGGTGTTCTTACTCTCTTTATTTCTTGGTTTTGATACTTCAATTTTGTAGCTATTTGCTATTGTTCATTTTATTTGTGGGTATTGCTTATAGCTTGCTTAGATGGGGAAGAGAGGACTTCCCAACAATTTTAAGAAATGTCATAAGTGCAACCCTAGGATCCAGCTGTCTTCTTTAAAGCTATTTAGATTTTGGTTTACGTGGTGCAGACACCAGATGATTGTAATGAAATATAGTGATGAGGTAGGAGTTTAGTGTGTTATTTGAGTTGTTTTGGAGACCAAAACTTTATTGTTTATAATGCAATTGATGTGGAACTAGCGAGTGGTCTACGTTGCGCCACCTAAAAATTCCCGAGCGTGAGAAATCTGGGGCATGACAACTTGTGTTGCCACATCTAATAGGGATGTGTTCATATGTGAGACCAAAGTTCTTTAGTTGGTGTTTGATCCAAAGCACTTGAGCACAATAGCTTTCAACTTTTATATACTCAACCTTTGCTGTAAAGAGTGCAATTGAGTTTTGTTTCTTGCTAAACCATGAGACTAGCATATTACCAAGAAATTGACATGAACCACTAGTGCTCCTTCTGTCCACTTTGCTTCTAGCATAGTCAATATCTAAATAACCTCTGAGGTTAAATGAAGTGCCTTTAGGGTATCATAATCTTGGGTTGGGAGTGTGCTTAAGATATCTCACAATCCTCTGAATAGCCACTATATGTGATTCCTTAGGTTTAGATTGAAATCTAGCATATAAGCATACACCAAACATAATATCAGGCCTACTTGTAAATAAATAAAGCAATGATCCAATCATGCTTGTATATAACTTGGTATTTTCAAAAGTACCTTTTTCATCACTGTCTAGCTTTGTTGAAGTGTTCATAGGAGTGCACAATAGTTTTTTATCTTCTATTCCAAACTTTTTAAGTAGATCTTTGATGTACTTAACTTGGTTACGAAAGATCCATTCCTCTGATTGTTTGATTTGAAGTATAAGGAAGTAGTTGAGTTCTCCCATCATGCTCATTTCAAACTCACCCTGTATACACTTAGCAAAACTTTTCATTAGTAAAACCAAATATGATGTCATTAACATAGATTTGCACATTAAGCATGTCACGGTCTCTAATCTTGATAAAAAGTGTTGTATTAACTTTTCCTCTTATAAAACTATTTTCAAACCATAAAGTGTTTTTGTAAGTTTAAAATCATGATTTGGAATTTTTGAATTTTCAAAACCAGGAGGTTGTTCCACATAAATCTCTTCAAAAAATAATCCATTCAAAAATGCACTTTCCACATCCATTTGATAAAGCCTAAAATTTTTGAAATATGAAAATACAAGCTACATTTTAATGGCCTCAAGTCTAGTTACAGGTGTAGAGGCCTCATCAAAATCAATTCATTTTTCTTGATTATAGTAAGCTACAACTCTTGCTTTGTTTCTCACAACAGTTCCAGATTCATCTTTTTTTTTTTCTTTCCAAAAGCTTATTTTGTTCTAATAATTGGATGATATTTAGGTCTAGGTACAAGGTTCCAAACTTCATTCCTTTAAATTAGTTCAACTCTTCTTACATTGGTAAAATCCAATGCTCATTATGTTAAGATTCTTGAAAAGATTTTGGTTCCATATGAGATAAAAATGCTATATGATTTACAAATATTTTCTAAGAGATGATATTGTCCTTTCTAAATAAAACTTTGCTTGAAACATAGAATGTTGTGTTAATAGCCTCTATTGAAAAATATTTTGGCAAGTTGTTTTCACAAAGTAGTGTTCTCCCAATTTTTCCAACGTCATATTCTTTCTCTTAACAACCCCATTATGTTGAGGTGTTCTTGGTACTAAAAAATTGTGTTTAAAATTATTTTTATCACAATACTTTTCAAAAGGATTGCAATCAAACTTACCACCGTGGTCAGTCCTAATTGAAGTGATTGTAAAAACTTTCTCATTTTGAACCTTTATGCAAAACTTTATAAAGAAAACAATTGTTTCATCTTTGTGAACAAGAACAAATGTCTAAGTGAATCTTGAGTAATTATCATCAACAACTATAGCATATTGCTTACCACCCGAACTAAGAGTTTGAGTAGGTCCAAATAAATTCATATGCAATAGTTGAAGTGGCCTAGATGTAGCAATCATATGTTTGGATTTAAAAGAAACTTTGGTTTGCTTCCCCTTTTGACAACATTTACAAATTTTGTCTTTTTCAAATTTGAGCTTGGGAAGTCCATTGACTAAATCATTTTCGAAAATCTTCATTGTTCACAGTAGCAAGATGTTTTATTTTGAAAGAAGATAAATTATTTAAATAAAAAAAATATAAACATTGCCTTGTTTATGACCAGTCAATATGGTTTTGTTGTCATTGATGTTTACTAAAATACATTTTGAAGATTCAAAAACAACTTTGAAACCTTTGTCACATAATTGGTTAATACTCAAAAGATTATGCTTAAGGCCTTTAACAAGAAGAACATTCTCAATAGAGGTTAAAGAATCTTTACTGATACTATCAATATCAATGATTTTTCCTTTGTTGTTATCTCAAAAAGTGGCCAAGCCTCCATCCTTTGTTGTAAGAGATGTGAATTGAACCTCATCACCAGTCATGTGTCTTGAACATCCACTGTCCAAGTACAATAGTCTTTCTTGCACTTTGCTTGAAGATATCTACAAAAAGAGCAACTCAAGCTTTGACTTTTGGTACCCAAACCATCTTGGGTCCATGGGGGTTAGTCTTCAATGTTTCTTTTGGAATCTAAGTCTTCTTGGCAGCATGTGACTTGTTCATAAGGAAACATTGGTTTGCCATGTGTCATTTCTTTTGGTAACAATAGCATGTAATCTAAGATTTTCTCATAGGAGCCTTAAACTGGTCTTTGAATTTTTTTTCTTTCTTTTTGAAAGGTGTGTTCAATTCCAACATTGTCAAGAGAGCATCTTTATTTTCCAAGAATGGCATCTAGCTTCTCTTTTCCTTCAACACATTTGACAAGAGATTTATCTAAAATTTTTACCTTTTTTTTTTCAAAACATCATTTTCTTTTTCCAAAACCTCATTGGCATTTTGTACATCCTCATTTTCCTTTGTGAAAGTAGAAACCATTTTTTTGAGAAAATTGTTTTTGATGCCCAACTTTTTAAATACAGTAAGTCAGTCATCAAAA
This sequence comes from Euryodendron excelsum, assembly GCA_033060915.1. Lineage (NCBI taxonomy): Eukaryota > Viridiplantae > Streptophyta > Magnoliopsida > Ericales > Pentaphylacaceae > Euryodendron > Euryodendron excelsum. Next base: position 4,852,025 of record CM065394.1, on the reverse strand, counting down.
CCATCTTGTAACTCATCAAATGAAAATTCAGAAGGTTTAGAAGATGATACATCTGTTTCTTCTTCTTATGCCATGAGATGTAGGTTTGCAACCTGTTGAGGTTTAGCTTTTTCATTTGAGTTTGATCACTCTTCTTCACTCCAAGTAGCAACTAGAGCTCTTTTGCCTTTGCCTTTCTTTCCTTTCTTCTTTAGTATAAGACATTCAGATTTCATGTGTCCTAACTTCCTATATTCAAAATAGATAATGATTGAATCTTTATTGTTGGATTCTCCCTTTGCTTTAGACTTCTTTCCTTCTTTCCACTTTCTTCTCATGAATTTCTTAAACTTCATTGTAAAGAGAGCAAGTTCTTCCTCATTTTCATCTTCACTTTTAGATACATTTTCTGGAGTAGAGGATTTGAATACAATAGTCTTCTTTATCTTATTCTCCTTTTCTTGTGCATTTTGCTTTTGCGTTAGGGTCATAAGAAATTCAAGAAACTCTTCAAGTGGAAAAGTGTTGAGATCTTTGACTTCTTGTATGGTTGTCACATTGGCTTCTCATGTCTTTAGCAAATATCTACGAATATTTCTCACATGTTCACTATTAGGATACACTTTTCCAAGAGATTTTAAACAATTAATAATAATAGTGAATCGAGTGAACATTTCAGTAATAGAGTCATCATGCTTCATTTTAAACAATTTATAGTTATGCACAAGAATGTTAATCTTGGACCCCTTAACCTGAATGGTTCTGTTAGCCTCAAGATTTTCAAAAGTTAATTATATATATTTTGATGATATCAAACTCCAATGATTTTATTTTATATGTTTAAAGTTTTTTTTCAAATCAACCTTTCTATAACTCCTTTCTAAATTTCAATTGTCAAAACTCTTCAAAAAAATGCACGCATGCATTATTCATCCCAAACGTAATGACCAAACCCATTTTTCAAAAACTAAGAAAAATTAGCAAGTGGAGATTCGTGAGTAGATATATAAGGTGGATAGACATGTAGGTACGATTTTATTGGGTGAGATAGAGTGGGGATTTGATACATTTCTTACAAGCAACGCTGACAGTTTTTATTTTTTATTGTCTGTTTTGTTGTTTTTTGTGTTTTGTTTTTATTTTTTTGTTAGGAAAACAACAAACATGTTTGGTAACCAATTTGTATTTTGTATTTTGTATTTTACTTATTAATAGAAATGTTAATGTAAAAAAAATAATATACATATGTATCTTATATATAGTTATATATTGCAAAATATCTAGGAAGCTTTGCCCTTATCTTCTTTCCTTAATTTTTTTCCCTCTATCTCTTCCTTTGCCATCCTATTCTCATACCTCTCGTCTGTTTTTTTTTTCTTTCTTCTTCTGTTGGCTCCACCTTTTCTCTTTTGTCTCCTTCTCCTCCTCTTCTCACGAATGATTCACAAGTGGCTGGTGGCAAACTATTGTGGTTGTGATTGTGATTGGGGTTGGTGGCTGATCGGTGTGGTTTACGATGGCTATGGGGGCTGGGGATGGAGGGATGGTGGTTAGGGGGTGGACCAGTGGTGGCTTCGGTGGTTGGTGGTGCCTCTGGTGGCTATAAAGGGTGGTGGTGGAGGCTTCGACCGTCGGCAGTGGCAATGGGGGTGGGGAGGTGATGTCATGTAGGTCTTGTAAAAAATGTGATGCTCAAATATGCTTTCAGTGGGACTTGAACCAGCACCAACACTCCCCATAAGGTCTTGTTACTATTCACACGTGTTTTCAGTTTTAAGTGAAAACACGTGAAAATAGCAAAAGCTATTTTCACTACTTAAGGGGAGCATTGTTTTTGTTTTTCACTTATTTGAAAACAAAAATAAAACAAAAGTATTACCAAACATGTTTTTTGTTGGGTTTTTCAAAATTTTTTAAAACAAAAATTGTTACCAAACAGGGTGAGTTGCAAAAGCGTTTTTGAAAAATGTCCATTGAAGGACTTAATGGTTGCACCTAGATTTCTTTAAGTTACCTAAGTATCTCATTTGGCAAGAATCAGGTCAATGTAGTCCGTGTAAGTGCACAAAAGATTTGATTGGATACAAATGTATTGAAAAGGATTTTTTTTTTTTTTGTTTTCTTTGGCATAGCTTAGACTTTGAACGAAGATGTCACTATGGTCACCTGGACTCCAGTTTAAAGTGTCATCAGAGGGATGCGGTTGCCTGGACTCTAGTTTAAGGTGTCATCCTAGTCCGATCAGGTAGCGGTCGTTTGCACTCTGATTTAAGATGTCATAGGAGTTTAACCGAGATACGGTCACCTAGATTTTGGTTTAAGGTGTCATCGAAGTCTGACTAGGATGCGGTCTTCTGGCTTCTAGTTTAAGGTGTCATTGGAGTTCACCGGGATACGTTCATCAGACTTCGATTTAAGGTGTCATCAAAGTCTTACCAGGATGCAGTCATCGGGACTCCGGTTAAGGTTTATGTGTGGGTCGGGGGCTGAAATTTTGGTGTCAATGGTTGCCCCTCTTTGTCCAATTTTGCTTGTCAAAGTTAGACAAAGATAAAGGTGGGATCCAATATTATACCTTCGCCGGTTTTGACAAGGTGTTTGACTTAGCCATGTTTGGTGCTTGGATTTGATTTTTGTAAGGGGACTGTGCTTGTGCTGATGTAGCCAAGATGGTTGATTGATGGCGTTAGATGCAGATGCTTTGTAAGAACCCCATTTTTTGCATGTTCGGTAATTTTTGGTCCAAACCATTCCTCTAGTAAAATGTCACAACAATACCAAGTCTCAACTGGCTTTTCAAAACTCAAGTCTGAGCCCAAAAAGCCCAATAGAAGCCAAAATGACCAACATGTCCCTCTACACTCTAGGCAACTTTTCGAGACCAGACGGTCTCTGAAACCAATCACCAACATTGTTGGAATGACAGAAACACTCACAAACTTTAAGTGATTAACTTCTGGTGCCTGCTAGCTCGCCAATGTAGAATGTCCATTATACCTCTTGGCATTAGGCAACTTCCCGAGGTTAGGCAATCTTTGGAACCAACGTCAAAATCACCAGAGCAGTAGAAGCACTCATAAAATGTTAAGCTGTAAGAGTGGCGAGAAAACACTCACAAACAGGTCAATGCAGGCACCTTGTAAGTAACCATGTGTCAAAAGGCCAAAAATGCCCCTTGGCCATGGCACGTCTATTGAAGAACTGGATACCTTCAAAAACAACCACATCACAACCATCAAAGTGATAGAAACACTCATAAACCCATGTCAACATTGGTGCCTAATAGCCCAATATGGTGAAAAATGACCATTCTGCCCCGAGGTAGAACGTCATGTCCTTCGAGAAAGTACCAACTCCTGGAGACTGAAAGACCACCTTCAAACATTGTCTCTAGATAGTTTGGCACTATCAGTATACCATTTAAACTAAATTTGGTATCATTCCGATCAACTCTGGTTAAAATGGTAACTTTATGCCCAGGCACTCTGGCACGTCCTTCGAGAAAGCACCAATCCCTGAAGAAGGTAAGGCCACCTGCTCAAACTATCCCTAGACAGTCTGGCATGTTCAATATGTCGTGCAAACCAACTCTAATCTCATTATGGTTAACTCTAATCAAAATGACCATTTTGCCCCTAGGCATCCCAACACGCTCACCAGAAAGTAGAAGTCCTTGAAGTGGTAAGACGACAACAAACTACCTATAAGGGAACATTGCGAGCGCATTCAATTTCCCTCAATCAGTCCTTGATAGCACAAATATTAAGGCAAAGTCAGCATAAACGTTCCCAACGATGGAGCGTATACTACATGAGCTCAAACTTTGATCAGATCGAGATAAAACTTGTCTTACAGCCTAAGATAAGGTAGTACAAGGATGCCATGTGGCATCCTCCGAGTGGAAGCATCTTGGCAAATATACTACATGAGCCTGGCCAAATTTTGGCCAACCGCATGTGCCCCTTGGCATTTTTTTGCTCTATAAATATTAGGCCACCCCTAGCATAATTCAGAGATGAAAACATCGGCTAAAATATGCCCAAATCACTCCAGAAACTCAAAGGCCCTCAAAATCCAATAAGAACTCCAAGCCTCTTGGAGCTCAAGCCCTTCAACAATGGTGGATTGAAGACCTCAAGAGCAAAGATATACCCTATTTAAGCTTATGTATACACCCACTCTCTCTTCTCCCTCATAGTTCATGTTAGCTATTCTCTATTGTAAACCCTATCTTCTACCTCCTCTTGCAGGCTTGGAACAAGTGATCTCCATGGCCATGCTTAGATGAAAGCTTGTGAGAACCATGGTGTCCGGGGACCTCTCATGAGCCTAATTTAAGGTAGTATGGCCATTGGAGCCTAATCTTGTATGTTCAAGACCCTTGCATTATATTTGTGGTGATGTTCATGTTGTTCATGTTATGACTTGATTTTTGTGTTTAAAACCTCTTTCCAAACCCCCATTGTTACTATCTTCAAATGCTTTTGAAAGTTAATGTAAAAATATTTTCCAAAATCTCCCTCTAAAGCTCTGCAAGTAAGAGTTCTCTAGTGTCCAAGCCGTAAACCCTAGGTTTCCATGCCTTAGGATGCCTTCAAAACCACCTAGACACTTAGGTTGCATCACTTCATTTTTTATGAGAATCAACAAGCACTATTAAAGGATCCATTACATGTTCCAATTGGGCCAATTATAAGAGCAAGATCCAAGAAGATCAAAGAAGCATTTAATGGGCTGATTTATGATATTTGGGTTGATTCTAAAATGGGGCATTCCAAGCTTGGCCCAAAAGAAGATGAAGGCATAATAAATCTAATTCAAGCTATTGATGGGGCTGATTAGTCCTCTTTTGAGTTGGCTAATTGATTGGTTGATTGCCATCAATTAGAGGTTGATTTGTAGTCTTTTGAGTAATCCTTTGACTTGGTTAATTGATTGGTTAATTGCCATCAATTAGGGGTTGATTTGTAGTCTTTTGAGTAATCTTTTGACTTGGCAAAATTGATTGGTTGATTTGTAGTCTTTTGAGTTAGCTAATTGATTGGCTGATTGCCCATTAATTAGGGGCTGATTTGTAGTCCCCTTTTCTCAACCATGTTCTATAAATGGCATGCACTCTTTGTAATGAAGGGGACATTGAATTGAGATCAAATACACATTTGTATTGTTTTTTCTATTGGTTCTTCAAAGAACTTGTGAACTTATCAAGGATTCTTCCTTGTGGCGTTCAAATTTTATACCTTTGGTTTGTGATTCCATATAATCATTGGGTCGAGGTTTCTCTCAAAATCTAACTTTAGCTTTCTTGGGCAAGTAATTCCGATATTGTTGCTGGGTCTCAACGCGTGTTGATTGAGGTTTGCATAATTTGGTGTCAGAGCCAAGTTCTAAAATAAGGTTTTCTATCATTTTATCTCTTGTTTCTTGCTATCATCCATCGTATTCCATTTGTGTTTATTACTCTTTGTTCTTGCCTTACACCAAGTTAAAAAAAAAAAAAAAAAATCAAGTTTACTGTCCTTTTATCTTTTGTTTCTTGCTATCTTCCATCGTGTTCCATTATTGTTCATTACTCATTGTTCTTGCCTTGTGTCATACACTAAGTTCAAAAAAAAAAAAAAAAAGAAAAGAAAAAAAACAAAAAGAAAAGAAAAGAGACTGACAGTAAGCGACAAATACTATCATTCACCACACTTGTCAAAGTTATTTGTTCTTGAATCGTGACTTTTGTACTTTTCGTTCTAAAAGAAAAAAAAATTGACTTCTGTCCTTTTCCTTTGATTCATTGATTCTATAATATTTTTCTTACCGTCGGTATTGGTTTAAATATTACGAGTTGAATTTCTTGAGCAAGTTTATTAGTTTAATGAAGAACTGAAAAGAGGGAAGCTAAGAGTGGAAAAAGGCATGAGAGTGTGAGATTAATATTGGGAAAAAGCTAATTTCAGAGTGAAACACAAGAGCGAGTGACACACGTGAGGGAGTGTTGTGAGGGTTTGTTGCTAACATTTCTCTATAACTTCAAAAATAATGTCTTTCAAGGACGACACATCACAGAAAGAAGGACGAGAGGATTCATTCTTTGTGTTGCAGGCTATGTAACAACAATTTGAACGCATGAACGTGGTATTTAATGAAATTTAGGATTAAATGGATTAGCAAGACGCTATTATTGCTACTTGGCGTGAGGTGTGTCCCCAAAGTGTTCATAATGCTAGGAGGCAAGAAAGGCGTGCTCCAATGGATGGTGTTGATGGCAACCACGAGGATGAGTTCGAAGATGAAGAGGATCAAGCTTCTTTGAACGGTGAGGGCAGGTTCGTACAAAGGGGTGAAAGGCGTGATAGAGTTTTTCGAAGAGATCCGAGATGGCGAGATGGAATTGACAGAAACCTAGGAAACATCAAAATAAAGATACCATCATTCCAAGGAAAAAATGATCCTGAAGCATACTTGGAATGGGAGAAGAAGGTGGAGTTGATTTTTGAGTGCCACAACTATTCCGAGGAGAAAAAGGTAAAACTTGCTGTCATTGAGCTTACTGATTATGCTATTACATGGTGGGATCAACTTGTGATGAACAAAAAGAGAAACCGTGAGAGGCCTATTTAGACATGGGAGGAAATGAAGGCCATCATGAGGAGGCGGTTTGTCCCTAGTCACTACTATAGGGACTTGTATCAAAAATTACAAAGTCTTACTCAAGGCTATAGGAGCGTGGATGACTACTACAAGGAGATAGAGATCGCCATGATTCGGGCTAATATATAGGAGGATAGAGAAGCTACCATGGCAAGGTTTTTGAATGGGCTGAACCGGGACATTGCCAATGTGGTGGAGTTACAACACTATGTGGAGTTGGAGGACATGGTTCACATGGCAATAAAGGTGGAGCGGTAGCTTAAAAGGAAAGGAACTCGGTTACTTCAAAATTCGGGCTCCTCTACTACATGGAGGTCGAATTGGTGGAAAGATGAAGGGGCTATTTCTAAATCCAAAACTGAACCACCAAAAAGGAGAGATGAAGTTCCTAGTGACAGCAAAGG
>CM065394.1:4815000-4840000 GCA_033060915.1 Euryodendron excelsum | reverse complement strand
TTTCAAAGTGTTTTCACATGAAATCATAATTTTCTTATATGAAATGACAATTTTCAAAAACTACTTTAAAAAATTTTCATATAAAATGATAAGATTTATACATGAAATCATGGATTTCAAAATACCCTTTCAAAATTTCAAGCATGACATGGAGTTTCCAAACTTTCCAAAACAACTAGGATCAAAACCACTTTCCAAATCCATGAGTTAACCCAACCCTAGTTAGTTAGTCCTAAGTCATCACAACCCTTAGTTAATCTAACCATAATTAGTTAACCCTAGGTCATCCTAATCTTAGGTTTACCTAACCCTAGTTAGTACACCCAATGTCATCCTAACCCTAGGTTAACCTAACCCTAGTTGGTTAACTCAAGGTCATCCTAACCTTAGCTTAACTTAACCCAAGTTAGTTAACCCTAGGTCAACCTAACCTATAAAACCCAGATTTTTTTCAATTATTTTCCCATTAATCTTGGATCATTATTTAGGTTGTATTATATGTTCAATTTGACTAGTGAATTGTTTGTTAATATCTATTAAATTTCTCACGTATTAGGAATTGGATCATTTTTATAATTATGGACCTATGTTGGGGGGTGTTGTAATTTCGTTAGGCCTATTAAAACTAGGGTTTTACTCTTGGTGCCTATATATGCATACTATATAGTTAGAGAGAAAACCCTGGAAATATAAAACTAGAGAAGAGAGAGAGAGAGAGAGAGAGAGAGAGAGAGAGAGAGAGAGAGAGAGAGAGAGAGAGGGGGAGGTGACGCTTAGAGAATGAGGAGAAAGGCTTAGAATAGGAGGGGAAAGATTTCTTCCCAATAAGATCTTCTTGCATAAAGGTAGGGTGATGGACACTCTTTGTTTTCTTCCTTCCTAGATGCATATATGTGCATACATATAGTTTTACACAGTGGGTCTATATAAATATATATGGATGAATATATCTTGCTTGTGATTTATCTTGGTGTTACTGGGTTTTATTATGATTGGGTTGTGGATGGTTGTCGTGTGTGGCCGTAGGGTGATAGATAAACCCTATCTAACTTTTCTCTTTAGATGCATGAATTTATGTATTGCTTATACGGGTATGTGGAAAGGGCATGTGTCGGTACACGTCTAGGTTAATGGTCGGCTACAATGGTAGTTAGGGGCAGATGGGAAAATATAGAGTGATGGAGTTGTACTGCGTGAAGTCACAAACAAAGGGGTTGTTCGGCCAAAAAAGCAATTGGGCTTCAGGTTTGTATGAGATTTGGCTAAGAAGTCTAGGTGGTTGTCTTGGTTGATTGTGGGTGTAGAAGGGAGGAAAGTGTTTGATTTTGGTGTCTAATAGGTTTGGCTATGAAGTTACATACAGTTGGATACATCTATACAATAAAGCAGCATAGTTTTTTTGAAATGTCAGACACAGATGAATCAGATGGCTAGCATTAACTTTGGCATTGATTTAATTGTTAGGATGAAACTTTAGCTCCAATTTTTCACTTTTGATTCCCCCTTAAATTTATCAACATCAAGGGGCCCACTAACTCAAACATTACACTTCGCATTCCCAAACAATCTCTGCTTATTCTCTCTTTCCTTATTTCACCCACTCATTTCTCTGTATCTATAACCCATCTACATCCTCTTCAGTCTTCTCCATTCCTCTCTAACTTAAAACCCCTCCTCCTCTTTCAATGGCACAATCATCTCTCATAACCCCTTCCTACTTCTCTTCCTCTCTCATAACCACATTTTCTTCTAAATTATGCCCTTCTCTTTCTAAAAAGCTAGCATCATGACTGTGATATCTCGAACCTCTATTTATTTCTATTAATGAGAATTTCTAGTATATATAATGTTTGATGTTAATTATTTCTCCTTTTGGGTCAAAATAACCAATGAGAGCCTATGGTGTAACTTAAACCTATGGGTGAGACACGTGGGATTATCCCCATGTGTATCATCTTTTATACACATAAGTGCACACAACTCACCTATGTTCAACCAATTGAGAAGGAAGAGAGGGAGAAGAGGAGAAGAGAAAGAGGAGGAAGAAGCTTGAGGAAGAGCTTGAAGCAATAGAAGACTTAACCAAACTTGAAGAAAGGTACGGTTCCATTTTCTTCTCCAATGATATATGTGTATGTATCTATCTTTGTGTGATGTGTTGTTGGATTGTTGTGGGTGACTCATTTGAGTCCCAAATTAGCTAAGTATAGAATGTTGAAAGTCCCATTGAAAGATTTGAGGGTTTGGGATATGAAATCCCAAACTTATGCAAGTTAGGGTTTGGGTTCCTAAAATCCTAGATCCCTTCGATTTTCTTGTTTAAAGTGTTTGATTTTGTGTTATTGTGGTCTTTTTGGGTCAATCTTTGCACCCTAGAAGCATTGGAAGAGTTTGTGAGAGTTTTGATGGATTTTGGTTTTAATTTGAGTGAGGTTTGGAGATTTTCAGGTTAAAATTTGGGTATTTAGCTTTGGAATGGACTCCTTATTTTTTGGAGGCGACTCCTTATTCCTGTGAACTCCCAGATTTATTCATTTAGCTTTGGAGTGGACTCCTTAGTTTTTGGAGGCGACTCCTTATTCCTGTGAACTCCCAGATTTATTCATTTAGCTTTGGAGTGGACTCCTTAGTTTTTGGAGGCGACTCATTATCCCAATGAACTCCCACATTTATTCAGTTAGCTTGGGAGGCGACTCTTTTATTTTTGGAGCTGACACTTTTGCCCAGAGAACTCCCAAATTCGTTTCTTTAGCTCAGGAGGTGACTCTTTTGCTTCTGGAGCCGCCCCTTTGGTCCAGTGAACTCCCAAATTCATTTTTTCAGTTCAGGAGGCGACTCCTTTGTTTTTGGAGCTGACACCTTCGTCTAGCCCCCGGTTTCACTTTTCAGCTCAAACATTATTTTGTAAAACTGGCATAACTTTCTCTAGAAAACTTGGATTGATGCACCGTTTGAAGCATTGGACAGTAAACTCATAGATCTTTGTATCTATATAAATTTTGTACTCTAATTCCTTGTGGTTTGGGAGATATTGAATTTTGAAGTTGACCCAAAATTTCGCCAGTAACATTCTTCTTCCAAAATTTTAACCCATTTTCTATGGGGTATAACTTCTTCATCCGAAATGTGTTTTTAGCCTATGACCTATCAAATTAAAGCCCTTTAAGTCTATTTTCAATTGGAGTTAACTTAAAGTGTAAAATCTTCTTTGAGAGGTGGTTGGGACGTGATGAAGGAGTCGATGTTTCGGCTTTCATGTTCAAACCTCAACCTTATGTTCTCGTTTTATGCTGTTGCTTTGCCTTGGAGTCTTATATTAATATTTTCATACTTCTATGTGTATTTTGTGTAGGAACACCTTGTCTACCACCCATCTTATCGGAGAAAGGTGAGTAACGATATACCATGAGTAAAACTTTATTAATTTTCAAATGTTTTAAATTCACCTACATATCAAGCAATGTTTTTCATATATTTTCAATGCATCAATGTTTATGTTCAAGTATAAATGTCATATCTTGAAATGCATGCAAGCTATATTTATGTTATGAATGAAAATCATGGACTATAAGGTTTAAATGAAAGAGATGCTAAGTTTCTAATGTATGGTGCCAACTCGAGTCTTCTCGTGGCCAGACCTTAATCTAGCTCGATAGTTCTACGATCGGGGATGAGAAATAAACTATCTAGTCCTATAATAGGGGACAGGAAATAAACTATCTATGTTGGAAGATGTCCTTGGCCTAAAGAGCCTTAGCATGACCTACATGGTTACTATGGAGCCTAGCTCATATGTCGAGTTGCAGCACACTTATGTTTTGAATTGAGAACTATGATATGTTCACATGTTTTACGACAAGATATGAAATGTTATCTCAAGAATAATGTTATGTTGCATCTCTTCTTATGATACTATGTTTTGAAATGTTAAAACGTTTCAAATGATGGTTACGTTACCCATGAGTTCCAAGTTTACGCTTTAAAAGTTCAAAAGCTCATTGCTTATGCATAAATGATTATCTATCCTTATACGTTGGATATAAATGCTAGTCCATGATATTTTCTTGCTCATGCATCATTGTTATTCACTAAGCATTAGCTTACGTTTTCTCAAATGATTTTCAGGTAGCCAATCCGGGAGGCCCTAGAGCGAAACCATACGTAGATTTTGAGTTACGGCCTACGGGCCTATGTTTTGTACTATGTTTGAGGGCTGGACCCAATATTTTGTAATGATATAATGCTATAACTTCAGTGGATCTTGATTAGGTCCTTATGTATATTATGTTTTGGATTAGGCATACCTCTATTATGTATGACACGGATCATATTTCAAGTTATAAAAGTTTCAATTCTGCAAATTTTAAATGCGTATGCACAGGTGATCAACCGGTTTAATGTAATACGGCCTCGGGTAGCCTTGCTACTGGCCGGTCATGTATCCTAAATCCGTATAGGCCGGGTTATGGGGCGTGACAATGACCCTCTTCAAACTACAATGGCCACCACCAACCCCAATTAAGGCCACCTTCTCCATCTCCCTCTCTTTCTTTGTCTTCCAATCATCCACTCATTCTCTTCCTCTTACATCTTGGCCAGCCCACACAGCCCACCGTGGTTGAAACTACACAATATTCGAATCACACCCCCAAGCTCTACCTCCTTCTTCGTCAGTTGTAGCACCTCTCTCTCCTGTAGCACCTCACTCCACTTCTATCATTGGAGACCCACTGCCCCTCTCTCTCTCTCTCTCTCTCTCTCTCTCTCTCTCTACAACCTACGATGGATCCCATAGTTGCCTTCTCACTCAATTTCTCTCCTTAAAACAGAGCATCATAAGTTTGAAACTTTTCTACTTATAAGAATCTATGATGATTTTAAAATTTGATGTCAAGAGTAGGTATAATGGGTGGAAAAAGTGGTTTTGATTTTGAAATGTATAATGGGTTTTGAGATGATGAAGTCTCTTGATTTTGAAATTTGAAATCAAGAGTCTCCAAAATTTGAAATTAGCTAATGATTTTGAAGGCTGTTACTTTTCAAGGGAAGTGACCATATAGAAGGAACAACCGTTTGATGGTGAAGAGCAGAGTAAATAAAAAAAGAAGAGAAAAGGAGATGAATGTAAAATAGGTTTCAACTAGATGTCATGCATTCACATATAATGGGTTTCAAAACATGGTGTCGTAAAGGGGAGATGTGTTGACCCAAGGGGTGATCTCCATAGCTGATAGTTGATTTTGATAATAATAAAACCTAGTCATTATAATCTAATGTGTTTAACTTAAGTGTGCAGCTAGCATGATAAAACCTGTTATGAGTTATGGATAATCACGAACTGTGGAATACCATAGGCAATCTTGTCAGCACCTCATAAGAGTGCCAACACCATAAAGGGCATATGAGCAGTTTATGAGAAATTAAGCCAATTCTGTTAGTACCAGAGTCTCAATCAGATTGATGACACGTGCAGAGGAAGAAATAAGATTTGGATATGAATATGGTTGACAACATCCATGACCCATTCATTCACAATGAAGACCTTCGATCCTCACGTCTATATATTCAACTAAAGAAGTATCCAGGTTGAACATGCTATCCCTGCAAACATTGTGAAGGAAGCTCCAACGAGAAATATGGCGAGATTGATGACAATATAGAAGGTTGGTAACACCTGATAATCTATCAAAGCCAGCGTGAGCAAGAGTGTTGACTTCTAATGGGTTGATGAACCAAGGTCCACAAAATGTTAAAAATATATAGATGTTTTGAAAGCTATTAAGAAGATCGGTAGAGCCTAGACATGTTTACACCATTGAAGACTGATTGACAAAGGGGATAGATTAAGGTCTGTGAAGAGCAACAACAGTTGCAACGGAGAACCAGATTACTGACACCAACTAAGATTGCTGACAATCTTGATAAAAGGCAAATAATAGAAGAAGCAGGGGGACAGATTGGCAGCACAAGTTAAAAATTGTTGACAATCGTATGGAAGAATAAACGATAAAAGAGTCAGAGAAATAGAGTAGAAGCACAAAGTGAAGTTTATTAACAATATCGTTGAAGAGCAACGTCAAATGTAGTAATTAGTCGAAATTGGTGACACCGGGAAAACGATTGTTGACAATCTCAGTAAACAAGTACATTGAAAGAAACTAGGACCCAGATTGGCAACACCAGTAAAAGATTGCTGACCATCTTGGTAGGCATTGGGAATTTAGAAATTCGCTCCAACGGTCAGTGTTTTTGAAATCTGTCTTAACCATTTGCGCATTTAATGCACCTCCAACGGGTCTAAAGGCTATTTCTTGTGAGAGACTATAAATATACGAGTTCAAACTCATTTATGGGAAAGAGACAACGATCTTAAAGTACAAAAATCCAAAAGCCCTAAATCTTTCTCATTACCTTGTAGCTGTCATTACCCGAGAGAAATCATTAAGCTGTAACTTGCATTATCTTCACTTCTAAGAGTGACACTGATTAGATTGTAGCCTCATTACTTCTAATTGTAACCTCTAGGATTCATTTCGTTTTCCTTTGAAGAATTTATTCTGATTTCTTTGGAGAAGATGGAGGGTGAGGATGGAGACCATCTTAGAGAGATGGAGGATATTGCTGCGGTTGGTGAGGATGGTTCACCTCTGTTAGGCAATGGTGCAGGCATTTATGACCCTCTTAATGGCTCTCTGTTAGGCAATGGTCACAAGGGATTCACGTTGATAATTCTGTAATGGACGTTGGACGATGTCAAGGTGCTACTGTTCGTAGAATCTCTGAGTTGAACTTTGATTTGGAGCTTTTGAAGATGGAAAGAAATGAGTACAAATCTGAGAATGAAAGACTAAAGGCTATGGTATCTGAGTTATGCAATACCCTAGGTAAAAAGCTTGGGTCAAGTATAGCCTTAGAGATGCATGATGTCAAGGCTTGTTTCAATACTCCCGTTGCTAGCTTTGAAGGTCCACTCTTGTGCTCAAATGGTGAAAATTCTCCAGGTAGTAACTCTTCATCCAAAAGCTGGGCAAATAAGGTTGAGGAGGAAGAGGAAACTTATGTGGTGAGTTCTCCCCATGAAGCAGCTGCAAATTCGGTGTCCAAACCTCAGCTTGTGGAGAAGATGGGTACGGTTCAGGCAGAGAAGGCTAGAGCAAAGGAGAAAACTAATGTGGTGATTGCTCCCCTTGTAGCAGCTGCAAATTTGGTGTCCAAACCTTAGCTTGTGAAGAAGGGTACTGTTCATGCACTTGGTGGAGAGAGTGCAAATACAAAGGTGATCGGGATGGGTCTTGTCTCCACTACTTTGGGTTTGAGAAATAGGGTGCAGCATGCTTGCATGGGTGAAGAGAGTGCACATGCAAAGGGGATGGAAAGTGGTCTTGTCTCCACTACTTTACGTTTGGAAAATGGAGTGCAACATACTTGGGTGAAAGAAAAGCTGGAGTTAAGTCTGCCACAACAGAATTTGCAATCAACCAAGCATGGAGGCAGCATGGGGGGGGGGGGGGCACGGGGAGACGAACCTGGTGAGAAGCAAAGTGGTCCCAATGGTCCAAGTAAGTGGGTTTCCATTTTAAAGTCAAAGAAAGGCTCTTTTATGAATATTGAATATTTTAAACCTGAAATGGGAAATGACAAAGTTAAAGTTAAACCTCCTTCAGATGTGGCAGCCCAAGGTGCTGAGTTGTGGGAAAACACTCTAGTTGGGTACTTTATGCAAAATAACTTATCCTTTAATTTAGTCAACAACATTGCCAAGAAATTATGGGATAAACATGGGTTTGATAAATTGTTGACCACTGATAAGGGGTTCTATTATTTTAAGTTTTCATCGACTATGGGTTGTGAATGGGTCATTGAGAATGGACCATGGCACTTTGCTGGGCGTCCTATATGCCTAAGGAAATGGCAACTCCATATGAACCTTAGTCAGGATAGATGTAAATTAGTCCCCATTTGAGTTAATTTCTATAATATTCCTTTGGAATTATGGATTGCAAAAGGTTTAAGTTATGTGGCTAGTGTAATGGGGAAACCCCTATATCCTGATAACTTGACTGAAGAATTAAAGAGAATAAACTTTGCTAGAATTTGTGTGGAAGTTAATGCTGAATCTAAACTTCCAGATTCCTTTGATCTGGAGGTGGAAGGTAGGGGTGTTGAAATAGCTGTTGAGTACAATTGGGTTCTGAAGATTTGTGAAGTTTGCAAAGAATTTGGGCATGTAGTGAGCAAGTGCAACAAGGTGATTAAACAAGAATGGCAAGTTAAAAAGAATTCAGCAGTAGAGATTGCAAATGAAGAGGGCTGGACAGAAGTTAAGCGCAAAGGGAAGGAGATAACTATTGATGAAGATACTACAAGTGCTCCAAGTTTAGCTGGTCCAAGTGGTGCTGGGCAATTAGAGGAGATGTTTTCTACTACTCCGAGGCCAACAGATGCCATTCCAAGTGGTGTTTGCAGAGGCGATCAATTAGTAGCCATGAAACTAGCCAATCTGATGATGAAACCTATTGTTGAGGTCATAACTCTCAATAGATTTCAACAGTTGGACAAGATAGAAGATATTGAAGACATGAAAACTAGTAGGGATGGTCAGTCAAATTTGATGGCAACTCCTGATGCAAATCCTCTAAGAGACAAGGCAACGGTAGTTGGTGAAGTTGAACAGAAGAAACAACAGAATAAAAGGAAGAATGAGAAGAAAAGAAGACAGAGCTCAGCTAGTAGCTCTAAGGGGAGCACCTCCTTTTCCAAGTAATTAATGTCCTTTGCTTGCTGGAATGTGAGAGGTCTCAATGACCTCTCCAAGCATAGAGAAATCAAAGATTTTGTTAGGAGGCACAACATTTGGTGTTTTGGTTTTTTAGAAACTAGAGTCCAGTTGGAGAATAGAGATTCAATCTGTTGGGGGCTGATGAAGAATTTGAATTTCATCCATAATTATAACACTAATGGGGATGGAAGAGTTTGGGTTGGGTGGAATTCGAATTTTGTGAAATTGGATGTTCTAAGCATGACTAACCAAATTATTCATTGTAAGATCTTTCTTATTGAGTAGAAAATCCATTGTTACATTTCTTTCGCTTATGGTTTACACACGGTAACCCTTAGAAGGCAGCTTTGGAGGGATCTTGAGCAACATGCAAATCTGGTCTGCAATGAACCTTGGCTTGTCATGGGTGATTTTAATGCTATAAGATCTCCTTTTGAGAGGAAGGGGAGAAGCACTAATTGGCCTAGCTTCATGGATGAATTTAATGAGTGTCTTGTGGAGGCTGAGCTGGATGATCTTCGATACGGAGGTTTCCATTTTACTTGGAACAATGGATGTGCTAAGAATTATATCCTAATGAAAATTGATAGAGCTCTTGTTAATAGCTGCTGGAACTCTAAGTTTAGATTTTCTTCAGCTGAATTATTTCCTTTTGGGGTTTTAGATCATAGCCCTATTTTGGTTCGCTTGGCGCTCCATATGAAGGAAGGTACTAAACCATTTAAGTTCTTTAATTTTTGGGCTGAGTTTGAGGAGTTATTACCTACGGTGCAGCAATCTTAGAATACTGTTGTTGATGGGTACCCAATGTATCGAGTTTGCAAGAAGCTGAAGATGGTAAAAGGTAGTTTGAAGGAGCTAAATAAGAAGAAATGTTATGATATTTTGCTGCGAGTCAATGAAGCTAGAGAGGAGTTGCTTAATCTTCAAAGATAGTTAGAGGCTAATGGTGGGGATCCTGGGCTTGTGGCCAAGGAGAAAGAGGGTCTTTCCAAACTTAATGCTTTAAATAACCAAGAGGAGTGCTTTGCCAAGCAAAAGAGCAGAATTTTGTGATTAAATGAAGGGGATCAAAATACCAATTTTTTCTTCAGGTCGGTAAGGAATAGAGCAAATAGGAATAAAATCTCCTCCATAAAGAAGGAGGACGGTACTATAGTGGAAGATATTAAAGAGGTCAAAGAGGAATTTGTAAAGTACTTCCAGAACTTGTTAGGCAAGGAAAATGATGTCAAGTATCCAGGGAAACAAGAACTTCAGCAATATACTAGTAAAGTGATTTCTGAAGAAGCCGCTGCAAATATGGACAGGAATGTCACAGAAGATGAGATTAAGCAAGTGCTCTTTAACTTAAATCCAAACAAGGCCCTTGGTCCTTATGGTTTCAATGGTTTTTTCTTTAAGAAAGCCTGGCCTATAGTTGGAAAGGAGGTGGTTGCTGTTATTAAATCATTCTTTGATTCTGGTTGTTTGTTAAAGGAAGTTAATGCTACCATTGTAGCCTTAATCCCCAAAGTTCCAAATCCCACAACCTTAAAGGACTATCGACCTATCTCTTGTTGCAATACTTTGTACAAATGCATTACTAAGATTATTGTGGATAGAATTAAGAGTTTGCTGCCTCTAGCTATTGATGAAGCCCAATTAGCTTTCATTCAAGGAAGGAAGATTAGTGATAAGATTTTACTTGCTCAAGAACTTATGAAAGGCTATCATAAGAACAACAAGTTGGCTAAATGTGCTGTGAAGGTAGATCTCATGAAGGCCTATGACTCAATTAGATGGGAATTCGTTTTGGATGTTTTGGAGTTTATGGGATTTCTGAAAAAGCTAAGGAATTAGATACAAGTCTGCATCTCTTCTCCTGTGTACTCAATCAGCCTTAATGGTGCCCTAGAGGGCTTCTTTCTCGGAGCTAAAGGCTACGGCAAGGTGATCCTTTATCCCCTTACTTATTTGTAATTTGTATGAATGTTCTATCTCAAATTATTCAGTAGCAAGTGAAGAGGAACCCCAATTTTTAGTTTCATTGGAGATGCAAGAAAACTAGCTTAACCCATCTTTGTTTTGCTGATGACTTGATGCTTTATTGCAAGGGTGAGATTGCTTCTGCTAGGATTTTAAAGGAGGCTTTGGATACATTTTCTAAATTCTCAAGTCTTGTTCCTAATTGTGACAAGAGTAATATATTTCTCACTGGTTTGGATGATCATGAGAGGGAGCAATTGTTAAATCTCTTCAAGTTCCAACCAGGTGTGCTTCCAATTTCGTACTTAGGGGTCCCCCTAATTTCTTCTTAGCTAAAACATGAAGATTGCAATAACTTGGTTGATAGAATTGTGAGTTAGGCCAAGTCTTGGACTGGTAAGTTCCTCTCTTACGTTGGCCGGTTGCAGCTCATCAAATCAGTTTTATTTAGCATGCAGAGCTACTAGTGTGCCCACTTCATTATACCAAAGAAAGTTTTGAAGAAAATTGATCAATGCTTTAGAGCTTTTCTTCGGAAAGGACCTAATTTAAAGAATACTAAGCCAAATGATGAAGGTGGTCTGGGCATAAAGAAGTTGGTGGATTGGAACCAAGCTAATATAGCTAGATACATCTGGTTGTTGTGCCAATCTTCTACAACCTCTTGTTAGGTGAAATGGGTCAGAGCTAACCTTCTAGTTAGAAGTCAATTCTGGGTGGCTAAGGTTTCTTGGGATTGCACTTGGTCTTGGAGAAAAATTGATACGAATCCCACCAAAAATAATGAGACTCGATACAATGAGGAACCCAAGAAAGTTCTATCATCATGTTCTGAATGAAGACCTCGGCCTGTTGTTTACGACAAACAAGAACCTCGGTATATATGACCTCAACCCGTTGCTTGATGTGAAACAAGAACCTTGATATAAGGAAGACGCCACAAATGGTGGTGGAGCTCCGTTTAATAAGTCGTTGGTGAACGCCACGGGAAATCCGATAAGTTCGAATAGTTCTTCAAAGAACTATAGAGAATACTCTCACAATTTGCTGAATAATGATCTGAATTTTATTCATTGCATATATGCCTATTTAAAGGGCTAGCCATTATAAGGAAACTCCCTAAATGGTATCCTAATTAGGGCTAAAAATCTGGTGCAAAATATCTCTTAGTTGCCTAAAAGATATTTGCCTAAATGAAAAGATACTCAACCCTTTTAAGTGACCGATCACATGCCTAAACTAGAAAAGGAAATTTGGGGAATGGATGTATCTAGCCATATACACCCATATAAGCAAATAAAAAGGAAATTAATTAGCATGCAAACCTTACATATAAATCCAAAAAGGAATGTCTTTATTCTTGGCCAGATTCTTCTAGAACATGAATCATATTGATGATTTCGTGCTGCTCACTTGGATCATGCTCAATGGTCCTCCACGAATATGCTTGATTTGCTTGAGCCCATGCCTCTTGAATCAATCCATTGAGTATCTCTTTAAACTTCTTGGCCCGTGCTCTTGTCACCGGCCCAATTGGGACTTGGAGTTGGACTTGATCCCTTGGAGTTATGTTGACATGGATTGCATAAAAAATTCTACACCTAAGAGATATCAGAAGGCCTTTGATCAAGTACAAAATTGGGGAAGGCTCACAGGTTTCCCTTTGGAATGATAACTAATTGCCAATGGGGCCAATACATCAAAGAATGGGAGATAGAGTGATCTATGATTTTGGGCTAGGCAAAGAAGCAAAAGTCAGCTATATTATTAGAGACAACCAGTGGCATTGGCCTGTGGCAAATTCTATAGAGTTGATGGAGCTCAAGAGGTGTATGTCTTGTATTCTGCATTCTAATAGCTCTTATAGTGATCAAGCCACATGGATTCTAGAAAAAAATCACCAATTTTCAGTTAGATTAGCTTGGCAAAGTATTAGAAACCATAGTCCTCAAATGGAGTGGGCTGAAGTTGCTTGGTTTAAGAAAGCTATTCCGAGATATAGCTTCATCCTTTGGCTTGCTATTCGAGAAAGATTAGCCACCCAAGACAAACTTGCTGCCTATGCTATGTTAAATGACATGTGTTGTGTGTTTTGTAGAGATAAAATTGAAGACCACAACCATCTCTTCTTCTAGTGTTCGATCACTAACAGATTGTGGGTGCAACTGCTAGCAAAATATAAGGCCCAATGCTTGAGTAATGAGTGGCAAGGGATTGTAGCTTGGGCTTGTACCTTGAAGGGGAAGGCTTTGAAGAATATTCTATGCAAGCTAATGCTATCCACCACTGTTTATATCATTTGGAAAGAAAGGAATGATAGATTAATGGCTAACAAGTGTAGGGACATGAAGGCAGTGCTTAATGATATAGTATTTCAAGTTCGTAATAGGATGGCTAGTTTGTGAGGCTTTCATGGAACGACTCCAAATAGGGATCTCCAGCAGATATCGCAAATTCTCGATGATATTTTCAAGAACTAAGGGCAGCTGTTTTTGCTATTTGCTTAGTTCTTATAGTTGTTAAGCTAAGTTAGCTTGTGTTGTGTACTTTTCTTAGCTAGTGCTAACTGGGTTCTTTTGTTTGTTTAGTGGTTATCTTTCTTGATTATCCTTATCCTTTGACCTGGGGTATGCCCCTTGTATTTGTACTTGATCTTTTAATCTTTTTGTCTATATATTCTTTCTTACTTAGCAAAATAAAAAAAAAAGTATGACATTTATATTGAACATAAGCATTGATGCATTGAAAACATGTGCATGATATGAAAATAAACTTAAAACATTTGAAAAATAATAGGGTTTTACTCATGGCATATCGTTACTCACTTCTATCTAGCCGAACGGGTGTTAAGCAGGGTGTTCCTATACATAATTCACATAGAAGCATGGAAACATCAATATACGATTATAAGGTAAAGTAATAACACATAAACCAAGAATAAGCACATAGGTTCCTCAACCCCGACTCATCAACACCTCACCCTCACGACGGGAGAACGATACTAAACTCTAGGACAAAGCCCCAATGTAAAACAAGGACATAAAAGTTGAGGGTTGAAACACGAAACATAGAATGCTGACTCTTTCATTGCATCTCAACCACCCCCAAACAATGAATTCACACTCTAAGGTAATTCCATTTGAAAATAGACTTAAAGGCCTTTAATTTGATAGGTCATGGCCCAAAAATACATTTCGGGTGAAAAAGTTAAGTCCCATGAAAAAGTGCTAACATTTTGGAAACAAGGTTTTTGACATAATTTTGGGTCAACTTTAACCTCCAATATCTCACAATCCGTAAGGATTTGGGGTGCAACTTTACATGGATAAAAAGGTCTATAAGTCTACTATCCAACGCTTCAAACGGTGCTTAAAACTGAGTTTTTTGGAGCAAGTTATGCTCAAATTGCAAAAGAGTGTCAAAACGGTCCAATCATTTGAACGCCCAAATGGGTCGTTTGAACTCCAGGCTAAAAATGGCTGAACTCGGGAAAACAACTCTCGGGCCGTTCGAATGCCAAGGCAAATAGGGGATGGCTCCTCTCGGGCCATTCGAACACCAGGCCAAAAATGGGGACTCTTGCCCATGGGTTGTTCGACCGCCAAGGCAAAAACGGCAGTCCTGCCCTCCTATCATTTGAATGCTATGTCAGGTGTTCGAACGCCGTGTCTGTGCAACAGTAGAAATTCGACTCAAAACTCTTCTAATCCCTACGAAAATGCAACCAAACTCTCCCAACATCCAAAGGGCTTAAAGGTGGACTAAAAAACACAACAATAAATCAAAATGGGAAGGAAAGAATGGTCAAAATAAAGAGATTTAAGGTTTTGGGAACCCAATCCCTACCATACATAAATTTGGAATTTCAATCCCAAACTCTCAAATCTTCTAATGGGGCTTACAATACTCGAGATTCAATCAATTTGGGACTCAAAGAAGTCACCTAGAACAACCCAACATCACAAATCGCCAAGATAAATACATACACATACAATTTGTAAAAAAATGGAGTTTTACCTTTCTTCAAGCTTCTTCAAGTCCTTCACTGGCTTCTCTTAACTTGGGTGGAGACTCTCCAAGCTCCCTCCTCCTTCGATCTTCCCTTTCCTCTTTCTCTTCTCCTCTTCCCTCTCTCCTCTCTCTCTTAACTGGTTATGTAAGTGTGTGTATGGGTGTGTGAGTATACACGTGTGTGTAAGGATGATACACATGGGAAGTAATCCCATGTGTCTCACTCTAGGACTTAAGTTACAACAAAATTTCTGATTGGTCATCTTGACCCAAAAGATGCAATAACCAACATTGAATAACACAAACACTAGAAATTCACATTAATCAAAATAAATAGAGGTTCGGGATATTACAAAAGTTAAAACTAAAGTTATGCTTTAGTTATACTTTAGTATGGACAGTCGTCATTGGATCAAGCTAAAAAATTGAAAACACCATAATGAGGTTGTTATGTTTGTTTTTGGGACCCTTTTTTTTTGGTGACCCAGAAACCACCCCAACCTCGAGCCAATGGACCCGTGACTGGCGTGTAAACCTGGGGGCGAGCAACCACCCCACAAGACAACGCACCGAGCTAGTCAAGGCCAAAGCCTTGGTGGGTGGCCCTGAGGGGGAGAAGCACATGCGGAGTTTCGAACACACAACCTGTCCGAGTTTACAGCTCAAGAGTGCGCCCTCTGCGCCACTGGGCTACCCCTTAGGGTATTTGGGACCCTTTACTTATTCGTACTAAAACAAAGGTCATATATTTAGAAACTTTTTTTTTTCACTTATCTATATTTCCAAGTTTTGTCTATGCAAGTACAATGTTTGTTGAATGTATTGGTTTCTAAGCTTGCTTTGTTTTGCTATAATGTTAGGCTGTTAGCTGATAATAAGAAGAGTTGGATAACATAATCTAATAAAAAATGAGAAGTGTTAACAGGTCATATATGTTTGTAGAAATTAAATACTTTGTTTAGATTAGGGTTTTTGAACTAAATTTTCAAAGTACTTATTTTGTTTTATCTTCATTCTTGAAATTAAGAGAAACACTTTGAGAATTACATGTAGATTAAAGGCCTTTTCACTATTCACATTAATTATGTTTTCAATCTTACTATCATGATTGATTTTTCACCTTTAATTTTTTGTCAAAATC
Source organism: Euryodendron excelsum (assembly GCA_033060915.1). Taxonomy (NCBI): domain Eukaryota; kingdom Viridiplantae; phylum Streptophyta; class Magnoliopsida; order Ericales; family Pentaphylacaceae; genus Euryodendron; species Euryodendron excelsum. The sequence goes on along the minus strand of CM065394.1, from coordinate 4,824,101 downwards.
GTCAATGTTCTTGCGAGTGCTGTGGGCATGGGTTATGCCTAGTACATATATATGTACAAGTGGGCCTGTGTTATGCATTAGGGTTAACATGTAATGGGTTTTAAAAGGAAAGAAAGAAAAAGAAAAAAGCAAGGACAGAGAGAGAGACAGAATTGCAGCTTGTATTGGTAAAGGCTTTGGGTCATTCGGCCGTGGGAATAAGGGTCAGCAGTGGTTGTGTAAAGAAGGAGAAGGTAGGTAAGCGGAAAAAGATAAAGAAAAAAATAAATAGAAAGAAAAGAAAATTGGGTGCTCTGCTTGATGGTGGCTGTGTACAGCCATAGTAGTGCTTGTTGGTTGATTTATGATGGCTGGGCAGCTTCGCTTGTTCAGGAAGATGGCCAATCAATGGCCATGGGAAAGGAGAAAAGATACAAGAGAAGAAAAGAGGAAAGAAATAGATGTTTCAGGTAAGGGAAGAAAATAAATAAATGTGAGGTGAGTTAGAGAGAGAAACCTAGAAAATGTAGAGAGAGAAACCAATTGATTCATTCAGGAAGATGATGATTGATTAAACAATCTAGTGTAGTCAAGTCCACAGTAGCTATAGTGCACTATTGCCTAATCAAGACCTTTCTCAAGTAGGTTTTGAATTGGTTAAAATAACATACCTTAGGTTTTTTGATGCATTGAATTCAGTTTTAATGTCAGTTTGATCAAATTTTGATAGGATGGTGATTTATAATGGTAGCGAAAATAGTAGTTTTGTTTGTTCGACAGTCAAACGTGATCGGATTGGTACGAAATTTTTACATGTTGATCTTGGTAATAAAATTTAATGATCCAATGGATTGAATCTGGTAGAAAGATACTTTATATTTTATTTATATAAAATGACATTGTTTGACATCTTTAAGTACTTACGGTGTACCCAAAATTTATATAGTGATCAATTGTTGCTTGTTATTTCATTCCTTGTGAAGATTGATTTTATTATATCATTCTATATGAGTTAAAGAACATGATTGTTGTTGTTTATGATTAAAATGTCATGTAATGCATGATTACTGCTATTTGTAAGATACATGATTTGAATGACAATGTTATCTTTATGATGCACTGAGTTGTTGGATTATGATAATTTGGGCATAATGATCATAAGACATGCATTACATTGAGTTGCATAACTTATGATGAGATAATGAGAATACTAATTTTAGAGGTTGAACGAGAATTTTCTGATATTGTAACATCTTGAAAAGATGGACTATCATGGATAAGATAATATTGAAAATTGTAAAATAATAAGAAGTATGTGGATGTAAGCAAGTAGGGATTGTTCTCCCTTCAGATGACAATCCCAGAATTGAGTCTGGGACAAGCTTGTTTAGCGTTCTCAGAGGCATGTTGGTCCACTCATTCCACAGATAAGAGTTTTGGAAACGGGGTTAGTGGATGGCACCCTAGATTAGAGCTCCGAAAGTCATTATTTTTTTCAAACTAATGTATGATAGTAAGGGAATGTGAAAGTTGAAAGATTTATTGAATAATGAGGTGTTATGACATTGAGCAAAATAAATGGATAGAAAATGAAATAAAGAGATAGAAGAATGTTATTGCATTAAAGTGAGAATGAGATTATCATATACATTGCATTCATGTTGCATTGCAGTTTATTATTGTTCACATGCCCATATCTTGATTGTATGCTATATACGTGTTGTATATTGGATGTTCCGGACTACTGGACGTAAGCTCACACCCAACCAAACCTTGCAAGTTCAAGTTTGAACAAGAAGACCGATGATTTAAAGTTGCTGGATATTTTATTCATTTTATGAGTATATATTTGGCTACGTGCGTATCTTTTGTATTATGTACTAAAGTTGTACTTGAATTTTGAGATTCAAATTATTATTAGTTGAGTGACGTGTAGTTGTTCTATTGTACCTATGAACTTTATTTAACTTGTTATTAAACAATTGGGAATTGGTTTACTTTTCACCAATTTAGTTATTTTCATTATAAATTACCTCCAGATTTTGGGGCGTGACAACTTGGTATCAGAGCTTAAGTATACGAACCCCTAGAGATTGTGGGTAGTATGTTGGGATAACTACCCAAGACAAACTTGCTGTTTATGGCATTTTAAGTGACATGTGCTGTGTGTTTTGTAAAGATAAAATTAAAGATCACAACCATCTCTTCTTCAAGTATCCAATTACCAACATATTGTGGGTTCAGCTCCTGGCAAAATGTAAGGCCCAATGCTTGAGTAATGAGTGGCAAGGGATTGTATCTTGGGCTTATACCTTTAAGGGGAAGTCCTTGAAGAATATTATATGCAAGTTAATGTTATCCTCCTTTGTTTATTTCCTTTGAAGAAAAAGGAATGATAGATTAATGGTTAACAAGTGTGGGGATATAAAGGTAGTGCTCAATGATATAGCCTTTCAAGTTCGTAACAGAATGGCAAGTTTGAGAAGTTTTCATTGAACGACCCCAAATAGGGATCTCTAGCAAATATGATGGATTTTCGATGATATCTTCAAGAACTAAAGGCAGTTGTTCTTGCTATTTGTTCCTTAGAGTTGTAAAGCTAAGTTAGCTTGTGTTGTGTACTTCACTTAGCTAGTGCTAGCAGTGTTCTTTTTGTTGTTAGGATGGTTATCTTCTTTTATTGATGATCCTCATCCTATTGCTTGGGGTATGCCCATGTACTTGATCTTTCGATCTTTATTATCTATATATTCTTTCTTACTTAGCAAAAAAAAATTATATTTTTGTCATTCAGAGTGTGTAGCGAAAGCTTTAGACTACTTAAATTTTTTGCACATGCTTTTTGAATTTCGAGTTAAAAGCTGGGCCAATAGATTCCTCTGTTATGCAAGTCGTCTCCAAATCATCAAATCTATTTTGTTCAGGATTCAAATTTATTGGAGCATGCACTTCATACTTCCCCAAAGGATATATAAAGAGATTAAGCAACTTCTTCTTAACTTTCTTTGGACTGGTATGGAGATTAAAAGCCCCAGTCACAAAGTCTCTTGGGAGGAGATTTGCTACCCAAAGAGGGAGGGTGGGCTTGGTATTAAAAGAGTTGCAGATTGGAATAAATCAGCCATGATGAGACACCTATGGGGTATATGCTCAAGTCAGAACTCCCTTTGGGTTAAATCGTGCCACAAATTCATGATAAAGAACAGATGTTTCTGGTCCCTTCCTATTCCCTCTGATTGCTCATGGACATGGCACAAAATTCTAAAGCTAAGGGACATAGCTCGACCTTTCATCAAACACAGCATAGGTTGATACAAACCCCGCCAACAATGTGACGAAACCTGACACCAAATCTGGAAAACAAGACCAAAGAACCTTCAAGCTTGAAGGAAATCGCGACCCGTTGCTTAGCAAAGCAAGAACCTTGGTATGGTGAAGACGCCATAAACGGGAATGGATGATCCGTTTGATAAGTCTAGTTTGAACGCCACAAGGAATTCCTTGATAAGTTCGGATTAGTTCTTCAAGAAACTCAAGAAGAATATAGAAAACTCACAAAAAAATTCATTAATTTCAAATTTGACAACCAAGAGCCTTTTTATAAACTTACATAATAAGATCTCTAGAATATTCTAATCTTTGGAGATTTCCCTAATTACTTCCTAGCCAATACAATCTTCCAAATCTGGTAATTTTCCAAATCTGCTCACATTCCAAATCTGATCCAAATCAATATAAATCTAATCCTTTCCAAATCCAAACCAAATCAAGGAAATTAAAAAAAAAAATTCAAATTCAAATTTCAAATTCGAATCTCCATCTGATTTACTGCTAGTCAATTAAGCCACATCAAATTGTGAACCCACTTGGACATATATGACTTAGTGAAATATGACCACATCTGATTGGGACCTCCCTTGCACGTGTATGGTGGATTTGTTCTCTCCCGAATCAAATTTGAGTAGTAAAACCAAGCTTTGTTCACTCTCGGTGGTGAGCATACTTTCTCCTTGTTGTAGAACTCTCTGGACTCGGTTTTTCATCTCTTCTTTGAATCTCTTAGCTTGTGCCCTCGTCACCGGACCAATTAGAACTTGAACAGGACCATGAGTCTTGATAGCCTGGATGTCCTCATCATAGGTAATGGAAACAATACCTTTCTCTGGTTAGATAATTGGCATCCTAATGGCCCCCTAGTGGCAAAGTATGGTTATAGGGTTGCTTATGATGCAGGTCTTAACATTAACTCCAAAGTCTCAGCTGTAATTCGAAATCGAGCTTGGGCTTGGCCCTTTCCATGCACTTGGGAATTGAGAGAAATCACAAACCACCTTAACCAAGTGCAGCCCCGCCAGTATAATGGATCATTTCCACAACAAAGAAGTATAATGCTGCAAATGCTTGGCAGCATGTCAGATCTCAAAAGGAAGTGGTTGCTTGGCACAAGCTTACATGGTTCTCGAGCCATATCCGAAAGCACAGCTTCATTCTCTGGCTTGCCATTAGAGGTAGACTAACTACTAAGGATAAACTTTTACAATGGGGGAAGATTGATACAGCTACATGCTTGCTTTGTAATGATGATGCTGCTAATGAGAATATGAACCATCTCTTCTTCTCATGCTCATTTTCTCGTTCTATTTAGAAAAGAATTTGCGCACTTTGTGACATCTCCAAACCCCAACATTGCTGGAGGAATGAGATACAATGGATCATTGGAAAGTTCAGCAGCAAATCCTTTGGCAACATTGTTCGGAAACTTGCATGGGCAGCAATGGTTTATCACATTTGCATTGAAAGGAATAGTAGAGTTTTCACAGGGCAAAGGAAAACTTCTGATCAAATTATTCATGATATCAAGCATGACGTTAGGCTTAAGGCCACCCAATATCGTACCGTCAAAGGCTCGGATCTCAATACACTTTTTTGCTGCAACTGGGATCTTCCCTTTTCTATTTTGAGTAGATAGGGTCTTTTTTTTTTTCCCTCATTGTTCAGGGTGGTATGCCTCCCTCTAGTTTGAGAAGTTAGTTTGTTGTTTCTTTTTCTCCTATTCAGGGGGGGATGCCCCCTTTATGTTTTGTACATTTTTAATTTACTCTATACAACCACAACCACTTACTTACCAAAAAAAAAAGGAGATTCTAATATCCCTTATTTCTTAAAATATATTATTTTTAATAGCTTTAAATTTATAAAAATTTCATGGATGAAATTGTTTTAAGGTGGGTAGATTGTAAAACCCAGATTCTTTTCTAATTATTTTCCCATTAATGTTGGATCATTATTTAGGTTGTCTTATATGTTCAATTTGACTAGTGAATTGTTTGCTAATATCTATTAAATTTCTCGTGTATTAGGAATTGGGTCATTTTATAATTATAGACCTATGCTTGGGTGTTGTTGTAATTTCAACAGGCCTATTAAAAATAGGGTTTTAGTCTTGGTGCCTATATATGCATACTATATAATTAGAGAGAAAACCCTAGAAATGTAAAATTAGAAAAGAAAGAGTAAGAAGGAGTTGCCCCTTAGAGAAAGAGGAGAGAGGAGATTATGGCTGTGCTCAGAATAAGAGGGGAAAGACTTCTCTTCAGTTTGTTCTTGGATTCATATATGTGCATACATATAGTTTTACACAATGGGTATATATATAAATATATCTATGAATATATGTTGCTTTTGATTTACCTTGGTGTTGCTGGGTTTTATTATAATTGGGCTATGGATGGTTGCTGTGCGTGGCCGTTGGGTGATAGATAAACCCTATCCAACTTTTCTCTTTAGATACATGAATTTATGTATTGCTTATACGGGTATGTGGAAGGGCATGGGTCAGTACATGTGTAGGTTAATGGTCAGGCTACAATGGTAGTTAGGGACAAATGGGAAAATATAGAGTGATGGGGCTGTACTGTGTGAAGTCACAGACAAAGAGGTTGTTTGGCTTTGGATTGGTACATAATATATATATATATATATATATATATTTATATAGTGATTGACGCAATTGGGCTTTGAGTCTGAATGAGATTTGGCCATGAAGTCTAGGTGGTTGTCTTGGTTGACCGTGGGCGTAGAAGGGAGGAAAGTGTTTGATTTTGGTGTCTAATAGGTTTGGCTATGGAGTTACACATAGTTATACATATATGTACAAGTGGGCATGTGTTATGTGTTAAGGTTAACATGTGATAGGTTTTAAAAGGAAAGAAAGAAAAAGAAGGAAGCAAGGACGGAGAGAGAGAGAGACATAATTGCAGGTTATGTTGGTGAAGGTTTTGAGTCATTCGGCCATGAGAATTAGGGTCAGCAGTGGTTGTGTAAAGAAGGAGAAGGTAGGCGTAGGTAGTCCAATCTGCCTGCGCCACGTGGCCAAGTCTGTGCTACAACCCGACATCAAAGCTAGGCTCCGCATTAGTAACCTTAAAGGTCACATATAGGGCTCTTTAGGCCATGGGACATCTCCCAAACGTGATGATAGTTTATTTCACGTCCCCTACCATAGGACCATCATTGCTAATTTAAGGTCTTGCTACGAAAGACCTCGAGTTGGCACCATATATTGAAAATTTTGTATCTCTTTCATTTAAAGCATTCTAATCTATGGGTTCTCATTTCATAACATAAGTAAAGCATGCATGTATTTAGAGGTATGACATTTATATAGAATATAAGCATTGATGCATTGAAAACATGTGAAAAACATTGCATGATATGGAAATAAACTTAAAACATTTGAAAAATAATAGGGTTTTACTCATGGCATATTGTTACTCACCTCTATAAAATCGAACAGGTGTTAAGCAAGGTGTTCCTACACATAATTCACATAGAAGCATGGAAACATCAATATACGATTCTAAGGTAAAGTAATAACACATAAATCGAGACTAAGCACATAAGTCCCTCAATCTCGACTCATCAACACCTCACCCTCACAACGGAAGAACGAGACTAAACTCTAGGACAAAGTCTCAATGTAAAATAAGGACATAAAAGTTGAGGGTTGAAACACAAAACCCGGAACGTCGACTCTTTCATTGCGTCTCAACCACCCCCGAACAATGAATTCACACTCTAAGGTAATTCCATTTGAAAATAAACTTAAGGCCTTTAATTTGATAGGTCATGGCCCAAAAATACATTTCGGGTGAAAAAGTTAAGTCCCATGAAAAACGGCTAACATTTTGGAAAACAAGGTTTTTGGCATAATTTTGGGTCAACTTTAACCTCCAATATCTCACAATCCGTAAGGAGTTAGGGTGCAACTTTACATGGATAAAAAGGTCTATGAGTTTACTATCCAACGCTTCAAACGGTGCTTAAAACCGAGTTTCCTAGAGCAAGCTATGCTCAAATTGCAAAAGAGTGTCAAAATGGTCCAACCGTTCGAATGCCCAAATGGGCCGTTTGAACTCCACGCTAAAAATGGCCAAACTTGGGAAAACAGCTCTCGGGCCATTCAAACGCCTAGATGGGCCTTTCGAATGCCAAGGCAAAAAGGGGATGGCTCCTCTCGGGCCGTTTGAAATCCCAAATGGGCCATTTGAACGCCAGGCCAAAAATGGGGACTCTTGCCCACGGGCCGTTCGAACGCTACGGCAATAACGGTAGTCCTGCCCTCCTATCGTTCAAATGCTATATCGGGCGTTTGAACGCCCTGTCTGTGCAGCAGCAAAAATTCGACCCAAAACTCTTCCAATCCCTACGAAAATGCAACCAAACTCTCCCAACGTTCAAAGGGCTTAAAGGTGGACTAAAAAACACAGCAATAACTCAAAGGAAGCCTGCGTCAGTCTTGTATCGGTGACATTGGTAGAGTTGTCTTCTTCAAGCAGGCATCCCCAGTGAAGTTCTCCGAGTGGGCATCCCCTGTGAGCCTAGACCCTTTACAATCTATTGGATATCCTAAGCATCATCAATAGAGCACCCCGTGCTTAAGGTTTGTGTCCCTCAGGGAAGTCTTCAGGTAAACTCTTTTTTTTTTTTTTTTTGCTAAGAAAGAAAGAATATATAGACAACAAAGATCGAAAGATCAAGTACAAATATAAGAGGCATACCCTAGGCAATAGGTCTTATCATCAAGAAAAGAAGATAAACATCCTAAACTCCTATCCATCTTCTTGGGATCTATCTACGGATTGTGGTTTGGTGGCTAGAATCAAAGGGAATTGTTGTACCACTGGCCTCTTGGGCATGCGGGAATCCATCCTATCAACTAGCTAAGAGAGAGAGACCATCTCTCAGATTGCACTCAAGTGCAAGATCAATTAAGATCAATTAAGGTCACTTATCATTAATGCAACCTGCATGGCATTAAACACAGTGCCATGTGGCAGCCCCTGATTGGAGGAGCAGTCCAAGTTTCCAGCCAATTAGACTAACCAAAGTTGATGCAACTGCCTAAGGTTATGATGGCTCTAGTGCTCGTCCAATCAGGGATCGCCATGTGGCAGTTTCCATCATTCCTAACTTCGATCACATATATACAAAGAGTCTCTGATGACTCTAGTAAAGAACCTTCACCCTTGGTCATTTTCTCTGAGAATTTTTCCATTAACACTTCAGCCTGAGCTGAGTTCTCTCTTTTTTTTTTGCTAAGAAAGAATATATAGACAAAAAGATCGAAAGATCAAATACAAATACAAGGGGCATACCTCAGGCCAAAGGATAAGAATAATCAAGAAAGATAACCACTAAACAAACAAAACAACCCAGCTAGCACTAGATAAGAAAAGTACACAACACAAGCTAACTTAACTTAACAACTATAAGAACTAAACAAATAGCAAAAACAATTGCCCTTAGTTCTTGAAAATATCATCGGGAATCTGTCATATCTGCTGGAGATCCCTATTTGGAGTCGTTCCATGAAAGCCTCGCAAACTAGCCATCCTATTACGAACTTGAAATACTATATCATTGAGCACTGCCTTTACGTCCCTACACTTGTTAGCCATTAATCTATCATTCCTTTCTCTCCAAAAGATATAAACAGTGGTGGATAGCATTAACTTGCATAGAATATTCTTCAAAGCCTTCCCCTTTAAGGTACAAGCCCAAGCTACAATCGCTTGCCACTCATTACTCAAGCATTAGGTTTTATATTTTGCTAGCAACTG
>CM065394.1:4785000-4802500 GCA_033060915.1 Euryodendron excelsum | reverse complement strand
GATTTTACGCTAATACAAGCCCCAAACGGCATTGTTGAGCATCTAAAACTTTTAGGTAGTACGATCTAGGCATGAGCAACATGGCAGAACCAACCAGCACAAGCCAAACGCCCGTTTTGGGAGTTATAGCCTTTTTTAATACTCCAAGGACACTTTTCAGCCTTAAACTCAGCGATTTATGTTTTTATGGTGCTACAATCTCCAAACAGAGTCGTTGAGACTCCCAAAACCTTTTATGTAGCACGATCTAGGCACGAGTGACGCGGTGGAACTAGCCGGACTCCCGGTTTGGGATTTGTAACATTTTTACCCTTTTGTGAAACCTTTTTGGTCCTTAAACTTTGCTTTTTGAGATTTTATGATGTTACAACCCCAATTGGAGCCATTGTCCCACTAAGACTATTAAATAGCACGGTCTAGGCATGAGTAATCTATGGGAACCAACTGGGCACGTGCCAGACTCTTGATTGGCGAGTTGTAGTATTTTTACACTCCGAGGACACTTATAGGCCATATAGTTGACGCTTTGATGTTTTACGGTGATTGAAGCCCCCAACAGCATCGTTGAGCCCCGATTACATAACACAGTGCAGGCATGAGTGACATAAATGAGCAAAACAAGCATAAGCCATACTCACTTTTTTTTTTTAATAGGTTTTTAACTTTTGATAGGTGAGCAAGATTCCTAGTTTCTGAGTTGTTGCTTTTTTACATTATAGGGACAATTATAGGCTTTAAACTCGGAGTTTGGAGGTTTTATCGTGCTACAGGGTCCAAACGGGGTCATTAAGCCCCAAACCCTACTACGTAGCACGGTCTTGGATTAAACGCTCCTCCTTTGACTCTACTGTTACTAGTGGGTGGAATCATGAAGTTTGAGAAACAAGCATGTATCTGCTTTGCTTGAAACTCAAATTGCTTAAGAAGGAGCTAAGAAATCTTAACAAAAGGAAGACACTATGGTCATATATTAGAGAGAGTCTTAGAAGCCAAACAGAAATTAGAGGATCTTCAAGTAGCTATGCAACACACTACTGACCCCAACATATTTGACAAAGAAAAGGTTGCTCTTCTTAACTATAACAACTTGGCTATAGCACAAGAATCATTTTATAAGCACAAAGCTAGAGACAACTGAATAAGCATGACGAACCAAAACACCGCATACTTCCATAAGAAAGTTAGAGGTCATAGAGCAACAAACAAAATTCTATCTAAATGTCATAGCCAACTACTATAAGAATATGTTGGGGAAACATGTGGAATGCCCTCTCATAGCCTCTGGAATGGTAGCTAATCTCATATTGTTGGCGAAGACTTCACTGCTGCAACCAAATCCTTCTTCACGTCAAGCCAACTCTTTAGGGAAGTCAATTTTACAACTATCACTATAGTCCCCAAGACTTCAAATCCAAATAATATGACATAATGTAGGCCCAAATCTTGCTACAATACCACTTACAAATGGATTTCCAAGATCCATTACAAGCAGGCTTAAGAGGGTGATCTCGTTGATTATTAATCACTCTCAAACTACCTTTAGCTTGGGTAGATCAATATCTGATGAGATCCTCCTTATGCAAGAACTAGTAAGGAACTACCACAAACAGAGCATGTTCGCTAGGTGTGCTCTGAAATTGATATCATGAAGGCATTCGACTCAGTATCTTGGGAGCTTGTTCTTGATATTATGGTAGCTTTTCAGCTTCCTAATATTTTCACATAATGGGTCAAGGAATGCATCACTACTCCAAAATTCTCTCTCTATAAACAATGCTCTTGAAGGCTATTTACCAGAAGCCAAAGGTTTACGACAATGGAATCCATTGTCCCCCTATCTCTTCATTCTAGTCATGGAATTCTTTTCAAGGCTTTTCTAGAATAACATCTCTGAAGGGGCTTTCCAATTCCATCCATGATGCAAGGACCTAAATATTCTTCTTGAATTCCACTAGTTTTCCAGTTTGCAACCTAACAAACAAAAGAGTAGGGTACTCTCAGTTGGGGTTGACCAGCACATTACTAGCAGTCTTTGTAACATTCTGGGTTTCCAAGCTGGATCTCTCCTAGTCAAGTACTTGGGTGTTCCTCTTGTTTCCACTATATCACTTCAAGGGACTGTCAACTAAAAGAAAAAAAAAATTATTAGGTGGGGAATTAAGTGGTAAGAGCTTGAAGAAAACTTTATGTAAGCTGGTAAGAGCTGCAGTGTATATTATATGGAAGGAAAGGAATTCTAGAACCTTCTCCAATTCTTATATGGATGTTGTGACAGTTACTAAACAGATAGACTTCTTGGCTTGAAACAGAGCGGTAATTTTCAGATGTCTTCAAAGGAGTTCAGCAAACATGCATTTACAACAAATCTGGGGTTTGGCAGATCAGATTTTTAGTTTGCTTTGTGATTAGGTATAGGATTTGGCCTTTGTTGGTTCGTTTACTGTGCTTTGGATGGATCTCATCTTTTCTAGAAGATGATCTCCATCCTTGCTTTATAACCTGGAGTATGCCCCTTGTATTTTGTACTTTCTTATTTTATTCTCTATATATTTTATTACTTAACCAAAACACAAAAGAGGATTGGGCATTAGAAGAATTGAGGACCGGAACAAAGCTGCTATGTTTAGACATCTATGGGCCATATGCTCCAAAAAAAACCCTCCCTTTGGGGTAACGGAGTCATACATACCTTATCAAAGACAAATGTTTTAGGTAATGTCTATTCCTTCAGATTGCTTATGGACTTGGAGGAAGATTTTGAAGCTCAGAAACTCAGCAAAGTTGCTGGTTTAAAATACCATTGGGGATGGCAAATACACTTTCCTATGGCATGATAATTAGCATCCTTTGGACCCCCTTCTTGACTAGATATGGAAGAAGAGTTGTCTATGATGCATGCATTGGTACTCAAGCTAAAGTGTCAGAAGTAATTTGGAATGGCAGCTTGGCGTGGCCTTCCCTTGCTCATGGGAACTTCATGAAATTACTACACAACTCCCTCCTTCACGGCTGTCCACTAACAGACCTGACCAGGTAGAATGGGTCATATCTCAAAGCTCGGAAGTATAATGCAACAACTCCATGGAATAAAATCATAGCAAGCTCCCCGCTTGTTGCGTGGCATAAACTGACCTGGTAAAAAAAATATGGAGTGGTATGCTCAAAAAATCAGATAACTAAACCACATGACTGGCTTTGGGGTAAAGTCAATGGCAAGACCTTCCATAACATGGTTAGCTATGGTCTACCACATTTGGCTTGAAAGGAATGGAAGGATCTTTAAGGGTACCTAACAATCTACTTCACAAACCTTGAAGCTTATTCAGCATGATATTTGGGTCAAAGCATCATAGATTCGCCAAGTCAATGAGTCCACGTCTCTCAACAGAAGTATTTGCAATAATTGGGCAATATCTCTTTGTCTTCAACAATAGCTAATGTCATAGGTTTCTTTTCCTTGTATCAGAGGGTATCTTTGTTTTTGCACATAACTCTTGACTTCTTTTATAAAAATAGCTCACTTACTCCCAAAAAAAAAAAAAATGATTTTGTAGCACAGTGTAGGTATGGTGACTCTAAAGGAAACAAACCAAGCGCAAGCCGGACTCAACCTATTCTTTTCATGCCCATTTAGTCGGAAAATATGGAGAGTGGCCTGCTCAAAAAATAAGATAACTAAACCACATGACTGGCTTTGGGGTAAAGTCAGTGGCAAGACCTTCCATAACATGGTTAGGGAGCTTGCATGGGCAACTATGGTCTACCACATTTGGCTTGAAAGGAATGGAAGGATCTTTAAGGGTACCCAACAATTTGCTTCACAAACCTTGAAGCTTATTTAGCATGATGTTTGAGTCAAAGCATCACAGATTCGCCAATTCAATGAGTCCATGACTCTCAACAGAAGTATTTGTAATAATTGGGCAATATCTCTCTGTCTTCAATAATACCTAATGTCATAGGTTTCTTTCACTTGTATCAGAGGGTATACCTTGGTTTTTGTACATAACTCTTTGACTTCTTTTATAACAATAGCTTACCTACTCCAGAAAAAAATGAGATCTGATAATATCCCAAGCTGAACGAACACTAAATCTGCCCTTCTTATCCAGGACCTAGATAGCTCCATCCACCCGAGAAGGATCAGGAAAAAGACCAGCACCAACGCCACTGACTATCATCAATAATACTACTAATAATAGCATCTCAACCAAGTCTCGTATATTACACGGTCCCCATGTAAGAATGAATAGAACCATTTGATAACCAGTTATCAAACAACAAGGAGATAGATTGACCATTACCAACTCGATACTTAATTAAAGAGCGAGCAATATCTGATAATTCTAAAATCTGATGCAAAGTCTAGGAGCAATCCTAGGTAGCCTTAACCACCCAGAACTGATCTTTGAAAAGAAGGTTGGTATGAACATCTAACCCACATTGACGTAGAACTTGGTTGGCATAAAATCCAAATGCATTTCAACATGGCCACCTAATTCCAATCTCCAACCTCTTTAATGCTTGAGCCCCCTTTCTTTTTTTTCCCTGGTAAGTAGCATTTGTATAGAAATATATATCAATATGTACAAGCTACAAGGGCATACCCTAGGCTTAACCTAAGATGGACCCAACTAGTAGGCTAGAGGGTCCATCCAAACAAGGCTAGAAATCTCAAAAGAGAAACAAAAACAAGCACCACAGCTGATAAGAGGTCATTGACCCCAATCTAACAAAAGTAACCTAAACAATTGGAAGCAAATAAACTCAATAATGCCATGATATTAAGCTCACCCTAAAATAGTCTTAGGAAAGCACCAATCCTATTGAAGAGAGATTTTCGACACTTCAAGGGAAGTTTTCCATGGTAGAAACTCTTTCTCTAATCTTTGTAATTAACTCATTCAAAACTAAAACCACATCTTTGTGCTTATTTTGATAGGTTCTAGCATTCCTTTCAGCCCAAATAGAGTAAACTAATGTAGACAAAGCAAGTTTAGCAAGTGTATGTTTCAAGGACTTACTTCGAAAACAATTAGACGCCCATTGAATAATATCCTTCCAGCAATTTGCATGGCATTGGAGACCACACTTTGAAACTACAATGTTCCAAATTCTATAAGAATACTAACATTGGAAAAAAAGATGACTGTGGTTCTCCACTCTATCCTTATACAACACATATTATAGAGTGAATTTTTCCAATCTGCAATAACTTCTCTTGAGTAGTAAGTCTATGCCGAATAACCATCCTTAGAATAAAGCTGAATCTGGGAACAACTTTAGGAAAATTTGCAAGGTGACACCAGTTAACACTTCTACCAGTCTTTTGAATGGCTTGCCAAACTGAAGAAATGGTGAACTCTTGGGAATTATCAAGAATCCACACTACTCTATCCTTCTTCCCAGTATTAGGTTTCAAGCTTGTTGGCAACATTTGTTTTGGAACAATCAAATCTGTAGAATTTGTACATGGCCAAGCCCAATTGATGTCTCTAATGATACAACTCACTGTAGCAGGATCCCCCAGCCCGTAATCATAAATGACTCTAGCTCCCATTCGGCTATGGATTGGACCCATAGGCAACTAGTGGTCAAACCATAAAGACACTACTCAACTATCACCTATCTGATACTTTATAAAAGGTCTGAACACCTCTCTAAGTTGTAAAATTTTCCTCCAAGTACAGGAGCTATCCCAATGCACTTTAGCTGTCCAGAATTGCTTCTTGCTCAGTAAGTTAGCTCTGACCCATTTCACCGAGCTTGAAGTTGAATCAATCTGACATAAATTCCAAATAGGTTTTGCCATAGCAGCCTAATTCCATTCTTTAAGCTTTTTCAAACCTGGACCACCTTCCATATAGGGCAAAGGGCAAAGTAATATCCTTCCATCCTACTTTAGCCCCAGTGGTCTTCAACTTAGCACCCTTCCATAAAAAGGCATGCATGCACTATTTTATTTTCGTTAACACAAACTTAGGAAATAAGAAATCAGTTAAATAGCTTTGGATACTGAATAACACTAACTTGATAAGTTGAAGTCTACCTGCATAAGAAAGGAATTTACCTGTCCAGCTTTTGCTTTTGCCATAATTCTCTCAATTAACACCTGACAATCCTCAGGTTTCAATTTAGAATAAATAAGGGGAACCCTAAATATCTAATAGGAATAGAGCCAACCTAGAAACCAAATCACCCAATCAACTGCTCGTTAAAGTCACCTTCAAGCCCGGATATTGATTTTAGATCAGTTGGCTGGAAGACCAGAAAAAGCTATGAAAAATATCAAGAGCTCCTTTCAAAATCTTTGTAGACCCTAAGAGAGAATGAGGACTTGGTTTATGGAAAGTCCATGAGTGGAACAAGGCTTCAATGCTTAGACACCTTTGGGGGATATGCTTAGACAACCAATTCCTATGGGTCAATTGGTGCCAAAAATATCTGATTAAAGGGAAAAGTTTTTGGTCACTCAATCCTCCATCTGATACATCATGGACTTGGAGGAGACTATTGAAACATATTTTGTTTTGGGTAAGTGAGCTTGTATTAAAGAAAGAAAAAAGAGACTACAAATACATCATACCCCAAGCAATTACAAACCTGGTTGGGAACCATCTCTAGGATAGAGCAACAATTGGGCTTGGGCCAACTAGCAAAAGAGACAACTAAATCATAAAACATTACACAATCCAACCTCCTCATTTGAGGGCTAGAAAACATGGCAATGTTGATTTAGCAGGTAAGAGCAAAAGCAACTAATGAAAGAAAGATAAAAAGATCTACAAAAAACATAAAAAATTGTAGCTCCAGATGAGGCAGCAACACCCGTTAACTTGAGAAATTTCACCCAAAAATGGAGTCAGGTAAGCTCCATTTTGACTTAAGCCACAAATTAGAAGCATTCATCTTTAGGTTTTTACAAGTCAAGATCCAATATCATCCAAAACACCATTCATTTCTCGTCGCTCTTTCTAAAAGATCATGTAGTTGCGTTCCCTCCATACTGTATACACCGCAGCAGTAAACATCAACCTGCATATAAGAGTTTTAAGAGATTTACCTTGTAGCTCTTGCGATAGAAAATGTATCAGGTTAACCCACCTAAGATCAGGCCAGTTGACGTTACACTTCCTCTTTAGACATCTCCAAAAAATTATTTTAAAAATCACAGCCAAAGAAAAGATGATCATGATTTCCCCTAATTGTTGGCACAACACACAACAAGATTCATCCACAATACCAAATTGCTTAAGCCTGTCTTCGATGTTCAATCTCTTTCTAATTGCCATCCAAACCACAAACCTGTATCTTGAACACTTGCATTAGGAGACATAGATTCAAGAATCCCCCTTCTTAGCTCAAGCAGATCAATCGTTTGAGTTGAAGGCCAGTGCCATTCGTTCCCCAAATGATGCTATTGACCCTAGCTCCAGTGCCCAACGTAGCATCATATATAACTCTCTCACCTTATCATGAATAATAGGCCCAAGAATATGCCAATTATCTTAGTACTTTCCCCATTCCCTATTCTTTGTTTCATAGAGAACCAAACAATAGACCATAACTACAACATTTTCCTCCAAACCCATGAAGAGTCTTGAGGAATTTTCACCATCCAAAAATTTCTACCCTTTAACAAATAGGCCTTTATCCATTGGCATCACAAAGATAGCTCTCCACCAGTGAAAAGAAACCATATATGTTTAGCTATAGCTGCCCTATTCCATGTTTCTATATTCTCGATACCCAAACCCCCTTCTGACTTAGGTAGGCAAACATCTTCCCAGACAATCTTTGGTTTTGTGGACTTCATTTCCATTCTAATCCATAAGAACGCCCTCAACACTTGTTCCACTTGTGAAATAAATTTTTTTGGCAAAATGAACAAATAGGACCAGTAAATTTGCATCGAGAATAGGATTGATTATCCAGTTGTGCTCTACCTGCAAGATAAAGCCTTTTTTAGTCCAAGACTTGACTTTTGCAGTGATTTTGATGCAAACCTCAACCAACACGTTTTGAGACCCAACAAACAAGATTGGAATACTTGCTTAAGAAAGCTGGATAAAAAAAAAGGCAAATTTTGATAGAAAGGAACAAACCCTGACCCAATGATCATAATGGAACCATGAATTGAAGGTATAAGATTTGAACGCCACAAGGAAGAATTCTTGATAAGTTTACAAGTTCTCTGAAGAACCAATAGAAGAAGCAAACCTCATGTTTTCTTTCTTTATCTCCATTCCAAATTATCCCCCATTACAAAGAGTCCCTCCTATTTATAAAACACGGTTGGAAAAAGGCCTATAAACCCTGCATACCCACTATAAGGAAAGGAGACTAATTTGGTTCCAAGATAGGAAAGTAGATAAAAAGGACTAAAAATAGATCATTAAAATTAACACTAATTTGGTCTTAAATTTGGCAGATCCTGCACACCAATAATAGACTGAGATGGGTAAGGAAAACCATGCCTAAGCAAGGTCTAAAATAGAAAAGTCAACCAGCCATCTTCTCCTTTTAATTCCATGCCCAATCAAGCCATAATCAGTCTTTAATCCATGCCAATTGCTAAAGGAAAGTCAGTCAACCACCTTCTCCTTTTAATTCCACACCCAATCAAGCCATAATCAGCCTTTAATCTACGCCATTTGCTAAAGGGATTACGTCCAATTAAGCAGATCAGCCCCATCATTAACTTGGATTAAGTTTATTATGCCTTCATCTTCCTTTGGGCCAAGCTTGGAATGCCCCATTTTAGAAGTAGCCTAAATTTCTTGAATCAGCCCAATAAGTGCCTCTTGGGTCTTATTGGACCTTGCTCTTTTAATTGGCCCAACTAGAACATGCAATAGATGCTTTAATGGTGCTTGTTGATGCTCATCATTCCCCCTCTCTTCAAAAGGATTTGACCTCAAATTGTCACCTACATCAAAAAGAGAATGTTCACAAATATTAAATGTAGTACTAACACTATACTCACTTAGAAGGTCCAACTTATATGCATTACCATTGATCCTCTCAAGGACTTGAAATGGACCGTCCCCTCTAGGATGTAGCTTGGACCACTTATGGGCTAGAAATCTTTCTTTTCTCATATGCACCCAAACGCAATCAGTCGGTTCAAAAAAGACTTGTCTACAACTCTTGTTGGCTTTGGTCGCACATTGCTCATTTTTTGTTTATCTATGTGTTGCGGTACCTTTCATGGAGTTTCTTCACCATCTCAGCCTTCTTTTCACCATCCAAACTAGTCCTTTCATTAATTGGCAAATGCAGTAAATCCAAAAGAGTTAGTGGATTAAAACCATAAACAATCTCAAATGGTGAAAAATCAATAGTAGAATGAACACTCCAATTATATGCAAATTCAATGAATGGCAAACAATCCTCCCAAATTTTCAAGTTCTTTTGAATTATAGTATAAAGCAGATAAAGTTCTATTTACTACCTTGGTTTGTCCATCCATTTGAGGGTGATAAATAGTCGAAAACAATAATTTAGTTACCAACTTTCCCCACAAGACTTTCAGAAATAGTTAAGGAACTTAATATCACGATCAGACATAATACTCCTAGGAACACCATGGAACCGTACTATCTCTCTAAAGAACAAATCAGCAATGTGGGTTGCATCTTTAGTTTTATGACAAGATATGAAATGTGCCATCCTAGAAAACCTATCAACAACCACAAAAATTGAATCCCTTCCTTTCTTCGACCGAGGCAAACCTAAAACAAAGTCCATAGAAATATTTACCCAAGGTGCACTAGGTATGGGCAAAGAAATGTATAATCCATGTGGTAAGACTCTAGATTTGGCCTGCCTACATGTAACGCATCTAGCACAAACTCTCTCCATATCACATTTCATCTTTGGCCAAAAAAAATGTTCATGTAACATATCTAAAGTCTTCCTTACACCAAAATGCCACCTCCATGTGCTTCACGCACAAGTAGCTCATGCATAGAACTATTAGGCACTCAAAGTCAATTTTCTCTAAACAAGTACCCATCTAGTCTATGGAACTTTCCAAATGCTGCCTTTTTACACGCTCCATACATACTAGCAAAGTCCTTATCATCAGCATACAATTCCTTAACATATTCAAATCCTAATAACTTTGCATTTAAAATAGAGACAATGGCATACCCTCTTGATAATGCATCAGCCACAATATTTTTCTTACCTTGTTTGTATTTGATTACATAAGGGAAGGTCTCAATGAATTCCATCCACTTGGCATGCCTTTTATTTAACTTACCTTGTCCCTTCAAATGCTTCAAGGACTAATGGTCGGAATGTATGACAAATTCTTTCGGCCAAAGGTAATGTTGCCAAGTCTCTAATGCTCTCACCAATGTATAAAGCTCCTTGTCATAAGTCAAGTAGTTCCTTTTTTTTTTTTTTTTTCTAAGTAAGAAAGAATGTATAGAAAATAAAGATTGAAAGATCAAGTACAAATACAATGGGCATACCCTAGGCCAAGGATGAGGATCATCAAGAAAGAAAGAAAAACATCCTAACAAAATAGGGAACAAAGTTAGCATTAGCTGAGTAAAGTACACAACACAAGCTAACTTAGCTTTACAACTTTAAGGAATTGAACATTAATAACAATAACAGTTGCCCTTAGTTCTTGAATATGTCGTTGGGAATCTGCCATATTTGCTGGAGATCCCTATTTGGGGCTGTTCATTGAAAACCTCTCAAACTAGCCATCCTGTTATGAACTTAAAAGACAATATCATTGAAGCATTGCCTTCATGCCCTTATACTTTTTAGCCATTAATCTATCACTCCTTCCTCTTCAAAGGAAATAAACAGAGATGGATGACATTAACTTGCGTAGAATATTCTTCAAAGACTTCCCCCTCAAGGTAAAAGCCCAAGATACAATCGCTTGGCACTCATTACTCAAGCATTGGGACTTATATTTTGTAAGCAGCTGAACCCACAATCTGTTAGTAATTGGACACTAGAAGAAGAGATGGTTGTAGTCTTCAATTTTATTACAAAATACACAGTACATGTCATTTAAAGCACCATAAGCAGCAAGTCTATCTTGGGTAGCCAATCTTTCTTGAATAGTAAGCCAAAGAATGAAGCTATATCTAGAAATAGCATTCTTAAACCATGTAGCTTCAGCCCACTCCACTTGAGGACTACGGTTTCTAATACTTTGCCAAGCTGATCTAACTAAAAAATGATATTTTTTTCTAGAATTCATATAGCTTGATCACTACAATAGCTATTAGGGCGGCATGGAATACCTGGCATACACCTCTTAAGCTCCAGCAACTCTATGGAATTTGCCACAGGCCAATGCCTTTAATTGTCCCTAATGATGGTGCTGGCTTTTGCTTCTTTGCCTAGGCCAGAATCATAAAATCACCATGTCCCCCATTCTTTGATGTATATGCCCTATTGGCAACCAGTTACCATACCAAAAGGAAACTTGTGAACCTTCTCCAATTTTGTACTTGATTAACGGCCTAATGATATCTCTTAGGTGTATAATTTTCCTCCAAGTCCAAGCGCAATCCCAAGGAACCTTTGCTACCCAGAATTGACTTCTAACTAGAAGGTTTGCTCTGACCCACTTCACCCAACAGGAGGCTGCAGAAGATTTGCACAACAACCAGATGTATCTAGCTATATTAGCTTGGTTCCAATCCACCAAGTTCTTTATGAGCAAACTACCTCCATCATTTGGCTTTGTAACCTCTTTCCAATCAACCATAGCTCTAGTATTCTTCAAATCAGGCCCTTTCCAAAGAAAAGCTCTAAAGCATTGATCAATTTTCTTCAAAATTTTCTTTGGCATAATGAAGTGGGCACACCAATAGTTCTGTATGTAGAATAAAACTGATTTGATGAGCTGTAACTGACCTGCATAAGAAAGGAATTTACCAGTTTAAGACTTGGTCTTGGTCACAATTCTGTCGACCAAGTTATTGCAATATTCAGGTTTCAATTTTGAAGAAATCAGGGAAACGCCTAAGTATCGAATTGGAAGAGCACCTAGCTGGAACTTGAAGAGATTTAACAATTGCGCCCTCCCAAGATCATCTAAACCAGTGGGAAATACATTACTCTTGGCACAATTTGGAACAAGTCCTGAAAATTCAGAAAATTTATCCAAAGTATCCTTTAATATTCTAGCAAAAGCAATATCACCCTTGCAATAAAGTATCAAGTCATCAGCAAAACAAAGATGGATTAAGCTAGTTTTCTCACATCTTTAATGAAATTGAAAATTTGGGTTCCTCTGCACTTGCTTCTGAATAGTTTGAGATAGGACACACATACAAATAACAAACAAGTTTGATTCAGTACATAGGAGTAGAAATGCAGACTTGTATCCAATTCCTTAGCTTCTCCAGAAATCCCATAAGCTCCAAAACATCCAACAAGAAGTCCCATCTATTCGAGTTATAAGCCTTCACGAGATCTACATTCACAACACATTTAGCCAGCTTATTGTTCTTATGATAATCTTTCATAAGCTCTTGAGCAAGTAAGATATTATCATTAATCTTCCTACTTTGACTAAAAGCGGATTGGGCTTCATTAATAACCAAAGGTAGCAAACACTTAATTCTATCCACAATAATCTCAGTAATGCATTTGTACAAAATATTGCAACAAGAAATAGGTCTATCGTCCTTTAAGGTTGTGAGATTAGGAACATTGGGGATTAAGGCTACAATTGTAGCATTAACTTCCTTTAGCAAACAACCAAAATCAAAGAAGAATTTATAGCAACAACCACCTCCTTTCACACTATAGGCCAAGCTTTTTTAAAAAAAACCTTTGAACCCATTAGGACTAGGGGCCTTGTTTGGATTTAAGCTAAAGAGCACTTGCTTAATCTCATCTTCCGTGACACTTCTATCTATGTTTGTAGCTGCTTCTTTAAAAACCACTTTATTAATATATTGCAGAAGCTTTTGTTTCCCTGGATAATTCACAGCATTGTCCCAAAAAGTTCTAGAAGTACTTCACAAATTCCTCATTGACCTCTTTAACATCTTCCACTACAGTACCATTCTCCTTCTTGATTAAGGAGATTTTATTCCTATTTGCCCTATTCCTTACTGACTTGAAGAAAAAAATATATATTCTGATCTCCTTCATTTAGCCACAAAATTATGCTCTTTTTCTTGGCAAAGCTCTCCTATCAGTTATTCAAAGCATTAAGTTAGGAAAGGCTTTCTTTCTCCTTGGCCACTAGCCCAGGATCCCCACCATTGCCTTTAATTGTCTTTAAAGATGAAGCAACTCCTCTCTAGCTTTGTTAACTCTCAGCAAAATATCATAACATTTCTTCTTATTTAGCTCCTTCAAACTAGCTTTCACCAGCTTCAGCTTCTTGCAAACTCGGTACATTGGGTACCCATCAACAGCAATATTCTAAGCTTGTTGCACCGTAGGCAAGAACTCATACTCAACCCAAAAATTCAAGAATTTAAATGGTTTAGTATGTTCTTTCATATGGAGCCTCAAGCGAACCAAAATAGGGCTATGATTTGAAACCCAAAAGGAAAGAATTCAGCTGAAGAAAATCTGAACTTAGTATTCCAACAGCTATTAACAAGTGCTCTATCAATTTTTCTTAGGATATAGTTCTTTGCACACCCATTGTTCCAAGTAAAATGAAAACCCTCATATCTAAGATCATCCAGTTCAGCCTCCACAAGACACTCATTAAATTCATCCATGAAACTAGCCCAATTAGTGTTTCCACCCTTTCTTTCAAAAGGAGATCTTATAGCATTAAAATCATACATGAGAAGGCAAGGTTCATTACAAACCAAATCTGCATGTTGCTCAAGATCTCTCCAAAACTGCCTTCTGAGGGTTACTGTGTGTAAACCATAAGCAAAAGAAGCATAACAATGGATCTTTTGCTCAATAAGAAAGATCTTACAATGAATAATTTGGTGGCTCATGCTTAGAACATCCAATTTCACCAAACTTGAATTCCACCCAATCCAAATTCTACCATCTCTATTAGTGTTGTAATTATGAATGGAATACTAGTTTTTCATCAGCCGATGACAAACAAAATCCTTATTCTCTAACTTGACTGCAGTTTCTATGAAACCAAAACACCAAATGTTGTGGCTCCTAACAAAATCTTTTATTTCTCTTTGCTTGGAAAGGTCATTGAGACCTCTCACATTCCAGCATGCAAAAGACATTAACTACATAGTAAAGATGTGCTCCCCTTAGAACTACTAACTGAGTTCTATCTTCTTTTCTTCTCATTCTTCCTCTTATTGTTTTGCTTCTTTTGATCAACTTCATCAACTACCACCACCTTGTCTCTTAGAGGATTAGTACCAGGAGTTGCCATCATATTTGACTAACTACCCCCACTAATTTTCATGACATCATTATCTTCCACCTCGTCCGATTGTTGAAATTTATTGAGTTATAACCTTAACAATAGGTTTCACCATTAGAGTGGCTGGTATTATGGCTACTAATTGATCACCTTTGCAAGCACCACTTGGAATGACATCTTTTGCCCTCAGGGTAGTTGAAAGCATCTCTTCTGATTGCTCAGCTCTGCTTGGACCAGCTAAACTTAGAGCATTTGTTATACCCTCACCAATAGTAATCTCCTTCCCTTTGCACTTAACTTTTGTCTAGCCCTCTTCATTTGCCAACTCTACTACTATTTTCTTTTTAACTTGCCATTCTTGCTTAATCACCATTTTGCACTAGCTCACTACATGCCCAAATTCTTTGAAAACTTCACAAATCTATGGAACCCAATTGTATTCAACAAATATTTCAACAACACCTTTGCCTTTCACCTCCATATCAAAGAAATCTAGAAGTTCAGCTTCAGCATTAACTTTCATACAAATTCCAGTAAAGTTTATTCTCTTTAACTCTTTAGTCAAGTTATTAGGATATAGGGGTTTCTCCATTGCATAAGCCACATAACTTAAACCTTTTTCAAGCCACAATTCCAAAGGAACATTATAAAAATTCACCCAAATGGAGACTGATTTACAGCCATCCTTACTAAGGTCCATGTTGAGTTGCCATTTCCTTACTCATATGGGATGCCCAAAAAAGTGCCATGGTCTATCATTTCTCATTTTAGGCTTAAAGTATTCAAGATTCATAAAAAAAGCCTTTCTTTGACTTTAAAATGGAAACCCAGTTACCTGGACCATTGTGACCACTTTGATTTTGACCAGGTTCGCTGATCGTGCCTTCCCTATGCTGCCTCTATGTTTGGCTAACTACAAGTTCCACCACACCAGACTTGTCTCCAACTTTTCCTTCATCCAAGTAAGTATGTTGCACTCCATTTCCCAAACCCAAAGTAATGGAGACAGGACCCATTCCCATCCCCTTTGCATTTACACTCTTTTCACCCAAGTAAGTGTGTTGCACCCCATTTCCCAAACCCATAGTAGTGGAGACAAGACCTATCCCCATCCCCTTTGCATTTGCACTCTCCCCACCAGGTGCTTGAATAGTACCCTTCTTCTCCACAAGTTGAGGTTTGGACACCAATTTAAAGCTAATAACTCAACTTTGTACTTTTCCAATTCTACCTGAGTAGCTAATAACTGGGTTGATATTCTCCATGCAGCTGGCCTTTCAACTAAAGCAAGCGGTTTTGACTCCCATTCTTCATCTTTAGCAGCTTTGTCAATATGTACCTTGTTCTCATAGTTGCAAGCCTCTAGCTGGCTACAAAACTGATCAATGTAAGCATCCTTTGACTCCTGAATCTGGAAGTCATTAAGACTTTAAATATCTTCTTTAAGAACAACTCCACCTCCACTTCCATTAGATAGCCTAAACAATTGACCAGCAACCTTGAGGGCAGCAATATTGCTCTCACATCCAATTGCACCACACTTATTAGTGTCACCTTCAACCTCCATTAGTGGTAAAACTTGAAAGAATCTAGAGGAAGTGGAAACAATACAAAAACTGCTGAAACTCCAAAGAGAAGGGAGAGCTTCTCTCTCTCAACCCCATTTACTATGGGTCTTGTCTCCACTACTTTGGGTTTAGAAAATGGGGTGGATAAGTCGGGTAGTTCAAAGCTGCCCCATTTAGTTTTTCACTAAAATAGGCTATTGGTCCCTTCTTTTGCATCAAAATAGCTCCAATACCTATTCCTAAGGCATCACACTCAATCTCAAAAGTTTATGAATAATCAGGTAATGCTAATAAGAGAACACCACATAACCTTTCTTTAATCTCATGAAATGCACGATCTTGGTCACTACCCTGTTTAAAACCCACAAAGATTTTAACAATATTAGTGAGTGGTGCGACTAGTGTATTGAAATCTTTGACAAATCGCTGACAAAAACTAGCCAAACCTTGAAAACTTTTTACCTTTGTGATGGACTTAGGTGCGGGCCATTCATTGATAGTCTTCACCTTTGTCTCATCCACCTCAATTCCTTTCGCACTAAAAACATAACCAAGAAGCACAACTTTGTACATGCAAAAGGAATATTTCTTTAAAATGGCATATAGTTTTTCTTTTCTCAAAACATCAGGCACATACTGCAAGTGATCAATATGCTCATCGAAGCTATTGCTATACACCAAAATATAATCAAAATAGATCACAAAAAATCTGCCTATGAATGCATGCAATGCATGATTCATTAATCACATGAATATACTTAGTGCATTAGTTAGACCAAAAGGCATTAGCAACCACTCATACAACACTGCATATTTGATTTTGAAGATAGTTTTCCATTCGTCACCCTCTTTTATCCTAATTTAATGATACCCACTTTTCAAATAATTTTTTGTGAAAATACATGACCCATGCAATTCATCCAACACGTCATCTAGCCTAGGAGTGGGATGTCTATACTTCACCATCATGTTGTTGATAGCCTTGCAATCAATACACATTGTCCAAGTCTCATCCTTCTTAGGCACAAGTAGCATCGGTACTACGCACATACTCATGCTTTCTCTCGTGTGTCCTTTGGCCATCAACTCCTCAACTTACCTTTGAAGTTCCTTTGTCTCCTCTGGATTACACTTATAGGCTGGTTGATTAGGAATTGTTGCACCTGGCACAAGATCAGTTTAATGCTCTATTCCTCGAATGGGTGGTACATCGTTAGGCAACACGTCCTCATATTCCTACAACAAACAGACAACAACACTAGGTAAAGATTCGTCAAGTTTGTTAGTATTAAAACATGCCTCTTTGTACAAGAGTACAAATCTAGGCTAATTTATGTAAAAAACACTCTTGACATTGACACGAACCCTGCCAACAATGTGACGAGACCCGACACCAAATCTGAAAAACAAGACCAAAGAACCTACAAGCTTGAAGGAAACCGCGACCCGTTGCTTAACAAAGCAAGAACCTTGGTATGGTGAAGACGCCACAAACGGGAATGGATGATCCGTTTGATAAGTTTGGTTTGAACGCCACAAGGAATCCCTTGATAAGTTCGGATTAGTTCTTCAAGAA
>CM065394.1:4737500-4777500 GCA_033060915.1 Euryodendron excelsum | reverse complement strand
CACTGCCTTCATGTCCCTACACTAGTTAGCCATTAATTTATCATTCCTTTCTCTCCAAAGGAAATAAACGGTGGTGGATAGCATTAACTTGCATAGAATATTCTTCAAAGCCTTCATCTTCAAGGTACAAGCCCAAGATACAATTCCTTGCCACTCATTACTCAAGCATTGGACCTTACATTTTGCTAGCAGCGCATCCACAATCTGTTGGAGATCGAACATTGGAAGAAGAGATGGTTGTGATCTTCAATTTTATCTCTACAAAACACACAACATGTGTCATTTAACATACCATAGGCAGCAAGTTTATCTTGGGTGGCTAATCTTTCTCGAATAGTAAGCCCAAGGATGAAGCTGTATCTAGGAATAGCCTTCTTAAACCAAGCAACTTTAGCCCACTCCACTTGAGGACTATGATTTCTAATACTTTGCCAAGTTGATCTAACTGAAAATTGGTGATTTTTTTTTTTCTGGAATCCACAGAGCTTGATCACTACAAGAACTGTTAGAAAGTGAAATACATGATATACAACTCTTGAGCTCCATCAACTCTATGGAATTTGCCACAAGCCAATGCCACTGGTTGTCTCTAATAATAGTGCTGACTTTTGCTTATTTACCAATTATCATACCAAAGGGAAACCTGTGAGCCTTCCTCAATTTTGTACTTGATAAAAGGCCTAATGATATCTCTTAGGTGCAGAATTTTCCTCCAAGTCCAAGTGCAATCGCAAGGAACCTTAGCCACTCAGAATTGACTTCTAACTAGGAGGTTAGCTCTTACCCACTTCACCCAACAAGAGGTTGTAGAAGATTGGCATAACAACCAGATGTATCTAGTTATATTAGCTTGCTTCCAATCCACTAACTTCTTTATGCCTAGACCACCTTCATCATTTGGCTTAGTAACCTCTTCCTAATTAACCTTAGCTCCAGTATTCTTTAAATCAGGTCCTTTCTAAAGAAAAGCTTTGAAGCATTGATTAATTTTCTTCAAAACTTTCTTTGGCATAATGAAATGGGACACCAGTAGCTTTGCATGCTAAATAAAACTGATTTGATGAGTTGCAACCTGCCAGCATAAGAGAGGAACTTACCAGTCCTAGACTTGGCCTCACTCACAATTCTATCAACCAAGTTATTGCAATCTTCAGGTTTCAGCTTAGAAGAAATTAGGGGAACCCCAAAGCACCGAACTGGAAGCGCACCTAGCTGGAACTTGAAGAGATTTAACAATTGCTCTCTCCCTTGATCATCCAAACCAGTGAGAAATATGTTGCTCTTGGCACAATTTCGAACAAGACTTGAGAATTCAGAAAATATATCCAAAACCTCCTTTAAAATCCTAGCAGAAGCAATCTCACCTTTGCAATAAAGCATCAAGTCATCAGTAAAACAAAGATAAGTTAAGCTAGTTTTCTTGCATCTCTAATGAAACTGAAAATTGGGGTTCCTCTTCACTTATTGTTGAATAATTTGAGATAGGACATTCTTACAAATTACAAATAAATAAGGGGATAAAGGATCACCTTGCCTCAGACCTTTAGCACCAGGAAAGAAGCCCTCCAAGGCACCATTAAGGCTGATTGAGTACATAGGAGTAGAGATGCAGACCTGTATCCAATTCCTAAGCTTCTCTAGAAATCCCATAAGCTCCAAAACATCCAACACAAATTCCCATTTGACTGAGTCATAAGCCTTCATGAGATCTACCTTCACAGCACATTTAGCCAACTTGGTGTTCTTATGATAGCCTCTCATAAGTTCTTGAGCAAGTAAGATGTTATCACTAACCTTCCTTCCTTGAATGAAAGTTGATTGGGCTTCATCAATAACTAGAGGCAGCAAACTCTTAATTCTATCTGCAATAATCTTGGTAATGCATTTGTACAGAGTATTGCAATAAGAGATAGGTCGATAGTCCTTTAAGGTTGTGGGATTAGGAACTTTGGGGATTAAGGCTACAATGGTAGCATTGACTTCCTTTAGCAAACAACCAGAATCAAAGAATGATTTAATGGCAGCAAC
Organism: Euryodendron excelsum; assembly: GCA_033060915.1. NCBI lineage: Eukaryota > Viridiplantae > Streptophyta > Magnoliopsida > Ericales > Pentaphylacaceae > Euryodendron > Euryodendron excelsum. Next base: position 4,775,472 of record CM065394.1, on the reverse strand, counting down.
CACCTCCTTTCCAACTATAGGCTAGGCTTTCTTAAAGAAAAAACCATTGAAACCATCAGAGCCAGGGGCCTTGTTTGGATTTAAGTTAAAGAGCACTTGCTTAATCTCATCTTCCATGACATTCCTGTCCATATTTGCAGCAGCTTCTTCAAAAATCACTTTACTAATATATTGCTGAAGTTCTTGTTTCCCTAGATACTTCACATCATTTTCCTTGCCCAACAAGTTCTAGAAGTACTTTACAAATTTCTCTTTGACCACTTTAATATCTTCCACTATAGTATCATCTTCCTTTTTTATGGAGGAAATTTTATTCCTGTTTGCTCTATTTCTTACCGGCTTGAAGAAAAAATTGGTGTTATGATCCCCTTCATTCAGCCACAAAATTCTACTCTTTTGCTTGGCAAAGCTCTCCTCTTGGTTATTCAAAGCATTAAGTTTGGAAAGGCTCTCTTTCTACTTGGCCACAAGCCTAGGATCCCCACCATTTGCCTCTAATTGTCTTTAAAGATTAAGCAACTCCTCTCTAGCTTCATTAAATCGCAGCGAAATATTATAACATTTCTTCTTATTTTGCTCCTTCAAACTAGATTTTACCATCTTCAGCTTCTTGCAAACTTGGTACATTAGGTACCCATCAACAACAGTATTCCAAGCTTGCTGCATCGTAGGCAAAAACTCCTCGCCCAAAAATTAAAGAACTTAAATGGTTTAGTACCTTCCTTCATATGAAGCCCCAAGCAAACCAAAATAGGGCTATGATTTGAAGCCCCGGAAGGAAAGAATTTAGCTAAAGAAAATCTGAACATAGAGTTTCAGCAGCAGTTAACAAGAGCTTTATCAATTTTCTTTAGGATATAATTCTCAGCGCATCCATTGCTCCAAGTAAAATGAAACCCCCATATCAAAGATCATCTAGCTTAGCCTCCACAAGACACTCAGTAAATTCGTCCATGAAACCAGGCCAATCAGTGCTTCCCCTGTTCTCTCAAAAGGAGATCTTATAGCATTAAAATCACCCATGACAAGCCAAGGTTCATTACAGACCAGATTTGCATGTTGCTCAAGATCCCTCCAAAGCTGTCTTCTAAATGTTACAGTATGTAAACCATAAGTGAAAGAAATGTAGCAATGGATCTTCTGCTCAATAAGAAAGATCTTACAATGAATAATTTGGTTAGTCATGCTTACAACATCCAATTTCACAAAATTTGAATTCCACCCAACCCAAATTCTACCATCCCCATTAATGTTATAATTATGGATGAAATCCCAATTCTTCATCAGCCCACGACAAATTAAATCCCTATTTTCCAACTTGACTCTAGTTTCTACAAAACCAAAACACCAAATATTGTGGCTCCTAACAAAATCTTTGATTTCTCTTTGCTTGAGAGGTCATTGAGACCTCTCACATTCCAGCAAGCAAACGACATTAATTACTAAGAAAAAGAGGTGCTCCCCTTAGAGCTACTAGCTGAGCTCTGTCTTCTTTTCTTCTCATTCTTCCTCTCATTCTTTTATATCTACCGATCAACTTCATCCACTACAGCCACCTTATCTCTTAGAGGATTTGCATGAGGAGTTGCCATCAAATTTGACTAACCATCCCCACTAGTTTCCATGTCTTCAATATCTTCCATCTTGTCCAGTTGTTGAAATCTATTGAGAGTTATGACCTCAATAACAGGTTTCATCATCAGATTAGCTGGTTGCATGGCGACTAATTGATCACCTCTGCAAGCACCACTTGGAATGGCATCTGTTACCCTCGGAGTAGTAGAAAGCATCTGATGCAATCCATGTCAATATAACTCCAAGGGATCAAGTCCAAGTCCCAATTGGGCCGGTGACCAGAGCACGGGCCAAGAAGTTTAAAGAGGTACTTAATGGATTGATTCAAGAGGCATGGGCTCAAGCAAATCAAGCATATTCGTGGAGGACCATTGAGCATGATCCAAGTGAGCAGCACGGAATCATCAATATGATTCATGTTCAGGAAGAATCTGGCCAAGAATAAAGACATTCCTTTTGGATTTATATGTAAGGCTTGCCTACCAATTAATTTCCTTTTTATTTGCTTATATGGGTGTATATGGCTGGATACATCCATTCCCCAAATTTCCTTTTCTAGTTTAGGCATGTGATCGGCCACTTAAAAGGGTTGAGTATCTTTTCATTTAGGCAAGTATCTTTTAGGCAACTAAGAGATATTTTGCACCAGATTTTTAGCCCTAATTAGGATACCAATTAGGGAGTTTCCTTATAATGGCTAGCCCTTTAAATAGGAGTATATGCAATGAATAAAATTTAGATCATTATTCAGCAAATTGTGAGAGTATTCTCTACAGTTCTTTGAAGAACTATTCAAACTTATCGGATTTCCCGTCGCGTTCACCAACGAGTTATCAAACGGAGCTCCACCACCATTTGTGGTGTCTTCCTTATACCAAGGTTCTTGTTTTGCATCAAGCAACGGGTTGAGGTCATATATACCGAGGTTCTTGTTTTTCATAAACAACGGGTCGAGGTCTTCATTCAGAACCTGATCATAGAACTTTCTTGGATTCCTCATTGTATCAGGTCTCATTCTTTTTGGTGGGATTCGTATTATTTGGTATTAGAGCCAGGTTTCTAAAATGAGGTTCAACATCCACCTATCTTTGTTTCTTGTTTTCATCCCATCTTGTCCCCATAACTATTCATTGTTACTGTTCACGAATCTAGTTCAAGTAAATAAAAAAAAAAAAAAAAAAAGAAGAAAGAAAGAAGAAAGAAAAGAAGAAAGAAAAGAAGAGAAAAAAAACAGAAGTCAAAGCAAAAAAACAAAAAAAAAAAAGAAGAAAGAGGGGAAAACGTCCAAAGAAGAAGAAGAAAAGAAAAGATTACTTGGTTCTTCCATTTTGGTTCCACTAAGGCCAAAATCACTTTATTCCAAAACCAAATATTCTTTTTTCCTTTTCGTGAAAAGTTTGCTATATTCTGCTTCTGAAAGTCTAATCAGCCCTGCTCTTTGTATTCTTGTTCTAAAAATCTAAAATTCCTTGATGAGCTCTTGTTGAATTGTTGCTGGAAATTTTGAGTACTATTTGTTTAGTTTCAAAAGAACTGGAAGGGAATTACTGAGTGGAAAAAGGCAAGAGTGGTGAGAACATTAGGGGGTTAAAAGCCACATTTTGAGTGATACACGAGTGTAGAGTGATTTACATTCTTGAGTAAGCACGCAAGGGAGAGTATTGTGAGGTCCTTTTTTTTTCTGAAATTGTTTTGCAGCAAACATGTCTCATAATAGTTCTAAAAGCAATGCCGAAGGTGCAATGAATTTGGCTGATCCGAAGATGTTTATGGAGGCCATGAGGAGTGAGATGAGGCGTGTGATGAAGTTGGAACTGGAGCAAGTGCATGAACGGATAGACCAAATGGAGAGCACACGTGAGAAGCAGCCACACAACGTCCCTATTATGCGTAGAAGGGAAAGAGTTCAACCAAGGGAAGTAAGGGTTGAAGATAAAGATCCTTATGGGGCTGATTTTGAGGATGAAGATGATTGGGATTCTGTTGTTAGCAATAGGAGGCATGGAGGGTGGTTTATGGAAGCTAGGAATTGGGAAGATAACAACTTGGGAGGTATTAAGCTGAAGATTCCGTCTTTTCAAGGTAAATCCGATCTTGAAGCATACTTTGAGTGGAAGAAGAAGATGGAGTTCGTATTTGATTGCCACAACTATTCCAAAGCAAAGAAGGTAAAATTAGCTGTGATTGAATTTTCTGACTATGCTATTACATGGTGGGATCAGCTTGTTATAAACAAGAGGCGGAAAAACGACCAATAGAGACATGGGAGGCAATGAAAACAGTGATGAGAAAGCGGTTCGTTCGAAGTTATTACTCTTTTAAAGAGTGGTTATCATCAGATTAGAATAAAGGAAGGAGATGAATGGAAAACTGCCTTTAAAACAAAATATGGTTTGTATGAATGGTTAGTTATGCCTTTTGGCTTGACTAATGTCCGAGCACCTTTATGAGACTTATGAACCATGTTTTGTGAGCATTTATAGGTCGGTTTGTTGTTGTCTACTTTGATGATATAGTCATATATAGCAAAAATGTGGCAGACCATGAAGTACATTTAAAATCTGTTTTAGATGAGCTTAGGAAAGACAAGTTGTTTGCTAATTTGAAGAAGTGTACTTTTTACACAGATAAGCTTGTGTTTCTTGGATTTGTTGTTAGGGCACAAGGTATACAGGTTGATGAAGAGAAGGTACGTGCAATCCAAGAGTGGCCAAGTCCCACAAGTGTAGGTCATGTTCGTAGTTTTCATGGACTTGCTAGTTTTTACTGGCGGTTCGTGAAAGACTTCAGTAGCATAGCTGCTCCACTCACTGAAGTGATCAAGAAGAACGTTGGATTTAATTGGAGAGAAGAACAAGAGAAGGCGTTTCGATTAATCAAAGAGAAGCTGACCAACGCCCCCTTTTTGTCTTTACCTAACTTTTCGAAAACGTTTGAAATTGAATGTGATGCTTCAGGTATTGGCATAGGTGCGGTTGTTATGCAAGAGGGACGACCAATTGCTTACTTCAGTGAGAAACTAAACGGGGCAGCCTTAAACTACCCAACTTACGATAAAGAGTTGTATGAATTGGTTCGAGCTTTAGGGACATGGCAGCACTACCTATGGCCTAAGGAATTCGTGATACACACCGACCATGAGTCCTTGAAGCATTTGAAGGGCCAACATAAGCTAAACAAAAGGCATGCGCGATGGGTGGAGTTCATTGAAACGTTTCCATATGTCATCCTGTATAAGCAAGGTAAGGAGAATGTGGTCGCCGATGCCCTTTCTCGCAGGTATGCATTACTTGCTACACTTGATGCAAAATTGCTTGGTTTTGAGCACATTAAAGATTTATATGTTGATGACCATGAATTTGGTGAGGAATACCAAGCTTGTGAGAAAATTGCTTGTGGTAAGTTCTTTAGGTTTGATGGATTCCTATTTCGAGAGAATAAGTTATGTGTGCCTAATTGTTCCTTGAGAGAGTTGTTAGTGCAGGAATCTCATGGTGGGGGATTAATGGGACATTTTGGAGTTGCAAAGACCTTAGCTGTTTTGCAGGAACACTTTTATTGGCCTCACATGAAAAGAGATGTTAAAAGAATTTGTGGTAAATGTGTCCCGTGCAAGCAAGCTAAATCCAAAGTGCAGCCCAACAGTTTGTATACTCCTTTACCTATTCCTAGTGAGCCTTGGATTGATATTTCAATGGACTTTGTGTTAGGATTGCCTAGGACTCAACGTGGGAAAGATTCAGTTTTTGTGGATGTGGATCGATTTTCTAAGATGGCACACTTTATTCCATGTCACAAAACAGATGATGCCTCACATGTTGCTGATTTGTTCTTTAGAGAGATTGTGAGATTACATGGCATACCTAGAACAATTGTTTCAGATAGAGATGCTAAGTTCTTGAGCTATTTTTGGAAGACTTTGTGGTGTAAGCTAGGCACTAAGCTATTGTTTTCTACTACTTGTTATCCATAAACTGATGGTCAAACTGAAGTAGTAAATAGGATTTTGTCTATTTTATTGAGGGCAATTATTAAAAAGAATATCAAAACATGGGAAGAATGTTTACCACATGTTGAGTTTGCTTATAACAGATTTGTCCATTCTGCTACTAAATTTTCACCATTTGAAATTGTGTATGGATTTAATCCTTTAATCCCATTGGATTTATCTCCCTTACCTTTGACTGAGCATGTTAATTTAGATGGCAAAAAGAAGGCTAACTTTGTCAAGCAGATTCATGAGAAAGCAAGACTCAAAGGGAAGGAGATTACTAGTTAAAAAGAATTTAGTAGTAGAGATTGCAAATGAAGAGGGCTGGACAGAAGTTAAGCTCAAAGGGAAGGAGATTACTATTGATGAGGATACTACAATTACTTCAAGTTTTGCTAGTCCAAGTGGTGCTGGGCAATTAGAGGAGATGCTGATACGAATCCCACCAAAAAGAATGAGACCCGATACAAGAAGGAATCCAAGAAAGTTTTATGATCAGGTTCTGAATGAAGACCTCGACCCGTTGTTTACGACAAACAAGAACCTTAGTATATATGACCTCAACCCGTTGCTTGATGCGAAACAAAAACCTTGGTATAAGGAAGACGCCACAAAAGGTGGTGGAGCTTCGTTTGATAAGTTGTTGGTGAACGCCACGGGAAATCCGATAAGTTCGAATAGTTCTTCAAAGAACTGTAGAGAATACTCTCACATTTTGCTGAATAATGATCTGAATTTTATTCATTGCATATACGCCTATTTAAAGGGCTAGCCATTATAAGGAAACTCCCTAATTGGTATCCTAATTTGGGCTAAAAATCTGGTGCAAAATATCTCTTAGTTGCCTAAAAGATACTAGCCTAAATGAAAAGATACTCAACTCTTTTAAGTGGCTGATCACATGCCTAAACTAGAAGAGGAAATTTGGGGAATGGATGTATCCAGCCATATACACCCATATAAGCAAATAAAAAGGAAATTAATTGGCAGGCAAGCCTTACATATAAATCCAAAAAGGAATGTCTTTATTCTTGGCCAGACTCTTCCTGAACATGAATCATATTAATGATTTCGTGCTGCTCACTTGGATCATGCTCAATGGTCCTCCATGAATATGCTCGATTTTCTTGAGCCCATGCCTCTTGAATCAATCCGTTGAGTACCTCTTTAAACTTCTTGGCCCGTGCTCTTGTCACTGGCCCAATTGGGACTTGGACTTGATCCCTTGGAGTTATGTTGACATGGATTGCATCATTTCCCTCCTCTTGAAAAGGATTTGTCCTCAAATCATCTCCTACATCAAAAGGGCTCAAATCAGTAACATTAAAAGTAGCACTTACATTGTACTCACCAGGTAAATCTAGCTTGTAGGCATTGTCATTGATGCGTTCTAAGACTTGGAAAGGACTGTCTCCTCTTGGAAGCAATTAGGAACATCTTTGCGCAGGAAATCTTTCTTTTCTCATATGCAGCCAAACCCAATCTCCCGGTTCAAAAAGCAGCTTGTGACGCCCTTTGTTGGCTTGTTGTGCATATTGTTCTGTTCTTCGCTGCCATTCTTGTTTAATCACCTTTTTGCACTTGCTCACTATATGCCCAAATTGAAAAGGAAATTAGCACTTGCTTATTTACCTTAACCTCCCCACAATTGTTCAATCACTACAACTTATATGGTTTAAGGTGTTTTAAGGTAGATAAACTCAAATTTTCAACTAAAGTAGTGCTAGCCATACTAGTACAACTTCCCCCCATGAATGATCATACTTACATACCTTGTTGTTGATGTGGCACCTAGTATGAAAAATGTTCTCCCTTTGTTGTTCCATGTTTTTCTCTTTGACTTGGGCACTTAAAGCGCGCCTAGCCACAAGTGAGTCACCCTCCACCGAATACTCCACTTCATCATCACAAACGTCCTCAAGCAATGGAATTTGATCATCATCGCTTTCGCTTTCAGTTTCCACCTCTCCATCAACACGTGCAATCATGGTGCTCTTATTTGGCCATTGTGAAGCTATGTGACCTACTCCAAAAAAAGAAAACAATTAATATCACGATTACAAGTCTAGGATTCGGTTTTACTTTTGTTGACATTAGAAACTTCATCTCTCCTTTTTGGTGGTTCGGTTTTGGACTTTAAAACAACCCCTTCGTCTTTCTTCTAATTCGACCTCCATGAAATAGAGGAGCCCAAATTTTGAGATGACCGAGTTCCTTTCCTCTTAAGCTGCCATTCCACCTTTATTGCCATGTGCACCATGTCCTCCAACTACACGTAGTATTGTAACTCCACCACGTTGGCAATGTCCCGGATCAACCCATTCAAAAACCTCGCCATGGTGGCTTCTCTATCCTCCTCTACATCATGGCAATCTCTATCTCCTTGTAGTAGTCATCCACTCTCCTATAGCCTTGAGTAAGACTTTGTAATTTTTGATTCAAGGGACAAATCGCCTCCTCATGATGGCCTTCATTTCCTCCCATGTCTTAATAGGCCTCTCATAGTTTCTCCTTCTGTTCATCACAAGTTGATCCCACCATATAATAACATAGTCAGTAAACTTAATGACAGTGAGTTTTACCTTTTTCTCCTCAGAGTAGTTATGGCACTCAAACATCAACTCCACTTTCTTCTTCCATTCCAAGTATGCTTTAGGATAGTTTTTTCCTTGGAACGAACCTGTCCTCACCATTTGGATCTCTTTGGAAGCCTCTACCATGCCTTTCTTCCCTTGGCACCAACCTGTCCTCACCGTTCAATGAAAATTGATCCTTCTCATCTTCAAACTCATCCTCGTGGTCATCATCAAAACCATCCACTGGTGGACGCCTTTCTTGCCTTCTAGCATTAGGGCCTTTTTGGGAAATGCCTCTCGCGCCAAGTAGCAATAACAATGTCTTGCCTATCCATCCGATCCCCATTCTCATTAAACACCACGTTCATGGGTTCAAAATGTTATTGCATGGCTTGCAACATGAAGAACGAACCCTCTCTTCCTTCTTGGTGTGGTGTGTCATCCTTGGAAGACATCTTTTGAAACTACAGAGAAATGTTAGAAATAATTCCTCACAACACTCCCTCACGTGTTTGCACTCAAATGTGACTCACACTCGTGTTTCGCCCTTAAATTGCCTTTTTCCCAATATTAGTCACACACTCTCTTACCTTTTTTCGCTCGTAACTTCCCTTTTTCAGTTCTTTATCAAACTAATAAACTTAATCAAGAAATTCAACTTGTAGTATTTAGACCCATACTGACGACAAGAAAAATATTATAGAAACAATGAATCAAAGAGAAAGGACAGAAATCAAATTTTTTGAGAGAACTGAAACTACAAAAGTCACGATTCAAGAAAGAAAATAACTTTGATAAGTACGATGAATGATACTGTCTGTTGCTGCCGTATCCCCTCTTCCTTTGATGTCTCTCTTTTCTTCTTTTCTTTTCCCTTTTTTTTTTGAACTTGGTGCACAACACAAAACAATGACGAGGAATAATGAACACAAACTGAACAACATATGATGACAACAAGAAACAAAAGGTAGAAGGATAGTAAACCTGATTTTTTAGAACTTGTGCTCTGATACCAAATGATGCGAACCTCAACCAACACATTTTGAGATCCAACAAACAAGTTTGGAATACTTGCCCAAGAAAGCTAAAAAAAAAATCAAATTTTAATAGAAATGAACAAACCTTGACCCAATGATTACAATGGAATCACGAACCAAAGGTATAAGATTTGAATGCCACAAGGAAGAATCCTTGATAAGTTCACAAGTTCTCTGAAGAACTAATAGAATAAGCAAACCTCACGTTTTCTTTCTTTATCTCCATTACAAATAGTGCCTCCTATTTATAAAACACAGCTAAAAAAAGGACTATAAACCCTACACACCCACTATAAGGAAAGGAGACTAACTTGGTTCCAAAATAGGAAAGTAGATAAAAAGGACTAAAAATAGATCATTAAAATTAACACTAATTTGCTCTGAAATTTGGCAGATCCTCCACGCCAATAATAGAATGAAATGAGCAAGGAAAACCATGCCTAAGAAGGTCTAAAATAGGAAAGTCAATCAGCCACCTTCTCCTTTTAATTCCACACCCAATCAAGCCATAATCAGCCTTTAATCCATGCCATTTGCTAAAGTCAATCAGCCACCTTCTCCGTTTAATTACACGCCCAATCAATCAAGCCATAATCAGCCTTTAATCTATGCCATTTGCTAAAGGAATTACGCCCAATTACACAAGATCAACCTTATCAATAGCTTGGATTAAGTTTATTACGCCTTCATCTTCCTTTGGACTAAGCTTGGAATGCCCCGTTTTAGAAGCAGCCCAAATTTCTTGAATCAACCCATTAAGTGCTTCTTGAGTCTTTTTGGATTTTGCTCTTGTAATAGGCCCAACTAGAACATGCAATGGATCCTTTAATGGCACTTGTTGATTCTCATCAGATTCTATCAATAAGGGGCTTACGCTCTTCATAGTTAAGCTTGGTTGTAATCAGCGGGACTCCCATGTATCTCATAGGGAGAGAGCCTTATGTAAATCCCATCAGCTCCTTAGTGTCCTGTTTTTCATCTTGGTTCGCACCAAAAAAGTATTTATTAACTAACTTGGTCTCATCCCTGACAAATCTTGGAACTCAGCTAGAGCCTCCTTTATAACTTGAGCATATTTCTTTTCACCTCTACAAAACACCATAAGATCATCTGCAAAACACAAGTTAACTAACTTGTTCTCCTGGCATCTCTAGAAATCATATAATACAAGAACTTACACTTTAAGTCTTTTATAAATATTTAATAATACAAATACTACTTATATTAAACCAAAATATAATTGAATAACACAATTTTAATTATAATAAACTTAGACTAGGCATTCCACCACTGAACTGGTGATACCACAACTGAACATCTCTCTTTCTTCATTTTTTTATTCTACTTGGTACTTATTAAATACAATTACACATCATGTAATTGAAGCATAAAAAATAGTAATTACTTAAATACATGTATATAAATGCATATATATATATATATAAATTTACTTAAATAAATATGTATAAATATATATATATACGCTCTGAAGGCACTCTTGTTCTCAGTTCTTTTGACAAAGGACGCTCTTGTGCACCCCGCACCCACTTTGTGTGACTTAGAATGAAAGCAATGAGGGTGGAATTCAACTCTCTTAGCATGCTTCCAGATTTGAAGAAGTATTGAAACTCTGTGAGGATGTAGAATTATTTGTCCATCATACCATTGGGGATGGCTTGCCCACCTTCTTATGGTGTGACAACTGGCACCTTTCAGGCCATTGTTGAAAAAATATGGGAACAAAGTAATATATGATGCAGCCATTCCTAATCAAGCTAAGATCTCAGCAATAATCAGATATGGAAGAAAGGCATGGCCCTTCCCTTGTTCATGGCAGCTTCAAGAAATTGTTTGAAACATGCCTCTCTTTTCCCTTCTAATGATCAATCAAGAGGACAAGATTGTGTCGACTGTTTCTTCTACAAAAAGTTATAATGTAGCTACTACTTGGAATAAAATTAGAACCTGTCACCCTAAGGTCATATAGCATAGATTAGTTTCGTTTTCTAAGAATATTCTCAGACACAGCTTTATCCTACTAATGGCTATCAAGAACAGGCTTACAACTAGAGCAAAACTCAAGAAATGGGGAATCACAGATCAAGTAAACTACGAACTATGTATAATGAGACTCTTGACTATCTTCTCTTCTGATCATATTCTAGGAAAGTTTGGTCTGCGATTTGTCAATTATGTATGATATCCATGCAAAACCAAACCTAGGGGGCTGAGGTAAACTAGTTGGTTGGAAAATTCAATGCAAAAAGCTTTTGCAACTTCATCAGGAAGCTTGCATGGGCATCAATGGTCTATTACATCTAGCGAGAGAGGTTTAATAGAATTTTTGGGCAGCACCCTCAAATCACCATAACAAATTATAAGGCTTGGTTTGTACGGGGTCTTTACCCCGCATCTCCACCATTTCCATTTCTTTTTTTTTTTTTTTTGCTAAGTAAGAAAGAATATATAGACAAAACAGATCGAAAGATCAAATACAAATACAAGGGGCATACCCCAGTCCAAAGGATAAGGATAATCAAGAAAATTAACCACTAAACAAACAAAAGAACCCAGCTAGCACTAGCTAAGAAAAGTACACAACACAAACTAACTTAGCTTAACAACTATAAGAACTAAACAAATAGCAAAAACAGCTACCCTTAGTTCTTGAAAATATCATTGGGAATTTGCCATATTTGTTGGAGATCCCCATTTGGAGTCGTTTCATGAAAGCCTTGCAAACTAGCCATCCTATTACGAACTTAAAATACTATATCATTGAGCATTGCCTTCATGTCCCTACACTTGTTCGCCATTAATCTATCATTCTTTTCTTTCCAAATGATATAAACAGTGGTGTATAGCATTAACTTGTGTAGAATATTCTTCAAAGCCTTCCCCTTCAAGGTATAAGCCCAAGCTACAATCCCTTGCCACACATTACTCAAGCATTGGGCCTTACATTTTGCTAGCAGCTACACTCACAATCTGTTAGTGAACGAACTCTGGAAGAAAAGATGGTTGTGGTCTTTAATTTTATCTCTACAATACACACAACACACGTCATTTAACATACCATAGGCAGCAAGTTTGTCTTGGGTGGCTAATCTTCCTCGAATAGCAAGCTAAAGGATGAAGCCATATTTAAGAATAGCCTTCTAAAACCAAGCAACTTCAGCCCACCCCACTTGAGGACTATGGTTTCTAATACTTTGCCAAGCTGATCTAACTGAAAATTGGTAATTTTTTTTTTTTTGGAATCCATATAGCTTGATCACTATAAGAGCTATTAGGATGCGGAATACAAGACAAACAACTCTTGAGCTCCATCAACTCTATGGAATTTGCCACAGGCCAATGCCACTGGTTGTCTCTAGTAATAGAGCTGACTTTTACTTCTTTGCCTAGCCCAGAATCGTAGATCACTCTATCCCCCATTCTTTGATGTATAGGCCCCATTGATAGCCAATTAACATTTTATTGAGCAGCAAGTAAAGAGGAACCCCAATTTTCACTTTCATTGGAGATGCAAGAAAACTAGTTTAACTCACCTTTGTTTTGTTGATGACTTGATGCTTTATTGCAAGGGTGAGATTACTTCTGCTAGGATTTTAAAGGAGGCTTTGGATATATTTTCTGAATTCTCAGGTCTTGTTCCAAATTGTGCCAAGACTAATATATTTCTCACTGGTTTGGATGATCAAGGGAGAGAACAATTGTTAAATCTCTTCAAGTTTCAGCCAGGTGCGCTTCCAATTCGATACCTAGGGGTTCCCCTGATTTCTTCTAAGTTGAAACCTGAAGATTGCAATAACTTGGTTGATAGAATTGTGAGTAAGGAAAAGTCTTGGACTGGTAAGTTCCTCTCTTATGCTGGCAGGTTGCAGCTCATCAAATCAGTCTTATTTAGCATGCAAAGCTACTGGTGTGCCCATTTCATTATGCCTAAGAAAGTTTTGAAGAAAATTGATCAATGCTTCAGAACTTTTCTTTGGAAAGGGCTTGATTTAAAGAGTATTGGAGCTAGGGTTAATTGGGAAGAGGTTACTAAACCAAATGATGAAGGTGGTCTAGGCATAAAGAAGTTGGTGGATTGGAACCAAGCTAATATCACTAGATACATCTGGTTGTTGTGCCAATCTTCTACAACCTCTTGTTGGGTGAAGTGGGTCAGAGCTAACCTTCTAGTTAGAAGTCAATTCTGGGTGGCTAAGGTCCCTTGGGATTGCTCTTGGACTTGGATGAAAATTTTGCACCTAAGAGATATCATTAGGCCTTTGATCAAGTACAAAATTGGGGAAGGCTCATAGGTTTCCCTTTCATATGATAACTAGCTGCCAATGGGGCCTATACATCAAAGAATGGGGGATAGGGTGATCTATGATTCTGGGCTAGGTAAAGAAGCAAAAGTTAGCACTATTATTAGAGACAACTAGTGGCATTGGCCTATGGCAAATTCCATAGAGTTGATGGAGCTCAAGAGGTGTATGTCATGTATTCCACTTCCTAATAGTTCTTATACTGATCAAGCCATGTGGATTCCAAAAAAAAATCACCAATTTTCAGTTAGGTCAGCTTGGCAAAGTATTAGAAGTCATAGTCCTCAAGTAGAGTGGGCAGAAGTTGCTTGGTTTAAGAAGACTATTCCTAGATATAGCTTCATCCTTTAGCTTGCTATTTGAGAAAGATTGGCCACCCAAGAAAAACTTGCTGCCTATGGTATGTTAAATGACATGTGTTGTATGTTTTGTAGATATAAAATTGAAGACCACAACCATCTATTCTTCCAGTGTTCAATCACCAACAGATTATGGGTGCAGCTAGTAGCAAAATATAAGGCCTAATGCTTGAGTAATGAGTGGCAAGGGATTGTATCTTGGGCTTGTACCTTGAAGGGGAAGACTTTGAAGAATATTCTTTGCAAGTTAATGCTCTCCACCATTGTTAATTTCCTTTGAAGAGAAAGGAATGATAGATTAATGGCTAACAAGTGTAGGGACATGAAGGCAGTGCTCAATGATATAGTTTTTCAAGTTCGTAGTAGGATGGCTAGCTTGAGAGGCTTTCATGGAACAACACCAAATAGGGACCTCCAGCAAATATGGCGGATTCCCAATGATATTTTCGAGAACTAAGGGCAACCATTTTTTTTGCTATTTGTTTAGATCTTATAGTTGTTGAGCTAAGTTAGCTTCTTTGTGTACTTTTCTTAGCTAGTGCTAGTTGGGTTCTTTAGTTTGTTTGGATGGTTATCTTTCTTGATTATCATTATCCTTTGGCCTGGGGTATGCCCCTTGTATTTATACTTGATCTTTCGATCTTTTTTTGTCTATTAATATTCTTTCTTACTTAGCAAAAAAAAAAAGGACAAAAGCATGTCAAGGAATAGTTTTATTGTGCTAGATCAACTTATTCCAAAGAACTATAGACTGAGGAGTTCTAAACTTTAGCTAAGCTTCATGAACAGAAAACATACTAGACCCATTTCGCTCTAGGGACGCTTTTAGGCCTTAAACTCGGCTTTTCAAGGTTTTATGGTGCTACAAGCCAGAAATTGGGTCATTGAGCCCACAAAGCTATTACATAGCACGGTTTAGACATGAGTGACGGTGGGGAACCAACTAGGAGGGAACGAACTATCGATTTGTGAGTTGTAACATTTTTTACTCGCCAGGGATACTTTTAGGCCTTAAACCCTACATTTCACGGTTTTACAGTGCTCCAAACCCCAAACAGGGTTGTTAAGCGCCTAAATTTATTATTAGGTAGCATAGTCTATGCACGAGTGATGCAGGGGAACCAACCACGCGTGAATCAGACTCTTGGGTTGGATGTTAGAGCATTTTTACACTAAAGGGTTGGCCATTTGTATGCTTTAGGGGATATAGTTTTAAGCATGAAAAGTTGTGTTTTGAGGTTTTACTGTGCCACAAACCCCAATTAGCGTCGTTGAGCCCCCCAAACCTTTTACAAAGCACATCCTAAGCATAAGTGACATAGGGCAAACAACCTAACATGAGCTGTGCTCTTGTGGTGGGGAGCTGTAGCATTTTTATACTCTAGGGACACTTTTAGGGTTTAAAATTTTATTTTGAGGTTTTACAATGCTACAAACTCCAAACAGCATTGTTGAGCAGAACTCCCGATTTGAGAGTTGCAGCCATTTTATACTATACGTACACTTTGGGCCTTGAAGTCGGCATTACTAGATTTTACGGTGCTATAAGCCTTAAATGGCTTCGTTGAGCCTGCAAACATATTACGTAGTATGGTTTAGGCATGAGTGATATGGGGGAACCAGCCATAGGCAAAATAGACTCCCGGTTTTGGAGTTGTAGCATTTTTACACTTTATGGACACTTGTAGGCCTTTTTTGGGGGGTAAGTGAGCTTGTATTAAAGAAGAAAACATAGACACAAAGTACAAAGGGCATTCCCCAGGCGATTTATCATGGTTGGGAACCATATCTTACAACAAAAGAAGACCAATCACCAAAAGAGAAATAAAGCAAGTTCCACTCCGAATATGGTTTGCAAAATTTCACTAAAAAAGTAGATGATTATGGCTTTCCTCTCCTTGTTGGCAAAGCATACACCAGGATTCTTCCACAATTCCAACCTATAATAATTTGTCTTCCATATTCAATCTCTTTTTAATCGCCATCCAAACTACAAAGTTATAGCATAGAATATGTCTATTAAATCAAATAAGAGAACACCATTCAACTCTGTCCTTGTGGGCACGCATACAGTCCCAAGTTGCTGCCTCCGTAGACTTCCATTTGGTAACATGGATTCTTGAATAATTTTACTGCCTTTGTCTCCAAGGACCCAGTGTCGCATCATATATGACCCTCTCTCCTTAGAGTTGTAAAGCTAAGTTAGCTTGTGTAGTGTACTTTACTTAGCTAGTGCTAGCTGTGTTCTTTTTGTTGTTAGGATGGTTTTCTTCTTTTCTTGATGATCCTCATCCTATTGCTTGGGGTATGCCCCTTGTATTTGTACTTGATATTTGGATCTTTGTTATCTATATATTCTTTCTTACTTAGCCTAAAAAAAAAAAAAAAAAAGCAATGTTCACAATTAGTGGACTTAAGGTCCACCCTAATCCATAAGAATGCCCTCAGGACTTGCTCCACCTCTAAAATAATGTTTTTCGGTAGAATTAACAAAGAAGATCAATAAACATGCATCGAGAATAGAATTGACTTCACCAGTTGAGCCCTACCTGTATAAGAGGTTTACAATCCTCATATCCTAGCTTGGTTGTGATTAAGGGAATCCCTAAATATCTCGCTGGAAGAGTGCCTTCCTTGAACCCCATCACCTCTACAATCTGGTTTCTTTCATCTTGATTTTTCCTAGAAAAGTATATGTGACTTTTTCTAGGACAGCTCTTGGAACTTAGTCAAAGCTTTCTTAATTACCTGGGCAGATTCTTTCTCACCTTTGGAAAATGCCATCAGGTCCTCTATGAAGCACAAATTGACTAACTTGTTCTTCTCACATCCCCAATGGAACATAAAATCAGACTCTACAACATTCTTATTAATACACGCAGCTAGCACTTCCATTACCATCACAAAAAAGTAAGGTGACGCTGGTCTCCTTGTCTAAGACCTTCGGCCCCTCGAAAGTAACCATTTAGCTCTCCTTTGATACTCACGAAGAAGCTCAGGGCTATCATACATGGTTCAATCCACTCCACAACCTTATTTGGAGAACACATCCCCTTCAACACAACAATCGTAAACTCCCATCGCACATTGTCATAAGCCTTCATTATATCGATCTTCATAGCACATTGAGCAACCTTAGAGGGCTAGTGGTAACCTCTCATCAGTTCTTGAGATAGGAAAATATTGTCATAAATCTCCTACCTTAAAGAAAAGCTAACTGGAAGAGTGCCTTCCTTGAACCCCAAACCTATTACGTAGCACAATCTAAGCAAGAGTGACATTGGGGAACTAAACATAGGTGAACGGATTGCCAGTTTGTGAGTTGTAGCTTTTTTTTTTTTACACTCTAGGAATAATTTTAGGCCTTAAACTCTACATTTCAAGGTTATACAGTGCTCCAAGCCCCAAACAAGGTTGTTGATGCTAACCTCAACCAACACGCGTTGAGACCCAACAATAATATCGGAATACTTGCCTAAGAAAGCTAAAAGTTAGTTTTTAAGAGAAACCCTGATCCAATACTTATAACTAAAATGTGAACTGAAGGTATAGAGTAGCTAACCCTGACCCAATGATTATATCAAATCACGAACAGAAGGTATAAAATTTGAAAGCCATAAGGAAGAATCCTTCATAAGTTCACAAGCTCTTTGAAGAACCAATAGAAGAAACAACACATGTATTTTTTTTTATCCCAATTCAATGTCTTCTTCATTACAAAGAGTGCACGCTATTTATAGAACATGGTTGAGAAAGGGGACTATAAACCAGCCCTTAATTGATGGGCAATCAGCCAATCAATGTAGCCAAGTCAAAAGATTACTCAAAAGACTACAAATCAATTCCTAATTTAAGGCAATCAACCAATCAATTAGCCAAGTCAAAAGAGTACTAATCAACCCTATTAATAGCTTGAATTAGATTTACTATACCTTCATCTTCTTCTGGGCCATGCTTGGAATGTTCCATTTTAGAATCATCCCAAATCTCATAAATCAGTCCATTAATTGCTTCTTTGACCTTCTTAGATCTTGTTCTTGTAATAGGCCCAACTAGAATATATAATGGATCATTTAATGGTGCTTGTTGGTTCTTATCATTCCCCTTTTCTTCAAAAGGATTCGTTCTCAAATTGTCACCTACATCAAAAAGAGAAAGATCAGAAACATTAAATATAGCACTAATGTTATAATCACCCGGAAGATCCAACTTGTAGGCATTATCGTTGAGCCGCTCAAGGACTTGAAACAGACCATCCCATCTAGGATGTAGTTTGGACCGCCTACGGGCTGAAAATCTTTCCTTTCTCATATGCCCCCAAACCCAATCACCCAGTTCAAAGATGACTCATCTATGACCCTTATTGGCTTTGGCTGCATATTACTCATTTTTCTTATTTATATGTTGCTGTACACTTTCATAGAGTTTTTTCACCATCTCAGCCTTCTTTTGATCATCCAGACTAGTCCTTTCATTAACTGAAAAAAAGGCAACAAATTCAAAGGAGTTAGTGGATTAAAACCATAAACAATCTCAAATGGTGAAAAATAAGTAGTAGAATGAACACTCCGATTATATGCAAGCTCAATGAATGGCAAACAATTCTCCTAATTTTTCAAGTTCTTTTAAATTATAGTATGCAACAAAATAGATAAAGTTCTATTCACTACCTCGGTTTGTCCATTTATTTGGGGGTGACAAGTAGTCGAAAATAACAATTTAGTTCCCAACTTTCCCCACAAGACTTTCCAAAAATAGCTAAGGAACTTAACATCACAATCAAACACAATACTCCTAGGAACAACATGGAGTCGTACTATCCCTTGAAAGAACAAATTGGCAATGTGGGTTGCATCATCGATTTTATGACAAGAGATGAAATGTGCCATCTTAGAAAACCTATCAACAACAACCACAAAAATTGAATCCCTTCCTTTCCTCGACCTAGGTAAGTCTAAAATAAAGTCCATAAAAATATCTACCCAAGGTGCAATAGGTACAAGTAAAGAAGTGTATAATCTTTGTGGTAAGACTCTAGATTTGGCTTGCCTACATGTAACACATCTAGTACAAATTCTCTCTACATCACGTTTCATCTTTGGCCAAAAATAATGTTCATGCAACACGTCTAAAGTCTTCCTTACACCAAAATGACCCATCAAACCACGTCCATGTGCCTCACGCACATGCAACTCTCACATAGAACTATTAGGCACACAAAGTCTATTCTCTCTAAACAAATACACATCTAGTTTATAGAACTTACCAAATGATATCTTTTTACACGCTCCATACACACTAGCAATGTCATCATCCTTAGCATACAATTCCTTAACATATTCAAATCCCAGTAACTTTGGATTTAAAGTAGAGACAAGGGCATACCTTCTTGATAATGCATCAGCCCCAATGTTTTCATTATCTTGCTTGTATTTGATTATGTAAGGGAAGGTCTCAATGAATTCCATCCACTTGGCATGCCTTCTATTCAACTTACCTTGTCCTTTTAAGTGTTTCAAGGACTTATGGTTGGTATGTATGACAAATTCTTTTGGCCAAAGGTAATGTTGTCAAGTCTCTAATGCTCGCACTAATGCATAAAGCTCCTTGTCATATGTTGGGTAGTTAAAAGCTACTCCATTTAGCTTTTCACTAAAATAGGCTATTGGCCGCTTCTCCTGCATCAGAATGGCTCCAATACTTATTCCTGAGACATCGCACTTAATCTCAAAAGTTTTAGAAAAATCAGGTAATGCTAATAAAGGAACACCACACAACCTTTCTTTAATCTCATGAAATGCACGATCTTGCTCACTACCACATTTAAAACCCACAAATTTTTTAACAATTTCAGTGAGTGGTGCGACTAGTGCACTGTAATATTTGACGAATCGCTGATAAAAACTAGCCAAACCATGAAAACTTCTTACCTTTGTGATTGACTTAGGTGTGGGCCATCCTTAATAGCCTTTATCTTTTTTGCATCCACCTCAATTCCTTTCGCGCTAACAACATAACAAAGAAACACAATTTTGTCCACGCAAAAGGAATATTTCTTTAAATTGGCATATAGCTTTTCTTTCTCAAAACATCAAGCACAAAATGCAAATGATCAATATGTTCATCCAAGTTGTTACTATACACCAAAATGTCATCAAAATAGACCACAACAAATCTGCTTATAAACGCATGCAATGAATGATTTCATTAACCTCATGAATGTACTTAGTGCATTAGTTAGACCAAAAGGCATAACCAACTACTCATACAATCCATATTTAGTTTCAAAGGCAGTTTTCCATTCATCACCCTCTTTCATAGCCCTGCAATCAACACATATTCTCCAAGTTCGGTCCTTCTTGGGTACAAGTAGCACCAGTATCATGCACAGACTCATACTCTCTCTCACGTGTCCTTTGGCCAGTAACTCCTCCATATGCCTTTGAAGTTCCTTTGTTTCCTCTAGATTACTCCTAAAGGTTGCTTGGTTAGGAATTGTCGCACTTGGCACAAAATCAATTTGATGCTCTATTCCCTAATAGATGGCAACCCATTAGGCACATCGGTAGGAAACACATTCTCATATTCTTGCAACAAGAGACAACGACACTAGGCAAAGATTCGTCATGTTTGTTAGGACTAAAACATGCCTCTTTGTACAATAGTATAAATATAGGCTGGTTTGTATAAAAAGCACTCTTGACATCACTCACCTTAGCATAAAAACTCAGTTGTTTTTTTGTTTCTCTCTCATTTTTTTCACGCTCTCTTTTCTTTTCACTCTCCCTTGTCTGCTCACTCTCTTTTTTTCTTTTTAGTCTCTTTTTCATCATCTTTTTTTGAATTTTCTATCTCACAATTTTTTTTAACTCTCTCTCTCTTTTCAATTTTATTTGATCTTCATACACTTGTCTTAAAGTCAATGGGACAAGAGTAATGGTTTTGTTGTCCTTCACAATAGAATGCCTTTTCTTGAACCCACAAGTGACTCGCCCTCCATCGGATACCCCACATCATCGTCACAAGCATCCACAAGTGATGGCATGTGATCATCATTGCTATCGCTTTCAGTTTTCACTTCTTCATCAACACGTGCAATCATGGTTCTTTTATTTGGGCATTGTGAAACAATATGACCTACTCCCAAACAACGAAAACACTTAATATCACGATTACTAGTTTGGGATTCGCTTTTACCTTTGTTGACACTAGGAACTTCAAGGTAGATAAATTCAAATTTTCAACTAGAGTAGTGCTAGCCACATTAGTGCAACTTCCTCCATCAGTGATCATACTATATACTTTGTTGTTGACATGGCACCTAGTATGAAAAATATTCTCCCTCTGTTGTTCTATGTCATCTTCTTTGATTTGTGCACTTAAAGCATGCCTAGCCATAAGTGACTCGCCCTCCGTTGGATTCTCTGCATCATTGTCACAAGCGTCCGCAAGCGATGGCATGTGATCATCATTGCTATCGCTTTCGGTTTTCACTTATCCATCAACATGTGTGATCATGGTCCTCTTATTTGGGCATTGTGAAGCAATGTGACCTACTCCCAAACAACAAAAACACTTAATATCATGATTACAAGTTTGGGATTCGGTTTTACCTTTGTTGACACTAGGAACTTCATCTCTCCTTTTCGGTGGTTTGGTTTTGGACTTAAAAACAGCCCCTTCATCTTGTCTCCAATTCGACCTCCATGAAGTAGAGGAGCCTAGATTTTGAGGTAACCGAGTCCCTTTCCTTTTATATTGCCGCTCCACTTTTATTGCCATGTGAACCATGTTCTCCAACTCCACACAGTGTTGTAACTCCACTACATTGGCAATGTCCTGGTTCAGTCCATTCAAAAACCTTGCCATGGTAGCTTCTCTATCCTCCTCTACATTAGCCTGAATCATGGCAATCTCCATCTCCTTGTAGTAGTCATCCACGCTCCTATAGCCAAGCTTGGAATGCTCCTTTTTAGAATCAACCCAAATCTCATAAATCAGCCCATTAATTACTTCTTTGATCTTCTTTAATCTTGTTCTTGTAATAGGAACAACTAGAACATGTAATGGAGCCTTTAATGGTACTTGTTGGTTCTCATTAGGCATCATTGAGCCCTATAATTGATTTTGTAGCACAGTGTAGGCATGGTGTGAGGTTATGGAATAAACCAACCGCAAGTCGGACTCCCTATTTGGGAATTGTAGCCTCTATATTGCAACGACACTTCTAGGCGTTAAAGTCTGTGTTTTGAGGTTTTACGCTCTACGATCCCTAAACACTGTCGCTGAGCACCTAGGCATTGAGGATATGGCGGAACCAACAAGCACGAATCGAACTCCCTATTTAGGAGTTGTAGCCTTTTTTATACTGTAGGGACACTTTTAGGCCTTAAACTCAACGCTTCATGATTTATGGTGCTACAATCCCCAAACAGCCTCTTTGCACCGCCAAACCTTTTGTGTAGCATTGTCTAGGCACAAGTGATGTGGTGGAACTAACTAGGCACAAGCCCCAAACAGAGTCGTTATGCCACTAAACTTATTAAATAGAATGGTCTAGGATGATAATGTGTGGAAACCAACTGGGTGTGTGCCAGACTCTCAATTGGGGAGTTATAGTATTTTTACACTCTCAGGACACTTATAGATCGTTACTTGGTGTTTTGATGTTTTACGATGCTACAAGCCCCCAACAGCATCATTAAGCCACCAAATTGATTACGTGGCATGGTGTAGGGATGAGTGAGATAAATGAACAAACCGAGCATGCGCTAGACTCCCTGTCTGTGAGTTTAGCTTATTGACACTAAAGGGATACTTTTAGGCCTTAAATTTGACATTTCAACATTTTACCAAGCTACAAGTGATGCCAGGTAACCAACCCGACATAAGTTCTGCCTGGTGGGAAATTGTAGTACTTTTACACATTGGTGACACTTGCAGGGCTTAAATTCGGCATCTTGAGGTTTTACAGTGCTACAAGCCCCACACGGTGTCGTTGAGCACCTGAACTTTATTTGTAGCATAATGCAAAAGCGAACAAAGCGAGCAGGAGCTGGACTCCCTATTCGGGAGTTGTAGCTTTTCTATACTTAAGGGACACTTGTAGGTCTCAAACTCGGTATTTTGAGGTTTTACATTGCTACAAGCCCCAAACAGTGTCATTAAGCCCTAAAACTTTTATGTTCTACGATCTAGGCATGAATGATGTGGCAGAACCAACCGAATTCCCGGTTTGGGAATTGTTCCATTTTTAAGATTCTAAGGACACTTTTAGGCTAAATATTTGGCATATTATGATTTTATGAGGCCACAGGCCCGGAACAGTGTCATTGAGCCTCAAACCAATTACGTAGCACATTCTAAGCACAAGTGACATAGGGAAACCAACTAGCCTTGAACCCAACACCTAGCTTGGGAGTTGGAGCATTTTTACATTCTAGGGACACTTTGCCCTAAAACCCGGTGTTTTATGGTTTCAGTTATAGGCCTTAAAAGCAGCATTTGAGGTTATACTGTGCCACACCTTTTACCAAGCATGGTCTAGGCAAAGCTTACCTTTCGAGAAAAGTCAAGGTATCGTCTAGGCACAAGTGACGTTGGGCGAACAACCTAGTGTGAGCCAGACTCCTGAGGTGAGGAGTTGTGGCATTTTTATACTCTGGGGAGTTTTAGGGTATAAAATTTGCATTTTGAGGTTTTACATTGCTACAAGCCCCAAACAACATCGTTGAGCCCTGAAACTGATTTTGTAGCACAGTGAGGTATGGTGATATAAGGGAATAAACTGATTGCAAGTTGAACTCCCTATTTGGAAGTTCTAGCTTTTTTTGTTGGAAGTTAAGAATTATATAGAAGAAAAGGGAAAATAAATAAGAATACAAGGGTCACACCCTAGGCTAACAAAAAGGTTGGAGGCCATCATCCAGAAGTGAGGGGAGCCAACCTCAGGCAACCAAAGTGACTAAAACAAGCTACACCCAAAGCAGAAAGAAAAGTGACTAACACAAATACCAACAACTAGGCCCAAGAATCCCCTAAAACAGAAAGCTTGCAGAAAAAGGATCTTAGACATAGCAAAACAAAACAAGAAAATGCAAAAACTTGCAAGCATCTTCTCTTTAGCACCAACAAGAAACTTGTAGTGACAAAAAGTTGAGTAACAAGGTAGAACCCAGCCATTAAACAACATTAACCGCCATCATCAAACTCGGCATTTTGAGGTTTTACGCTACTATAAACCGCAAATGGTGTTGTTGAGTGCCCAAACCTTTTACGTAGCATGGACTAGGCATGATTGACGTTACGGAACCAATCAGCGCGAATCGGACTCTCGATTTTGGAGTTGTAACATTTTTTTTTTTACATTATAGGAACACTTTTAGGCCTTAAACTCCACATTTTATGCTACTAGAAGCCTCAAATAGCAACATTGAGCCCCCAAACCTTTTATGTTGCACGGTGTAGGCAGAAGTGACGTGGTGGAGCTAACCGGGCACGAGCCAAAATCTCGAGCCTAATAGTTTGCCATGTCGACATCACTATGAAGAGATGAGATTTGTCAGGTGACCAAACTTTTTTGTCCTCCAACAAGCTAGCGGGAGGGGAAATCTTTTATGTCATTCACTTCATTTTTAAGAAGATCCATAGAGTTAGTTGCAGGACATTACCACCTTCAATTTGCAATACTCTACTACCCATAGCAGGCTTCCCCAAACCAGAATCATATAACCCTCTAATCAATATTAGAATGAATAGCCAAAGTAAGCCCAACATCATACCAAAGAGATACTGAACGGTGATTCCCAACCTGGTATTTAATAGAAGGCCACGATTATACAGTCTAGGGATGCTTTTAGGCCTTACATTCGGTGTTTTGAGGTTTTATGGTGCCACAAGCCTCGGATGACGTCATTGATCCCCAAATAAGTAGCACTATCTAGGCACAAGTGATATGAGAAAACCATTGGGCTCGTGCTGGACTCCTAGTTGGGGGGTTGTGGCATTTTTTCACTCTGGGGACACTAATGGGTTATATACTTGGCCTTTTGATGTTTTATGGTGCTACAAGCCCCCAACGACATCATTAAGCCCTTAAACCAATTAGTAGCTTGGTGTATGCATAGTTATCACTTGTTTTTTTGTTTTTTTTTTTGGTGAGTGAATTTTACAAAGAATAAAGAGTTACATACAAAACATAAGGAGGCATACCCCCTTAAACAAAGAGAAATCAAGTAAACACCTAACTTCTCAAAATAGAATAGCGAATATCATAGTTACAACACATCAGATTATTAAGGTATTATCTCTTGATTGCACGAAATTGTGTTGCCTTGAGTTTCACTTCGTGCTTAATATCAAGGAGAAGCTAGTCTGGATTCTTCTTTTACCCCCCCAGAAGATTCTATTGTTTCTTTCAATCCATATGTGATAAACCATGGCTACCCAAGCAAGTTTCTTAATGATGTTGCCAAAGGATTTACTGCTGAATTTCCCTATGATCCAATGTATTTCATTCACCCAATTGTGCTGCAGCTTTGTGATGTCACATAGGAAGCAGATTCTTCTCCAAATGTGGCATGAAAATGGCCCTGAGCGGCCCATATTTTCATGAGTGATCACTTGTTGACAGCTAAGATTGCAATTTAGTGGCAAGGGGGCAAATGGAATGATGTCATCACATGTGTAGCTGTGAATCTGAAAGGTTGACCTTGACTAAAGCTATTAGCCAAGTTCTTTTGGAAGGATCAAAATGCTAGAATTTTTCAAAACAATTATCAGGACACCAAATTTATTCAGAATGATATATTTGGGGCTGTTCAAGCAAGACTACGTCAACTTAAAGGTTTTAGGTTTTAGAGCTACTCAATCAACTAGATGGCACCAAAGTGAATGGAATTTATGAAACTTGATTCTTGTGTAGTTTTGGATTTTGGGGTTTATTTTAGTTTGTTGTTGTATGGTTTTTCTTTTGTTTGATGGATGGTCTATTATCTTCAGTAGATGATCCATATCCATGCTTTGATCTTGGGGTATGCCCCTTGTAAGGTGTAGCTTTCTCCATCTTTATAAGAATTATTATTATATTGACACGAACCTCAACCAACACGTGTTGAGACCCAACAACAATATCAGAATACTTGTCCAAGAAAGCTAAAAGTCAAATTTTGAGAGAAACGTCGACCCAACACTCATAACTAAAATGCGAACTGAAGGTATAGAGTAACTAATTCTGACCCAATGATTATATGGAATCACGAATCGAAGGTATAAAATTTGAATGCAATAAGGAAGAATCCTTGATAAGTTCACAAGCTCTTTGAAGAATCAATAGAAGAAACAACACCCTTGTTTTTTTATTTTATTTATCTCAACTCAATGTCTTTTTCATTACAAATAGTGCATGTTACTTATAAAACCTAGTTGAGAAAAAAATGACTACAAATCAGCCCCTAATTGATGGAAAATCAATCAATCAATTAGCTAAGTCAAAAGACTACTCAAAAGACTACAAATCAACCAATTAATGAGTCAAGTCAAAAGACTACAAATCAGCCCCTAATTGATAGGCAATCAGCTAATCAATTTAGATAATACAAAAATTACTCAAAAGACTACAAATCAATTCCTAATTGATGGCCAATTAGTCAACCAATTAGTCAAGTCAAACGAGTACTAATTAGCTCCATTAATAGCTTGAATTAGATTTATTATGCCTTCATCTTCCTTTGGGCCAAGCTTGGAATGCCCCATTTTAAAATCAGCTCAGATCTCATAAATTAGCCCATTAATTGCTTCTTTGATCTTCTTAGATCTTGCTCTTGTAATAGGCTCAACTGGAACATGTAATGGATCATTTAATGGTGCTTGTTGATTCTCATTATTCCTCCTTTCTTCGAAAGGATTCGTCCTCGAATCGTCTTCCACATTAAAAAGAGAAAGATCTAAAACATTAAATGTAGCACTAATGTTGTACTCACCTGGAAGATCTAACTTGTAGGCAATTATCGTTGAGTTGCTCAAGGACTTGAAACGGACCATGCCCCCTACGATGTAGTTTGGACTGCCTACGGGCTGAAAATCTTTTCTTTCTCAATGACCCAAACCCAATCACCCGGTTCAAAGATGACTTGTCTACGACCCTTGTTAGCTTTGACTACATATTTGCTCATTTTTCTTCTCTATGTTGTTGTACACTTTTATAGAGTTTCTTCACCATCTCAACTTTCTTTTGACCATCCAAACTAGTCCTTTCATTAACTGGGAAAGACAGCAAATCCAAAGGAGTTAGTGGTTTGAAACCATAAACAATCTCAAATGGTGAAAAATCAGTAGTAGAATGGACACTCTGATTATAAGCAAACTCAATGAATGACAGACAATCCTCCCGATTTTTCAAGTTTTTTTTAATTATAGTACATAACAAAGTAGATAAAGTTCTATTCATTACCTTAGTTTGTCCATCTATTTGGGGGTGACAAATAGTTGAAAATAACAATTTAGTTCTTAACTTTCCCCATAAGAATTTTCAAAAATAGACAAGGAACCTAGCATCACGACCATACACAATACTCCTAAGAACAACATGGAGTCGTACTATCTCTTGAAAGAACAAATCAGTAATGTGAGTTGTGTCATCGATTTTATGACAAGAGATGAAATGTGTCGTCTTAGAAAACCTATCAACAACCATAAAAATTGAATCTCTTCCTTTCCTTGACCTAGGCAAGCCTAAAACAAAGTCCATAGAAATATCTATCCAAGGTGCAGTAGGTACAGGGAAAGGAGTGTATAATCCATGAGGTAAGACTCTAGATTTGGTCTGTCTACATGTAATGCATCTAGTACAAATTCTCTCCACATCACGTTTCATCTTTGGTAAAAAAAAAAAAAAATGTTCATGCAACACGTCTAAAGTCTTCCTTACACCAAAATGACCCATCAAACCACCTCCATGTGCCTCACGCGTGTGCAACTGTCGCATAGAACTATTAGGCACACAAAATCTATTCTCTATAAACAAATACACATCTAGTTTATAGAACTTACCAAAAGATGTCTTTTTACACGCTCCATACACACTAGCAATGTCATCATCCTTAGCATACAATTCCTTAACATATTCAAATCCCAGTAACTTTGGATTTAAAGTGGAGACAAGGGCATACCTTCTTGATAATGTATCAGCCACAATATTTTCCTGATCTTATTTGTATTTGATTGTGTAAAGGAAGGTTTCAATGAATTCCATCCACTTGGCATGCCTTGTATTCAACTTACCTTGTCCTTTCAAGTGCTTTAAGGACTCATGGTCGATATGTATTACAAATTCTTTTGGCCAAAGGTAATGTTGTCAAGTCTCCAATGCTGGCACCAATGCATAAAGCTCCTTGTCATATGATGGGTAGTTCAAAGCTGCCCCATTTTGCTTTTCACTAAAATAGGCAATTGGTCAATTCTCCCACATTAGAACAGCTCCAATACCTATTTCTGAGGCATCACACTCAATCTCAAAAGTATTAGAAAAATTAGGTAATATTAATAAAGGAGCATCACACAACTTTTCTTTAATCTCATGAAACGCATGATCTTGCTCACTACCGCATTTAAAATCCACATATTTTTTAATAATTTCAGTGAGCGGTGCAACTAGTGTACTGAAATCTTTGATAAATCACCAATAAAAACTAGCCAAACCATGAAAACTTCTTACCTCTGTGATAAACTTAGGTGTGGGCCATTCCTTGATAACCTTTGCCTTTTCAATATCCACCTCAATTCATTTCGCGCTAATAACATAACCAGGAAACACAACTTTGTTTATGCAAAAGGAACATTTCTTTAAATTGGCATATAATTTTTCATTTCTCAAAACATCAAGCACACAATGCAAATGATCAATATGCTCAATCAGGCTATTGTTATATACCAAAATTTAATCAAAATAGACAACAACAAATCTGCCTATAAAGCATGGAATGAATGATTCATTAACCTCATAAATGTACTTGGTGCATTAGTTAGACCAAAAGGCATAACCACTCATACAATTCATATTAGTTTTAAAGGCAGTTTTCCATTCATCACCTTCTTTAATACACATGACCCATGCAACTCATCCAAGATGTCATCTAGCCTAGGACTGGGATGTCTATACTTTACCGTAATGTTGTTGATAGCCCTAAAATCAATACACATTCTCCATGTTCCATCCTTCTTGAGTACAAGTAGCACCGGTGCCGTGCACAGACTCATACTCTCTCTCACGTGTCCTTTGGCCAGCAACTCCCTCACTTGCCTTTGAAGTTCCTTTCTCTCCTCCGGATTACTCCTATAAGCTGGTTGGTTAGAAATTGTTGCATCTGACACAAAATCAATTTTATGCTCCATTACTTTAATTGGTGGCAACCCACTAGGAACATCAGTAGGAAATACATCCTCATATTCTAGCAACAAAGAGATAACAACACTAGGCAAAGATTCATCAAGCTCGTTAGTATTAAAACGTGCCTCTTTGTACAATAGTACAAATATAGGCTGGTTTGTATAAAAAGCACTCTTGACATCACTCGCGTTAGCATAAAAACCCACTTGCTTTTTTGTTTCTCTCTAATTTTTTTCACGCTCTCTTTTCTTTTCACTCTCCTTTTCCTATTCACTCTCTTTTTCATCATCTTTTTTTGAATTTTCTGTCTCACAATTTTTTTCTTAACTTATTCTCTCTTTTTCATCATCTTTTGTTGTCCTTTACAAGAGAATTCCTATTCTTGAACTTGTCATGAGTGACCTTCTTGTCAAATTGTCACGGGCTACCCAATAATATGTGACCCGCTTGCATTAGAACAACATCACAAAGTACTTCATCCTTGTACATTCCAATTGAAAAAGAAAGTAGTACTTGAAACCCCAAGGGTTGTCCCAGATGGCTCAGTGGAAATACTCCCCACTTGGAGGTCATGGGATCGATTCTTCGAGTCACCTGCCCAAGGCAAAAGCCTTGCGTCTTAAACAGACCACGTGGTTAGCGGGGTATTGCGTGGGCCTAGGGTGGTTTACCGATCGACTACACCGAGGGTTGGCCCTGGCGATAAACTGGGTGGGTTCCCCCCGTTAACAAAAAAAAAAAAAAAACTAGCACTTGTTTATTCACCTTAATCTCCCTGCAATCATTCAACCACTACAATTTATACAGTCTAAATTGATCATACAACATACCTTGTTGTTGTCGTGGCACCTAGTATGAAAAATATTCTCACTTTGTTGTTCCATGTTATCCTCTTTGACTTGGGCACTTAAAGCACGCCTAGCCACAAGTGACTCGCCCCTCACCGGATTCTCCACATGATCATCACAAGCGTTCATAAGCTATGACATGTGGTCATCATTGCTATCGCTTTCGATTTTCACTTATCTTTCAACACGTGCGATCATGGTCCTCTTATTTGAGCATTGTGAAGCAATGTGACTGATACGAATCCCACCAAAAAGAATGAGACCCGATACAATGAGGAACCCAAGAAAGTTCTATGATCAGGTTCTGAATGAAGACCTCGATCCGTTGTTTACGACAAACAAGAACCTCGGTATATATGACCTCAACCCATTGCTTGATGCGAAACAAGAACCTTGGTATAAGGAAGACGCCACAAACGGTGGTGGAGCTCCGTTTGATAAGTCGTTGGTGAACGCCACGGGAAATCCGATAAGTTTGAATAGTTCTTTAAAGAACCGTAGAGAATACTCTCACAATTTGCTGAATAATGATCTACCCTTTATTCATTGCATACATGCCTATTTAAAGGGCTAGCCATTACAAAGAAACTCCCTAAATGGTATCCTAATTAGGGCTAAAAATCTGGTGCAAAATATCTCTTAGTTGCCTAAAAGATACTCAACCCTTTTAAGTAGCCGATCACATGCCTAAACTAAAAAAAGGAAATTTGGGGAATGGATGTATCCAGCCATATACACCCATATAAGCAAATAAAAAAAAGGAAATTAATTGGCATGCAAGCCTTACATATAAATCCAAAAAGGAATGTTTTTATCCTTGGCTAGATTCTTCTAGAACATGAATCATATTGATGATTCCGTGCTGCTCACTTGGATCATGCTCAATGGTCCTCCACGAATATGCTTGATTTGCTTGAGCCTATGCCTCTTGAATCAATCCATTGAGTACCTCTTTAAATTTCTTGGCCCGTGCTCTTGTCACCGGCCCAATTGGGACTTGGACTTGATCCCTTGGAGTTATGTTGACATTGATTGCATCATTCCCCTCCTCTTGAAAAGGATTTGTCCTCAAATCATCTCCTACATCAAAAAGGCTCAAATCAGTAACATTAAAAGTAGCACTTACATTGTACTCACCAGGTAAATCTAGCTTGTAGGCGTTGTCATTGATGCGCTCTAGGACTTGGAAAGGACCATCCCCTCTTGGAAGCAATTTGGAACGTCTTTGCGCAAGAAATCTTTCTCTTCTCATATGCAGCCAAACGCAATCTCCCGGTTCAAAAAGTAGCTTGTGACGCCCTTTGTTGGCTTGTTGTGCATATTGTTCCGTTCTTTGCTCAATGTTGAGTCTTGCTTTCGCATGAATCTGCTTGACAAAGTCAGCCTTCTTTTTGCCATCTAAATTAACATGCTCAGTCAAAGGCAAGGGAGATAAATTCAATGGGGTTAAAGGATTAAATCCATACACAATTTCAAATGGTGAAAATTTAGTAGCAGAGTGGACAGATCTGTTATAAGCAAACTCAACATGTGGTAAACATTCTTCCCATGTTTTGATGTTCTTTTTAATAATTGCCCTCAATAAAGTAGACAAAGTCCTATTTACTACTTCAGTTTGACCATCAGTTTGTGGATGACAAGTAGTAGAAAACAATAGCTTAGTGCCTAGCTTACACCACAAAGTCTTCCAAAAATAGCTCAAGAACTTAGCATCTCTATCTGAAACAATTGTTCTAGGCATGCCATGTAATCTCACAATCTCTCTAAAGAACAAATCAGCAACATGTGAGGCATCATCTGTTTTGTGACATGGAATAAAGTGTGCCATCTTAGAAAATCGATCCACTACCACAAAAACTGAATCTTTTCCACGTTGAGTCCTAGGCAATCCTAACACAAAGTCCATTGAAATATCAATCCAAGGCTCACTAGGAATAGGTAAAGGAGTATACAAACCGTTGGGATGCACTTTGGATTTAGCTTGCCTGCACGTGACACATCTACCACAAATTCTTTCAACATCTCTTTTCATATGAGGCCAATAGAAGTGTTCCTGCAAAACAGCTAAGGTCTTTGCAACTCCAAAATGTCCCATTAATCCCCCACCATGAGATTCCTACACTAACAACTCTCTCAAGGAACAATTAGGCACACATAACTTATTCTCTCGAAATAGGAATCCATCAAACCTAAAGAACTTGCCACAAGCAATTTTCTCACAAGCTCGGTATTCCTTACCAAATTCATGGTCATCAGCATATAAATCTTTAATGTGCTCAAAACCAAGCAATTTTGCATCAAGTGTAGCAAGTAATGCATACCTGCGAGAAAGGGCATCGACGACCACATTCTCCTTACCTTGCTTATACCGGATGACATATGGGAACGTTTCAATGAACTCCACCCATCGCGCATGCCTTTTGTTTAGCTTATGTTGGCCTTTCAAATGCTTCAAGGACTCATGGTCGGTGTGAATCACAAATTCCTTGGGCCATAGGTAGTGCTGCCATGTCTCTAAAGCTCGAACCAAGGCATACAACTCTTTATCGTAAGTTGGGTAGTTTAAGGCTGCCCCATTTAGTTTCTCACTGAAGTAAGCAATTGGTCGTCCCTCTTGCATAAGAACTGCGCCTATGCCAACACCTGAAGCATCACATTCAATTTCAAACGTTTTCAAAAAATTAGGTAAAGACAATAAGGGGGCGTTGGTCAGCTTCTCTTTGATTAATTGAAACGCCTTCTCTTGTTCTTCTCCCCAACTAAATCCAACGTTCTTCTTGATCACTTCAGTGAGTGGTGCGGCTATGCTACTGAAGTCTTTCACGAACCGCCGGTAAAAACTAGCAAGTCCATGAAAACTACGAACATGACCTACACTTGTGGGACTTGGCCACTCTTGGATTGCACGTACCTTCTCTTCATCAACCTGTATACCTTGTGCACTAACAATAAATCCAAGAAACACAAGCTTATCTGTGTAAAAAGTACACTTCTTCAAATTAGCAAACAACTTTTCTTTCCTAAGCACATCTAAAACAGATTTTGAATGTACTTCATGGTCTGCCACATTTTTGCTATATATGAGTATATCATCAAAGTAGACAACAACAAACCGGCCTATAAATGCTCGCAAAACATGGTTCATAAGTCTCATAAAGGTGCTCGGAGCATTAGTCAAGCCAAAAGGCATAACTAACCATTCATACAAACCATATTTCGTTTTAAAGGCAGTTTTCCATTCATCTCCTTCCTTTATTCTAATCTGATGATAACCGCTCTTTAAATCAATTTTAGAAAATACACAAGAACCATGCAGCTCATCTAACATGTCATCTAAGCGAGGAATAGGATGACGATACTTTACCGTGATGTTGTTGATAGCCCGGCAATCAACGCACATTCTCCATGTCCCATCCTTCTTAGGTACAAGTAAAACTGGAACGGCGCATGGGCTCATGCTCTCCCTCACGTGCCCCTTTTCCAACAACTCACTTACCTGCCGTTGAAGCTCCTTTGTCTCCTCGGGATTGCTCCTATAGGCTGGTCGGTTTGGAATTGTCGCACCTGGAACAAAATCAATTTGGTGCTCAATCCCTCGGGTTGGAGGTAACCCGTGTGGTGTTTCCTCGGGAAAGACATCCTCATAACCCTGCAAAAGAGAAACAACAGAACTAGGCAAAGCAAGGTCAAGTTTGTTAGTATTTAAAAATGCCTCTTTGTACAAAAGTACAATCATTGGCTGTTTTGAAAACATTGCTCGCTTAACTTCACTCATTGTTGCATAGAAATTCTTTTGTTTTCTCTCTGATTTTCTCTCAAGGCCCAAATTTTGATTGTCTTTTTCTCTCTCATTTTTCTCAGCCTCTCTTTGATTTTCACTCCTTTTCTTTTGCTCACTCTCTTTCTTTTGTTCACTCTCTCTTTGCAATCTCACTTGATCCTCATATACTTGCTGTGGAGTCAACGGTACAAGAGTGATTGATCGTTGATTGAGCACAAAAGAGTATTTGTTTGTAAAGCCATCATGCTTTACTTGCCTATCAAACTGCCATGGACGCCCTAGCAATAAATGTCCCGCTTGCATTGGCACAACATCACACAGCACTTCATCTTCATATTTACCTATTCGAAATGCAACTAACACCTGCTTGTTCACCCTCATTTCCCCACTATCATTCAGCCATTGCAACTTGTATGGCCTAGGGTGCTTCAACACGGGTAGTCCCAATTTTTCAACCATGATTGTGCTGGCCACATTAGTACAACTACCACCATCAATAATCACACTACATACCTTGTCCTTGACGTAGCACCTAGTGTGAAAGATGTTCTCCCGTTGCATTTCATCCTCTTCTTTTGCTTGTAGGCTCAACGCTCTCCTCGCCACTAATGTTAATGCATCAGGGGCAGAATATTCCTCCCCGGAAATGTCCTCCAATGGTGGCATGTCGTCGGTGTCGGAATCTTCATTGTTGGTCACAATTTCCCCATTGTCTTGCAATAGCATGACCTGCTTGTTTGGACATTGACTTGCTATGTGTCCCCTGCCTTGACATTTAAAACATTTAATATCACGATTCCTAGAGGTAGCAGTATCGGTTTTACCTTGAGGAACGTGGCTGGTGTTTGCAGACTTGGGCTCAGATTTGGACGTTTGGGCCTTGTCCATCTGTTTGGTATAACTCGGTTTCCAAGATGTAGCACTGGTATTATGGGCTGCACGTGATCCACCCCCCCTCTTGAGTTGTTGTTCCACTTTGATGGCCATGTGCACCATATCTTCCAACTCCACATAATGCTGCATCTCTACCCTATCTTGGATTTCCCGGTTTAATCCAAGTAAAAACCTAGCCATTGTAGCCTCTCGATCCTCCTCGACATCAGCCCGAATCATAGCAATCTCCATCTCCTTGTAGTAATCTTCCACACTCTGGCTGCCCTGTCTAAGCCCTTGTAGCTTTTTGTGCAACTCCCTATAGTAATAACTTGGAACGAACCGCTTTCTCATCACTGTTTTCATTGCCTCCCATGTCTCTATTGGTCGTTCTCTATTCCGCCTCCTGTTTATAACAAGCTGATCCCACCATGTAATAGCATAGTCAGAAAATTCAATCACAGCTAATTTTACCTTCTTTGCTTCGGAATAGTTGTGGCAATCAAATACGAACTCCTTCTTCTCCCACTCAAGGTATGCTTCAGGATCAGATTTACCTTGAAAAGACGGAATCTTCAGCTTAATACCTCCCAAGTTGTTATCTTCCCAATTCCTGGCTTCTATAAACCGCCCTCCACACCTCCTATTGCTAACAACAGAATCCCGATCATCTTCATCCTCAAAACCAGCCCCATAAGGATCTTCATCTTCAACCCTTACTTCCCTTGGTTGAACTCTTTCCCTTCTACGCACAATAGGGACGTTGTGTGGCTGCTTCTCATGTGTGCTCTCCATTTGGTCTATCCGTTCATGCACTTGCTCCAGTTCCAACTTCATCACATGCCTCATCTCACTCATCATGGCCTCCATAAACATCTTCGGATCAGCCAAATTCATTGCACCTTCGGCATTGCTTTTAGAACTATTATGAGACATGTTTGCTGCAAAACAATGTTAGAAAAAAAAAAAAAAAAAAAAACCTCACAATACTCTCCCTTACGTGTTTACACTCAAGAATGTAAATCACTCTACACTCGTGTTTCACTCAAAACGTGGCTTTTAACCCTCTAATGTTCTCACCACTCTTGCCTTTTTCCACTCAGTAATTCCCTTCCAGTTCTTTTAAAACTAAACAAACAGTACTCAAAATTTCCAGCAACAATTCAACAAGAACTCATCAAGGAATTTCAGATTTTTAGGACAAGAATACAAAGAACGCAGCTAATTAGACTTTCAGAAGCACAATATAGCAAACTTTTCACGAAAAGGAAAAAAGAATATTTGGTTTTGGAATAAAGTGATTTTGGCCTTAGTGGAACCAAAATGGAAGAACCAAGCAATCTTTTCTTTTCTTCTTCTTCTTTGGACGTTTTCCCCTCTTTCTTCTGTTTTTTTTTTTTTTTTTTTCTCTTCTTTTCTTTCTTCTTCCTTTTTTTTTTTTTTTTTTACTTGAGCTAGATTCGTGAACAGTAACAATGAATAGTTATGGGGACAAGATGGGATGAAAACAAGAAACAAAGATAGGTGGATGGTGAACCTGATTTTAGAAACCTGGGAGCTCTGATACCAAATGATACGAATCCCACCAAAAAGAATGAGACCCGATACAATGAGGAACCCAAGAAAGTTCTATGATCAGGTTCTGAATGAAGACCTCGATCCGTTGTTTACGACAAACAAGAACCTCGGTATATATGACCTCAACCCATTGCTTGATGCGAAACAAGAACCTTGGTATAAGGAAGACGCCACAAACGGTGGTGGAGCTCCGTTTGATAAGTCGTTGGTGAACGCCACGGGAAATCCGATAAGTTCGAATAGTTCTTTAAAGAACCGTAGAGAATACTCTCACAATTTGCTGAATAATGATCTACCCTTTATTCATTGCATATATGCCTATTTAAAGGGCTAGCCATTACAAAGAA
This sequence comes from Euryodendron excelsum, assembly GCA_033060915.1. Taxonomy (NCBI): domain Eukaryota; kingdom Viridiplantae; phylum Streptophyta; class Magnoliopsida; order Ericales; family Pentaphylacaceae; genus Euryodendron; species Euryodendron excelsum. Next base: position 4,738,803 of record CM065394.1, on the reverse strand, counting down.
ACTCCCTAAATGGTATCCTAATTAGGGCTAAAAATCTGGTGCAAAATATCTCTTAGTTGCCTAAAAGATACTTGCCTAAATGAAAAGATACTCAACCCTTTTAAGTAGCCGATCACATGCCTAAACTAAAAAAAGGAAATTTGGGGAATGGATGTATCCAGCCATATACACCCATATAAGCAAATAAAAAAAAGGAAATTAATTGGCATGCAAGCCTTACATATAAATCCAAAAAGGAATGTTTTTATTCTTGGCTAGATTCTTCTAGAACATGAATCATATTGATGATTCCGTGCTGCTCACTTGGATCATGCTCAATGGTCCTCCACGAATATACTTGATTTGCTTGAGCCCATGCCTCTTGAATCAATCCATTGAGTACCTCTTTAAATTTCTTGGCCCGTGCTCTTGTCACCGGCCCAATTGGGACTTGGACTTGATCCCTTGGAGTTATGTTGACATTGATTGCATCAGTGACTTACTCCCAAACAACAAAAACACTTAATGTCATGATTACGAGTTTGGGATTCGATTTTAACTTTGTTGACACTGGGAACTTCATCTCTCCTTTTCGATGGTTCGGTTTTAGACTTAGAAACAGCCCCTTCGTCTTTCCACCAATTCGACCTCCATGAAGTAGAGGAGCCAGGATTTTAAGGTCACGAAGTTCCTTTCTTTTTAAGCAGTCGTTCCAACTTTATTGCCATGTGCACCATGTCCTCCAACTTCACGTAGTGTTGTAACTCCACTACATTGGCAATGTCGTGGTTTAGCCCATTCAAAAACCTTGCCATGGTAGCTTCTCTATCCTCCTCTATGTTAGCTCGAATTATGGCAATCTCCATCTCCTTGTAGTAGTCATCTATGCTCCTATAGCCTTGAGTAAGACTTTGTTATTTTTTATACAAGTCGTTATAGTAGTGACTAGGGACAAAACACCTCCTCATGATGGCCTTCATTTCCTCCCACGTCTCGATAGACCTCTCATAGTTTCTCCTTTTATTCATCACAAGTTGATCCCACAATATAATAGCATAGTCAATAAACTCAATGACATTGAGTTGTACCTTTTTCTCCTTGAAGTAGTTGTAGTACTCAAAAATCAACTCCACCTTCTTCTCCCATTCCAAGTATACTTTAGGATCATATTTTCTTTAAAACAATGGTATCTTCATTTTGATGTTTCCTAGGTCTCTATCAGTTTCATCTCGCCATCTCGGATCTATTTAGAAAACTCTATCACGTCTTTCTTCCCTCGGCATGAACCTGCCCTCGCCATTCCAAGAAACTTGATCCTCTTCAT
>CM065394.1:4720000-4732500 GCA_033060915.1 Euryodendron excelsum | reverse complement strand
AAGTTTTAGCATTTATGGAGGTTGAAGGTGGAATTTATGAGTGTGGTGCAGCTGGGGTAGGATTCATTTTCGTTTTCTCTTTCTAGAATTTATTCTGATTTCTTTGGAGAAGATGGAGGGTGAGGATGGTGACCATCTTAGAGACATGGGGGATATTGCTGCGGTTGGTGAGGATGTTTCACCTCTGTTAGGCATTGGTGCAGGCATTTATGACCCTCTTAATGGCTCTCTTGAGAGATTCCTAAAGCTAAGAGCTGGGGCACAAGGGATTCATGTTGATAATTCTATAATGGAGGTTGGGCGAGGTCAAGCCGTTGTTCAAGGTGCTGCTGCTCGTCGAATCTCTGAGTTGAACTCTGATTTGGAGCTTTTGAAGATGGAAAGAAATGAGTACAAATCTGAGAATGAAAGACTAAAGGCTATGGTATCTGAGATATGCAATACCCCAGGTAAAAAGTTTGGTTCAAGTATGGCTTCAAAGATGCATGAGGTCAAGGCTTGTTTCAATACTCCCATTGCTAGCTTTGGAGGTCCACTCTTGTGCACAAATGGTGAAAAATCTCCTGGTAGTAACTCTTCATCCAAAAGCTGGGCAGATAAGGTTGAGGAGGAAGAGGAAACTTATGTGGTGAGTTCTCCCCATGAAATAGCTGCAAGTTCAATGTCCAAACCTCAGCTTATGGAGAAGATAGGTATGGTTCAAGCAGAGAAGGTTAGAGCAAAGGAGGAATCTAACGTGGTGATTGCTCCCCTTGTTGCAGGTGCAAATTTAGTGTCCAAACCTCAGCTTGTGAAGAAGAAGGTTACTGTTCACGCACTTGGTAGAGAGAGTGCAAATACAATGGTGATGGGGATGGGTCTTGTCTCCACTACTTTGGGTTTGGAAAATAGGGTGCAGCATGCTTGCATGGGTGAAGAGAGTGCACATGCAAAGGGGATGGAGAGACAACATACTTACTTGGGTGAAGGGAAAGCTGGAGATAACTCTGCCACAGCAAAATTTGCAGTCAACCAAGCATGGAGGCAGCATAGGGGGGGGGGGGGGGCACGGTCAACAAACTTGGTGAAAAGCAAAGTGGTCCCAATGGTCCAAGTAAGTGGGTTTCCATTTTAAAGTCAAAGAAATGCTCTTTTATGAATCTTGAATATTTCAAACCTGAAATGGGAAATGATAGAGTTATAGTTAAACCTCCTTCAGATGTGGCTGCCCAAGGTGCTGAGTTGTGGGAAAATACTCTAGTTGGGTACTTTTTGCAAAATAAATTACCCTTTAATTTCGTCAACAACATTGCCAAGAAATTATGGGATAAACATGGGTTTGAAAAATTGTTGACCACTGATAATGGGTTCTATTATTTCAAATTTTCATCAGCTACCGGTTGTGATTGGGTCATTGAGAATGGACCATGGCACTTTGCTGGGCGTCCTATATGCCTAAGGAAATGGAAACTCAACATGAACCTTAGTAAGGATAGCTGTAAATCAGTCCCAATTTGGGTTAATTTCTATAATGTTCCTTTGGAATTGTGGACAGCAAAAGGCCTAAGTTATGTGGCTAGTGTAGTGGGGAAACCCCTATATCCAGATAACTTGACTGAAGAGTTAAAGAGAATAAACTTTGCTAGAATTTGTGTGGAAGTTAATGTTGAATCTAAACTTCTAGATTCATTTGATCTGGAGGTGAAAGGTAGATGTGTTGTTGAAATAGCTGTTGAGTACAATTGGGTCCCAAAGATTTGTGAAGTTTGCAAAGAATTTGGGCATGTAGTGAGCAAGTGCAAAAAGGTGATGAAACAAGAATGGCAAGTTAAAAAAATACAATAGTAGAGATTGCAAATGAAGAGGGCTGAACAGAAGTTAAGCGCAAAGGGAAGGAGACTACTATTGATGAGGCTACTACAAGTGCTCCAAGATTAGCTGGTCCAAGTGGTGTTGGGCAATTTTAGGAGATGCTTTCTACTAATTTGAGGGCAACAAATGTCATTTCAAGTGGTGCTTGCAGTGGTGATCAATTAGTTGCCATGCAACCAGCCAATCTGATGAAGAAACCTGTTGTTAAGGTCATAACTTTCAATAGATTTCAACAATTGGACAAGATGGAAGATTTTGAAGACATGGAAACTAGTGAGGATGGTCAGTCAAATTTGATGGCAACTCCTATTGCAAATCCTCTCAGAGACAAGGCAGCGGTAGTGGATGAAGTTGATAGGAAGATACAAAAGAATAAGAAGAAGAATGAGAAGAGAAGAAGGCAGAGCTCAGCTAGTAGCTCTAAGGGGAGCACCTCTTGTTCTAAGTAATTAATGTCGTTTGCTTGCTGGAATGTGAGAGGTCTCAATGATCTCTCCAAGCAGAGAGAAATCAAAGATTTTGTTCGGTGCCACAACATTTGGTGTTTTAGTTTTGTAGAAACTAGAGTCAAGTTGGAGAATAAGGATTCAATCTATCGTGGGTTGATGAAGAATTGGGATTTCATCCATAATTATAACACTAGTGGGGCTGGTAGAATTTGGGTTGGGTGGAATTCGAATTTTGTGAAATTGGATGTTCTAAGCATGTCTAACCAAATTATTCATTGTAAGATCTCTCTTATTGAGCAAAAGATCCATTGCTACATTTCTTTCGCTTATGGTTTACACACTGCAACTCTTAGAAGGCAACTTTGGAGGGATCTTGAGCAACATATGCAAATCTGGTCTGTAATGAACCTTGGCTGGTCATGGGTGATTTTAATGCTATAAGGTCTCCTTTTGAGAGAAGGGGGGGAAGCACTGATTGGCCTGGTTTCATGGACGAATTTAATGAGTGTCTTGTGGAGGCTGAGCTAGATGATCTTCGATATGGGGGTTTCCATTTTACTTGGAACAATGGATGTGCTAAGAATTATATCCTAAGAAAAATTGATAGAGCTCTTGTTAACAGCTGCTGGAACTCTAAATTCAGATTTTCTTCAGCTGAATTATTTCCTTTTGGGGTTTCAGATCATAGCCCTATTTTGGTTCGATTGGGGCTCCATATGAAGGAAGGTACTAAACCATTTAAGTTCTTTAATTTTTGGGTTGAGTATGAGGAGTTTTTGCCTACGGTTCAGCAAGCTTGGAATACTGTTGTTGATGGGTACCCAATGTACCGAGTTTGCAAGAAGCTGAAAATGGTGAAATCTAGTTTGAAGGAGCTAAATAAGAAGAAATGTTATGATATTTCGCTACGAGTTAATGAAGCTAGAGAGGAGTTGCTCAATCTTCAAAGACAGTTAGAGGCAAATGGTGGGGATCCAAGGCTCTTGACCAAGGAGAAAGAGAGCCTTTCCAAACTTAATGCTTTGAATAACCAAGAGGAGAGCTTTGCCAAGCAAAAGAGCAGAATTCTGTGGCTGAACGAAGGGGATCAAAACACCAATTTTTTCTTCAAGTCAATAAGGAATAGAGCTAATAGGAATAAAATCTCCTCCATAAAGAAGGAAGACGGTACTGTAGTGGAAGATATTAAAGAGGTCAAAGAGGAATTTGTAAAGTACTTTCAGAACTTGTTGGGGAAGGAAAATGATGTGAAGTATCCAGGGAAGCAAGAACTTTAGCAATATGTTAGTAAAGAGATTTTTGAAGAAGCTGCTGCAAATATGGACAGAAATGTCACGGAGGATGAGATTAAGCAAGTGCTCTTTAACTTAAATCCAAACAAGGCCCCTGGTCCTGATGGTTTCAATGGTTTGTTCTTTAAGAAAGCTTGGCCTATAGTTGGAAAGGAGGTGGTTACTGCCATTAAATCATTCTTTGATTCTGGTTGTTTGTTAAAGGAAGTCAATGCTACCATTGTAGCCTCAATCCCCAAAGTTCCAAAGCCCACAACCTTAAAGGACTATCGACCTATCCCTTGCTGCAATACCCTATACAAATGCATTACTAAGATTATTGCGAATAGGATTAAGAGTTTGCTGCCTCTGGTTATTGATGAAGCCCAATTAGCTTTTATTCAAGGAAGGAAGATTAGTGATAACATCCTACTTGCTCTAGAACTTATCAGAGGCTATCATAAGAACACCAAGTTGGCTAAATGTGCTGTGAAGGTAGATCTTATGAAGGCCTATGACTCAGTCAGATGGGAATTCGTGTTGGATGTTTTGGAGCTTATGGGATTTCCAGATAAGCTAAGGAATTGGATACAGGTTTGCATCTCTACTCCCATGTACTCAATCAGCCTTAATGGTGCCTTGGAGGGTTTCTTTCCTGGAGCTAAAGACCTGAGGCAAGGTGATCCTTTATCCCCTTACTTATTTGTAATTTGTATGAATGTCCTATCTCAAATTATTCAGCAACAAGTAAAGAGGAGCCCCAATTTTCAGTTTCATTGGAGATGTAAGAAAACTAGCTTAACTCACCTTTGTTTTGCTGATGACTTGATGCTTTATTGCAAGGGTGAGATTGCTTTTGCTAGGATTTTAAAGGAGGCTTTGGATATATTTTCTAAATTCTCAGGTCTTGTTCCAAATTGTGCCAAGAGTAATATATTTCTCACTGGTTTGGATGATCAAGGGAGAGAGCAATTGTTAAATCTCTTCAAGTTTTAGCCAGGTGTGCTTCCAATTCGATACCTAGGGGTTCCCCTGATTTCTTCTAAGCTGAAACCTGAAGATTGCAATAACTTGGTTGATAGAATTATGAGTAAGGCCAAGTCTTGGACTGGTAAGTTTCTCTTATGCTGGCCGGTTGCAGCTCATCAAATCAGTCTTATTTAGCAAGCAAAGCTACTGGTGTGCCCATTTCATTATGCCTAAGAAAGTTTTGAAGAAAATTGATCAATGCTTCAGAGCTTTTCTTTGGAAAGGGCCTGATTTAAAGAGTACTAGAGCTAAGGTTAATTGGGAAGAGGTTACTAAACCAAATGATGAAGGTGGTCTAGGCATAAAGAAGTTGGTGGATTGGAACCAAGCTAATATCACTAGATACATGTGGTTGTTGTGCCAATCTTCTACAACCTCTTGTTGGGTGAAGTGGGTCAGAGCTAACCTTCTAGTTAGAAGTCAATTCTGGGTGGCTAAGGTTCCTCGGGATTGCTCTTGGACTTGGAGGAAAATTTTGCAACTAAGAGATCTCATTAGGCCTTTGATCAAGTACAAAATTGGGGAAGGCTCACAGGTTTCCCTTTGGTATGATAATTGGTTGCCAATGGGGCCTATACATCAAAGAATGGGGGATAGGGTGATCTATGATTCTGGGCTAGGTAAAGAAGCAAAAGTTAGCACTATTATTAGAGACAACCAGTGGCATTGGCCTGTGGCAAATTCCATAAAGTTGATGGAGCTCAAGAGGTGTATGTCATGTATTCCACTTCCTGATAGTTCTTGTACTGATCAAGCCATGTGGATTCCAGAAAAAAATCACCAATTTTCAGTTAGATCAGCTTGGCAAAGTATTAGAAGTCATAATCCTCAAGTGGAGTGGGCTGAAGTTGCTTGGTTTAAGAAGGCTATTCCTAGATTTAGTTTCATCCTTTGGCTTGCTATTCAAGAAAGATTAGCCACCCAAGACAAACTTGCTGCCTATGGTATGTTAAATGACATGTGTTGTGTGTTTTGTAGAGATAAAATTGAAGACCACAACCATCTCTTCTTCCAGTGTTCAGTCACCAATAGATTATGGGTGTAGCTGCTAGCAAAATGTAAGGCCCAATGCTTGAGTAATGAGTGGCAAGGGATTGTATCTTGGGCTTGTACCTTGAAGGGGAAGGCTTTGAAGAATATTCTTTGCAAGTTAATGCTCTCTACCACTGTTTATTTCCTTTGGAGAGAAAGGAATGAGAGATTAATGGCTAACAAGAGTAGGGACATGAAGGCAGTGCTCAATGATATAGTCTTTCAAGTTCGTAGTAGGATGGCTAACTTGAGAGGCTTTCATGGAACGGCACCAAATAGGAACCTCCAGCAAATATGGCGGATTCCTAATGATATTTTCAAGAACTAAGAGCAACCATTCTTTGCTATTTGTTTAGCTCTTATAGTTGTTGAGCTAAGTTAGCTTCTTTGTGTACCTTGCTTAGCTAGTGCTAGTTGGGTTCTTTAGTTTGTTTGGATGGTTATCTTTCTTGATTATCTCCTTTGGCCAGGGGTATGCCCCTTGTATTTGTACTTGATCTTTCGATTTTTTTTGTCTATTGATATTCTTTCTTACTTAGCAAAAAAAAAAAAAAAAAAGTGCTCCTTTATTAGCATTACCTAATTTTTCCAAAACTTTTAAGATTGAGTGTGATGCCTTAGGAATAGGTATTGGAGCTGTTCTGATGCAAGAGAAGTGGCCAATAGCCTATTTTAGTGAAAAACTAAATGGGGTAGCTTTGAACTACACGACATATGACAAAGAGCTTTATGTATTGGTGCGAGTATTGGAGACTTGGCAACATTACCTTTGGCCAAAAGAATTTGTCATACATACTAACCATGAGTCCTTGAAGCACTTGAAAAGACAAGGTAAGTTGAATAGAAGGCATGCTAAGTGGATAGAATTCATTGAGACCTTCCCTTACATAATCAAATACAAACAAGGTAAGGAAAACATTGTGGTTGATATATTATCAAGAAGGTATTCCCTTGTCTCCACTTTAAATACAAAGTTATTGTGATTTGAACTTGTTAAGGAATTGTATGCTAAAGATGATGACTTTGCTAGTGTGTATGGAGCGTGTGAAATGGCAGCATTTCGTAAGTTCTATAGACTAGATGGGTGTTTGTTTAAGGAGAATAGACTTTGTGTGCCTAATAGTTCTATACGAGAGTTGCTTCTGCGTGAGGCACATAGAGATGGTTTGATAGGTCATTTTGGTGTAAGGAAGACTTTAGATGGGTTGCATGAACATCTTTTTTTTGGCCAAAGATGAAATGTAATGTAGAGAGAATTTCGATTAGCTGCGTTACTTGTAGGCAGGCCAAATCTAGAGTCTTACCACATGGATTATAAACTCCTTTACCTATACCTACTGCATCGTCGGTAGATATTTCTATGGACTTTGTTTTAGGCTTGCCTAGGTCAAGGAAAGAAAGGGATTTAATTTTTGTGGTTGTTGATAGGTTTTCTAAGATGGCACATTTCATCTCTTGTCATAAAACCGATGATGCAACCCACGTTGTTGATTTGTTCTTTCAAAAGATAATACGACTCCATGGTGTTCCTAGGAGTGTTGTATCTGATCGTGATGTTAAGTTCCTTAGCTATTTTTGGAAAGTCTTGTGGATAAAGTTGGGAACTAAATTGTTGTTTTCAACTACTTGTCATCCCCAAATAGATTTTTTTCTTTTTATGTTATACTAAGTAAGAAAGAATATCTATAGACAAAAAAGATCAAAAGATCAAGTATAAATACAAGGGGCATATGCCAGACCAAAGGATAATGATAATCAAGAAAGATAACCATCCAAACAAACTAAAGAACCCAACTAGCACTATCTAAGAAAAGTACACAGAGAAGCTAACTTAGCTCAACAACTATAAGATCTAAACAAATAGCAAAAATAATGGTTGCCCTTAGTTCTTGAAAATATCATTGGGAATCCGCCATATTTGTTGGAGGTCCCTATTTGGTGCCGTTCCATGAAAGCCTCTCAAGCTAGCCATCCTACTACGAACTTGAAAGACTATATCATTGAGCACTGCCTTCATGTCCCTACACTTGTTAGCTATTAATCTCTCATTCCTTTCTCTCCAAAGGAAATAAACAGTGGTGGAGAGCATTAACTTACAAAGAATATTCTTCAAAACCTTCCCCTTCAAGGTACAAGCCCAAGATACAATCCCTTGCCACTCATTACTCAAGCATTTGGCCTTACATTTTGCTAGCAACTGCACCCATAATCTGTTGGTGACTGAACACTGGAAGAAGAGATGGTTGTGGTCTTCAATTTTATCTCTACAAAACACACAACACATGTCATTTAACATACCATAGGCAGCAAGTTTGTCTTGGGTGGCTAATATTTCTCGAATAGCAAGCCAAAGGATGAAGCTATATCTAGGAATAGCCTTCTTAAACCAAGCAACTTCAGCCCACTCCACTTGAAGACTATGACTTCTAATACTTTGCCAAGCTGATCTAACTGAAAATTGGTGATTATTTTTTGGAATCCACATGGCTTGATCAGTATAAGAACTATTAGGAAGTGGAATACATGACATACATCTCTTGAGCTCCATAAACTCCATGGAATTTGCCATAGGCCAATGCCACTAGTTGTCTCTAATAATAGTGCTAACTTTTGCTTCTTTACCTAGCCCAGAATCATAGATCACCCTATCCCCCATTCTTTGATATATAGGCCCCATTGGCAGCAAGTTATCATTGGGAGGTTTGTTTGCCATTCATTGAGTTTGCATATAATTGGAGTGTTCATTCTACTACTAACTTTTCACCATTTGAGATTGTTTATGGTTTTAATCCACTAACTCCTTTGGAATTTTTTTCCTTTTCACAATTAATGAAAGAACTAGTTTGGATGGTCAAAAGAAGACTGAGATGGTGAAGAAACTCCATGAAAGTGTCTGGCAACACAGAGAAGAAAAATGAGTAATATGTAGCCAAAGCCAACAAGGGCCGTAGATGAGTTATCTTTAAACCGAGTGATTGGGTTTGGGTGTATATGAGAAAGGAAAGATTTACAGCCCGTAGGCGGTCCAAACTACATCCTAGAGGGGATGTTCCGTTTTAAGTCCTTGAGGTGCTCAACAATAATGCTTATAAGTTGGATCTTCCAAGTATAACATTAGTGCCACATTTAATATTTCTGATCTTTCTCTTTTTGATGTAAGTGACGATTTGAGGCCAAATCCTTTTGAAACAATGGGGAATGATGGGAATCAACAAGCACCATTCAAGGATCCATTACATGCTCCAATTAGGCCTATTACAAGAACAAGATCCAAGAAGATCAAAGAAGCAATTAGCGGGCTGATTTATGATATTTGAGCTGATTCTAAAATGGAGCGTTCCAAGCATGACCCAAAAGAAGATGAAGGCATAATAAATCTAATTCAAGCTATTGATAGGGCTGATTAGTCCTCTTTTGACTAGGCTAATTGATTGGTTGATTGCCATCAATTAGGGGTTGATTTGTAGTCTATTGAGTAATCTTTTGACTTGATTAATTGATTAGTTGATTGCCATCAATTAGAGGTTGATTTGTAGTCTTTTGAGTAATCTTTTGACTTGGTTAAATTCATTGGATGATTTGTAACATTTTGACTTAGTTAATTGATTGGCTGATTGCCTATCAATTTGGAGCTGAATTGTAGTCTCCTTTTCTCACACTCCTTTTTCTACTCCTAGCTTCCCTCTTTTTAGTTCTTCAATAAACTAATAAATTTGCTCAAAAAATTCAACTTGTAGCATTTAAACCAATATCGAGGGCAAGAAAAATATTATAGAAACAATGAATCAAAGTAAAAGAACAGCAGTCAAATTTTTATTATTTTTTTTAGAGAACTGAAACTACAAAAGTCACGATTTAAGAACAAATAATTTTGATAAGTGTTGTGAATGATAATATCTATTGCCTCAATATCACCTTTTTTTTGAAGTCTTTTTTTTTTTTCTTTTGAACTTGGTGTATGACACAAGGTAAGAACAAAGAGTAATAAACACAAATGGAACATGATGGATGATAGCAATAAACAAAAGATAAAAGGATAGTAAACATGATTTTAAAACTTGGCTCTAACACCAAATGATGCAAACTTCAACCAACAAGCATTGAAACCCAACAACAATAGCGGAATATTTGCCCAAGAAAGCAAAAAATCAAATTTTGAGAGAAACTCGACCCAATACTTATAGCTGAAATACGAACTGAAGGTATAGAGTAACTAACCCCGACCCAATGATTATATGAAATCACAAACCGAAGATATAAAATTTGAATGTCACAAGTAAAATCTTTGATAAGTTCACACACTCTTTGAAGAATCAATAGAAGAAACAACGCGCGTGTATTTTTTTTTTTTTTATCTCAATTCCATGTCTTTTTCATTACAAAGAGTGCATGATATTTATAGAACATGGTTGAGAAAAAAAGGACTACAAATCAGCCCCTAATTGATGGGCAGTTAACCAATCAATTAGCTAAGTCCAAAGACTACTCAAAAGACTACAAATCAGTCTATCAATTAGCCAAGTCAAAAGACTACTCAAAAGATAACAAATCAGCCCCTAATTGATGGGCAACTAGTCAATTATTTTAGCTAAGTCAAAAGATTACTCAAAATACTACAAATCAATCCCTAATTGATGGGCAATCAACCAATCAATTAGCCATGATAAAAGAGTACTAATCACCCCCATCAAGAGCTTGAATTAGATTTATTATGCTTTCATATTTCTTTAGGCCAAGCTTGGAATTCCCAATTGTTTCTTTGATCTTCTTGGATCTTACTCTTGTAATAAGCCCAACTAAAACATATAATGGATCCTTTAATGGTGCTTGTTGATTCTCATCGTTTACATACCAAAGAAAGTAGGCATGAGTGAAAAAAATGAACCAACTGAGCATGAGCCTGACTCTCTGTTTGTGATTTGTCGCTTTTCACACTATAGGGACACTTAACGGCTTTAAACTCAGTGTTTCCAAGTTTTATGAAGCTACAAGGCCCAAATAAGGTTGTTAAGCCCCCAACCCTACAACATAGCACAGTCTTGCCACAAGTGACGTGGGGGAACCAATCAGGTTGTATACTGGACTCTAAGTTTGTGAGTTTACCTTTTTAACATTATAGGGATACTTTGATGCCTTAAACTCGACATGTCATCGTTTCACAGAGCTATAAGCCCCAAATGGGTTTGTTGAGCTCCCAAGCCTATTATGTAGCATGGTCAAGTGTCACGGGTTGCTACCCATAGCACATTTGGGGTTGCAAGGGACCTTAGCATGGTGCATGTCTGAACATGGTTAACTGGTGGCATGGCAATCTTATAATTTGTATTTATCGTATTTATTAGATTCATAAATTATTACTACTCGAGGGGGCAGGATGTTTCCTCCTGCCATTTAGGAGACAGCTCAAAATGGTATAAGGAGGGGTCTAGTGTTGCTCTACCACCTCCTAGTGCTACTGAAAGGAACATCACTTTAGTGAGTTCCCAAAGGGAGTGGGCAAAACTTGGGGGCTGGCTATAGCACGTGGCTGTAGTCCTTATGCTAGTCAATGAGCTACATGGGTGGTATTGTGCCTGATGGGACAAATGTTAAGCTTTGACATTAAGGAAGAGGTTGTGACATTCACATCTGCTATGCCGCATCCGTGTTGTGGTGCGGCTTTATGCTCATGACTGATTAGGCCTCGATGTGCATACTTGCATGTTGTGTGCCTCGTGTGTACTTGCACATTGGTTCAAGCTTGTGCACACGACCACTTAGTTTGCCTAGCATTAGTGTTGCGGGGCGCTATGTTGTGGGCTTATCCGTTGCTATTTAGTTGTGTCTATCCTTGAGGTCTACTACCTTGATGCGAGACGTTAAGACCTTCATGGTTGGAGGTGTAGTGCTTAATGGGTGATACTTGGCTCACGCGCATGTCCGATTGCACATTACTAGCTTGCTTTTGCTTTGAGAGGGACTAGTGCCAAGCACATTGCTTGTCATGTGTGCGAACATTTGAGAATGGCATTGCTATTGCCTATAGCTTGGGTAAATTGCAAGGCTTAAGCATCAGAGGACAGAGCTTAACAAGATGTACGGGGCATTACAGATGGATCTTGGACAAGCACATAGTCATGTGCCTCGATGTTTGAGTTCGGCGGGATTATTGCTTGGTGCATAGTTGCCTCATGGGTTATTTTTGCTGCATATGGTCATGGCGGGTCACACTACTGTCACTGTGTGGTACCCGATTTAACAGCCCGTGACAGTTGGTTTCAAAGCGCTAACCATCCATGGTGTGCATCAATTGGGTGTTGCTTCTCTTATCCGTGCGGGCATTATCTTCTGTTGTGGTGGACATCTCTTTAGTGGGTTGTTTGCTTCAGATTGTTGGTTGTCGATTTTGCAGTGGAGCTAGTGTCATTCAATCTTATGACGAGTGGATTGGTGGCACGAGCTACGGCTTCTAGTCTATGTGGGTTGAAATCTTATGGTATCAGTGGACTTGGTTGCCATTTGAACCCCTTTGATACCCTTCATTAGAGTGGTCACTTCAATAAGCTTTGGAGGATTATTGTTGTGGAGCTCAGTGTAGCAAGCCGTCTTAAGGATTTGTATGGGATCGCATTGTGGTGCATAAATACTTCTATGTATCAGATCATTGATTCTTGGTGCAGAGCTAGTAGTGCTACTTTGTTGGATTGGTGGATTGTTTCTACAATATGTGAACTTGTGCGGAAGAACTTGCTCCGTGTTCTAGGGAATTGCTTACCTTCATTTGACCCTTGAGTTGGCCAAAATCATTGGTATTTTTGCATGATTACTTTGTTGGCTTTGTGCTCACTTAGTAGTTGTGCTCATTTCTGCACTTAGCTGTTGGCATTTG
>CM065394.1:4682500-4712500 GCA_033060915.1 Euryodendron excelsum | reverse complement strand
AATTGATTGGCTGATTGCCCATCAATTAGGGGCTGATTTGTAGTCCCCTTTTCTCAACCATGTTCTATAAATGGCATGCACTCTTTGTAATGAAGGAGACATTGAATTGAGATCAAATACACGTGTGTTGTTTCTTCTATTGGTTCTTCAAAGAACTTGTGAACTTGTCAAGGATTCTTCCTTATGGTGTTCAAATTTTATACTTTCGGTTTGTGATTCCATATAATCATTGGGTCGAGGTTTCTCTCAAAATATGACTTTTAGCTTTCTTGGGCAAGTAATTCCGATATTGTGGTTGGGTCTCAACGCGTGTTGATTGAGGTTCGCATCACTGTAGTAGAGAAAATCGGCTTCCCAAGAGAGCTCTTGATGGAATTTCCATACATTTGATTGTTTACCCATTGAATAATACACTGCTAGGATGAACTAGGGCATTGCCATCCACATTTTGCTAGTAAAACTCTCCAAATTCTATTCGAGTTGCATCATTTAAAAAAGAGATGATCATGATTCTTAATTTTCTCTCTGCACAATACACAGCTCATACTTGTAATTTCCCAATCTGCACCAGCTTATCTTAAGTGGTAAGTCTCTCTTTGATAGCTAGCCATAGAATAAAACTGTCCCTAGGGACAGCCTTCTAACTCTTGTACCTTTTAATCTCAATTGATCTCAAGCTGACTCGACCATGAAGACATTATCACTTTCGGACAACCAAATAGCTTTATCCCTCCTAGAGTAGTTAGGCACCATATTACTAAGTATACTTCTTTTGAGTTGGAGCAATTTCGTTGAGTTTCCAATCGGCCACCTCCCTTGATTATCATGTATGATACTATTTACAGTAGCATTCGGCCCAAGAGTTGCATCATAAATCACTCTATCCCCAAAGACTAATTGTATAGAGCCCATAGGTAACCATTTGTCATACCATGGGGACACATATTTTCCATCCCCAATCTGATACTTGATAAGGGACCTAATTTAATCCCTTAATTTCAATATTTTTCTCCAATTCCATTAGCTGTCCTAGGGCACTTTAGCGACCCAAAACTGATCCTTGCAAAGCAAATTTGCCCTCACAACTGGAGTTAGAATCGGGTTGGCACAGAAGCTAAATACACTTGGACATATTTGCCTTATTCCAATCCTCAAGCTTTTTGGTTCCTAGACCACCTTCATCATAGGTCATAGTAAGATCATTCAAAGCAACATTAGCCCCATAATTTTGTAGTTCAGTACCCTTCCACAAAAAAGCTCTAATGTACTGCTCTATTCAACACCTTTTTAGGAAGGTTAAATTGAACATTCCAGTAGCACTGCATGCTAAAAAGAACAAATTTGATAAGCTGAACCCTACCAACATAGGAAAGAAATTTACCAGTCCAAGACTTGACTCTGGCTACAATCCTTTCCATCAATCCATTGCAATCTTTACGTTTTAGTCTAGTGGAAATAAGAGGCATCCCTAGATATCTAACTAGGAGATTTCCTTTTTGAAAGCCAAACCGCTATTGTAACTGATCACCGAGATGATTGTCCACTCCAATGATGAAAATATTACTCTTAGAACAATTGGGAACAAGGCTAGAAAAATTAGAAAAGCAATCAAGAGCCTCTTTAAAATTGTTGCAGAGAACATCTCACCTTTGCAAAAAAGCATAAGGTCATCTGCAAAACATGAGTGAGTTAGGTTGGTTCTTTCACATCTCCAGTGATAGTTAAACTTAGATGCAGCCCCAGTCTCTTTCCTTAAAATCCTTGAGAGGACATTCATGCAAAGCATAAATAAGTAAGGAGATAACGGATCACCTTGTCTTAAGCCTTTTACTCTAGAACAGTACCCATTCAATTCCTGATTGATGGAAATAGAGAACATAGTTGTGCTCATACTAGCCTGAATCCAATTAATGATCTTTCTAGGAAACTCGATGAGGTCCAATATGTCCTAAACAATCTCCCATATAATGTTATCAAAAGCTTTCGTAAAGTCAACTTTAATGGCACATTAAGCAATTTGATTCTTCTTGTGATAGCCCCTTATCAGTTCTTGAGCTAGAAAAATGTTCACTTATCCTTCTACCTTGAACAATCCAAACTTTAGGAAGCACACTTTTAATTGTTTTTGTAATCAGCTAAGTAATACTCTTATAGATAGTATTGCAGCAAGAGATTGGATGATAATATTTAAGTTTAGTAGGGTTAGAAATCCTGGGAATCAAAGCAATAATTGTGGCATTGACCTCCCTCAACATAGAACCGAATATGAAAAAGGATCTAATTGCATCAATGATATCCTTACCTGCCACATTCCAAGCTTTCTTGAAGTTGGTGAAACCATCAGGTCCAAGAGCTTTATTAGGATTAAGACTAAAGAAAGCAAGTTTAATTTCCTCATCTATAATATCCTTGCTCAATTGATCATGATCAGTCTCAGTAATAACCCTATCCACATAGTTGTGAAGCATTTCCTTACCTGGATAAACAATAGTTGAAGGACTACCCAACAGCTTTTGGAAATAGCTAACATCCTCCTTTTTGATCTCCTTATAATCACTAACAGGGGATCCATCCTTGCTTTGAATACTTCCATTTTGTTCTTGTTATTCCTATAATTTATAGTTCTGAAGAAATAAGCAATATTCTGATCCCATTCATTTAGCCATTGCACTCTACTCTTTTGTTTCGCAAGACTTTCCTCATTCTTGCTAAGGAAAGTTAACTTGGCGAAAGTTAGCACTATTATTAGAGACAACCAGTGGCATTGGCCTATGGCAAATTCCTTAGAGTTGATGGAGCTCAAGAGGTGTATGCCATGTATTCCACTTCCTAATAGTTCTTGTACTGATCAAGCCATGTGGATTCCAGAAAAAAAATTACCAATTTTCAGTTAGATCAGCTTGGCAAAGTATTAGAAGTCGTAGCCTCAAGTGGAGTGGGCTGAAGTTGCTTGGTTTAAGAAGGCTATTCCTAGATATAGCTTCATCCTTTAGCTTGCTATTTGAGAAAGATTAGCCACCCAAGACAAACTTGCTGCCTATGGTATGTTAAATGACATGTGTTGTGTGTTTTGTAGAGATAAAATTGAAGACCACAACCATCTCTTCTTCCAGTGTTCAATCACCAATAGATTATGGGGGCAGCTGCTAGCAAAATGTAAGGCCCAATGCTTGAGTAATGAGTGGCCAGGGATTGTATCTTGGGCTTGTACCTTGAAGGGGAACGCTTTGAAGAATATTCTTTGCAAGTTAATGCTCTCCACCACTGGTTATTTCCTTTGGAGAGAAAGGAATGAGAGATTAATGGCTAACAAGAGTAGGGACATGAAGGCAGTGCTCAATGATATAGTCTTTCAAGTTTGTAGTAGGATGGCTAGCTTGAGAGGCTTTCATGAAACGGCACCAAATAGGGACCTCCAACAAATATGGTGGATTCCCAATGATATTTTCAATAACTAAGGGCAACCATTCTTTGCTATTTGTTTAGTTCTTATAGTTGTTGAACTAAGTTAGCTTCTTTGTGTACTTTTCTTAGCTAGTGCTAGTTGGGTTCTTTAGTTTGTTTGGATAGTTATCTTTTTTGATTATCATTATCCTTTGGCCTGGGGTATGCCCCATGTATTTGTACTTAATCTTTCGATCTTTTTTTTGTCTATAGATATTCTTTCTTACTTAGCAAAAAAAAAAAAGTGGCCTTTCGTTGAAAACCTCTCAAACTTGCCAACCTGTTACGAACTTGAAAGACAATATCATTGAGTACTGCCTTCATGTCCCTACAATTGTTAGTCTAATATCTATCATTCCTTTCTCTCCAAAGGAAATAAATAGTGGTGGATAACATTAATAAGACAAGGATCACCCTTCATTTCCAACATTCCTTGACAACTGAGCAGATCCTCTCTAGCTTATTTCACCTTCACCCCTATGTCCTCACACTTCTTAAGGTTCAACTCCTTCAAAGCAACTTTAACCCTTAATTTTTGACAAACTTGGAACATAGGGTGACTAGCAACCTCCTTATTCCAAGCCTTTTCAGTTATGGGCAATTTGTTTTTGATAAGTTAGATGATATCTATATATATGCATATAAAGAAAAGACAATGAATTACAAGCTACAAGGGGCATACCCCAAGACAAGCATACAAAGGATGGGGATCATCTATAGTGTATAGATGAGAACCATCCTAGAGCAAGAAGCCATCAATAATAACAGAGGAGCTAGACAAGCCCCATCAACAATGAAATCAAAAAAGCAAGACAAACAGCCTGAACCTATACAAGACCACAGGAAACAAAGCTGTACATGAGAAAGAGAGACCCACGGGCATGACAATAGCTTCCCGAACCATCAAGGTAGCTCGGATCGATCAAAGAAGCCTCCACTCCTACTTTAGATGCCTATTCACCTTCGAAAGAGGAAAAATCTTCCACAAATCACTTAACTCCTTATAAGAGATATGATATCATTCAAGATTGACACCACATCCTTATAGGAGTTGGAAAAGGTTCTGGCATTTCTTTCTTTCCAAATAGTATACACTATACTTCAGAGAATTAGCTTCCAAATAAAGCTCTTTAAGAAATTACCATGCATCTGCTGATTAGCCCACTGAATAATACTTTTCTAGGAAGTCTCAAAGCATTGCAATCCACATTTTGCCAATTAAACTCTTCAAATTCTATTCAACTAGCTGTATTGAAAAAAGAGATGATCATGATCATCAATAATCTCTCTGCATAATACATAGCCCATGCCTTGTAATTTCCCAATCTGCACCATCTTATCCTGGGTGGTAAGTCTTTCTTTGATAGATAACCAAAGAATAAAACAATACTTGAGGACAACTTTCTTAAAACATAAAAGATGCAGCCAAGGAACTCTAGTACCTTTCAATCTCAACTAATCCCAAGCTGATTAGACCGAGAAAGCATTATCACTGTCAGGCAACCAAATAGCTTTGTCCCTCCTAGAGCAGTTAGGCACCATATCACTAGGAGTCCTCTATTGAGTTGGAACAATTCTATTGCATTTGCAATCAGCCTCCTCTAATGATTATCATGGATGATACTACTTATAGTAGCATTCTATCACCAAAGACTGAATGTATAGGCCCCATAAGTAACCATGAGTCATACCAAAGGGACACAAATTTCCCATAAGGTGCCTAATACGATCCCTTAATATCTATGATCATCCCAAAAGTTAAAGAGGCCTAATACTTGATTAAGGGGCCTAATACGATCCCTTTATTATTCATGATCAGCCTAAAAGTTAAAGAATTTAAAAGGTTTCTTCCCCATCTTAATATCTATGCTTGATCTTACTATAGTAGGACTATGGTCTGAAACATCTTGAGGAAGAAGCTGACCATAGCTCTATCAATCTTCCTTCTTATGAAATTCTTTTGGCACCCATTATTCCAAGTATAGAAGCAACCTTTGTGTCTTCAAGCTCAGCAGTAATAAAATAGTCATTAAGGTCCTCCATGAAACTAGGCCATTTTGTCCTTCTGCTGTTCCTTTCATATTAGAACCTAATTGCATTAAAATCACCCAAAACCAACCAAGGCTCATTGCAAATGAGAGTAGCATGATAAGTGATGTCCCTCCAAAGGGATCTTCTAAGATTTACCTTACTTGCACCATACACAAAAGAAATATAGCAAGTAACATTCTTTGCCAAAACTCGAAGCTTGTAGTGAATAGCTTGATCCATTCTGTCCACAACAATGTCCAAAACAATGGGATCCCAACAAAACCATATCCTTCCACTAATATCACAATTATAGTTGTATTCCAATTTCCACTCTAGTATCAAACCTCTCAAAATAGAATCTTTGTTAACTTGTCTAACTTTAGTTTCCAGCAACCCCAGACAAGAGATGCAATGATCTTTAACAAAATATTTTATTTCTCTTTGCTTTGGGAGGTCATTCAGACCTCTAATATTCCAGCATGCAAATTTCATCATCAAACAGATAATGAGGAGGCCCTTTCTTAGAGTTCTTAGATGAACTGTGACCTTTACCCTTCCTTTGCTCACTTCTTTTCTTGTTCTTAGGTCTCTTCTTGTCAACTTCATCAACTACTCTAATCTTATCCTTTAAAGGATTCATATCTAGAGTGGGAGTATTTGCGAAACAATCTGGGCCATCCTCAAGCTCACTTGCTTCTACACTATCAAGATCTTGGAACCTGTTGAGAACATCCACTATGGTTGCCATTTCAAGAGCAGCACCTACTTTTGAAGTAGTATTGATCCCATCTCTAGAAAATGTACATTCTTTAGCTCTGCTACACTTTGGAACATCCAAAGTAGTAGCAGCCAGACTTTCCAAGCTACCAGCCACATTCTTGGCTTTCCTTTGACAATGGTGAGCATTGGAATTAGTTTTTTTCACCTACCATTCCTATTTCAACACCTTCCTACAATTGTTGACTTTGTGCCAGAATTCTTCACAGACATCACAGATTTTGGGAACCTAGTTGTACTCCACCTTGACCTCCACAATTTCACCTCCTCCAATTTCTAAGTCAACCACTTCAGGAAGTTGAGACTCAACATTTACCTCAACACAAATTTTGGCATAGTTGATTCTCTTAACCTCTTTCATCATACTATTAGCATATAATGGCTTCCATTGGCACTCACTATGTAGCTAAGGCCCTTGCTAGTCCAATATTCCAAAGGGATGTTGTAAAAGTTGACCCGTATTGGATTTGCACACCTCTTTATTAAGGCTCATACCATACTTCCATTTTTGTAGAATAATAGGCCTCCCAACAAAATGCCAAGGGCAATTCTCCAAAACCCTTTTGAATTCTTCAGGAGATGAGAATTTGAAAAAATAAAAGCCATTACCACTTGTCAACATCTCAGTCAACCCCTCTTTATCCCCCAATCTATGAGCTTGGTTATTAACCAATCCATATGGTAGTTTTCGGTCCAAGAAATAACCTACCAAGGTATTACTGCATTTCCTAACACCTAGCGCTGCTATATCACTAGGTGGTTTGACTTTAATTCTGTTAGCAGACTTTAAAGGTTCAAAAAATTCGCAATTCATCTTACCTAACCTATGGTCAGTAGTTTTAAAATATGGGCTTTGAGATTGCTTACATGACTTTTGATGCACTTTATTTGCTGGCATATTAGCCTTCTCCGCATCCAACAGCTTTAACACATTGCCTAGTCCCATCTGCACTTTCCCACTCTCCTCGAGAGATGTGTGCACATCACCTCCCTTCTTCCTCACAAATGAACCAGCTTCAGCAACTTTGTGCAACATAGATTCCAAATTCATACCTTCTAGATTCACATCATATGCCCATGACTTTTGGGAAGCAGCAGACTCACTACCCTCGTTCTTTTTTCCTTTGCCTCCCTTTTGATTATCACCATGAGCAGTAGGAGTGTCTTTGTCTTTTTGCTAAGTAAGAAAGAACATATAGAAAGCAAAGATCAGAAGATCAAGTACAAATACAAGGGGCATACCCCAGGCAATAGGATGAGGATCATCAAGAAAAGAAGACAACCATCCTAACAACAAAGGGAACAAAGCTAGCACAACCCCAAGGGTTGTCCCAGATGGCTAAGTTGAACTACTCCCCACTTGGAGGTCATGGGATCGATTCTTGGGGCCACCCACCCAAGGCATAAGCCTTGCGTCTTAAACGAACCACGTGGTTAGTGGGGTATTGCGTGGGCCCGGGGTGGTTTACCAGTTGACTACACCGGGGGTTGACCCTGGCGATAAACCGGGCGGGTTCCCCCTGTTAGCAAAAAAAAAAAACAAAAGGAACAAAGCTAGCACTAGCTAAGTAGAGTACACAACACAAGCTAACCTAGCTCTACAATGTTCTTGTAGCTCTATTTGCAACATAGCATCTTGCCACCGTTTGTCCCCATCTAAACTCAAACCATATGCAAGAGCTTTTTTTTTTTTTTTTTGCTAAGTAAGAAAGAATATAGAGACAAAAAAGAACGAAAGATCAAGTACAAATACAAGGGGCATACCTCAGGCCAAAGGATAAGGATAATCAAGAAAGATAACCACTAAACAAACAAAAGAATCCAGCTAGCACTAGCTAAGAAAAGTACACAACACAAGCTAACTTAGCTTAACAACTATAAGAACTAAACAAATAGCAAAAATAGCTGCCTTTAATTCTTGAAAATATCATCGGGAATGGCATCTGCTGGAGATACCTATTTGAAGTCGTTCCATGAAAGCCTCGCAAACAAGCCATCCTACTATGAACTTGAAGTACTATATCATTGAGCACTGCCTTCATGTCCATACATTTGTTAGCCATTAATCTATCATTCCTTTCTTTCCAAATGATATAAACAATGGTGGATAGCATTAACTTGCATAGAATATTTTTCAAAGCCTTCCCCTTCAAGGTACAAGCCCAAGCTACAATCCCTTACCACTCATTACTCAAGCATTGGGCCTTACATTTTGCTAGCAGCTGCACCCACAATCTGTTGGTGATCGAACACTAGAAGAAGAGATGGTTGTGGTCTTCAATTTTATCTTTACAAAACACACAACATATGTCATTTAACATACCATAGGCAGCAAGTTTGTCTTGGGTGGCTAATCTTTCTCGAATAGCAAGCCAAAGGATGAAGCTATATCTAGGAATAGCCTTCTTAAACTAAGCAACTTCAGCCCACTACACTCGAGGACTATGGTTTCTAATACTTTGCTAAGCTGATCTAACTGAAAATTGGTGATTTTTTTTTTCTGGAATCCATGTAGCTTGATCACTATAAGAGCTATTAGGATACGGATTACAAGACATACACCTCTTGAGCTCCATCAACTTAATGGAATTTGCCACAGGCCAATGCCACTGGTTGTCTCTAATAATAGAGCCGACTTTTGCTTCTTTGCCTAGCCCAAAATCATAGATCACTCTATCCCCCATTCTTTGATGTATATGCCCCATTGGCAACCAGTTATGATACCAAAGGGAAACTTGTAAGCCTTCCCCAATTTTGTACTTGATCAAAGGCCTTATGATATCTCTTAGGTGTAGAATTTTCTTCCAAGACCAAGTGCAATCCCAAGGAACCTTAGCCACCCAGAATTGACTTCTAACTAGAAGGTTAGCTCTAACCCGTTTCACCCAACAAGAGATTGTAGAAGATTGACACAACAACCAAATGTATCTAGCTATATTAGCTTGGTTCCAATCCACCAACTTCTTTATGCCTAGACCACCTTCATCATTTGGCTTAGTAACCTCTTCCCACTTAACCTTAGCTCCAGTATTCTTTAAATCAGGTCCTTTCTAAAGAAAAGCTTTGAAGCATTGGTCAATTTTCTTCAAAACTTTCTTTGGTATAATGAAGTGGGCACACCAGTAGCTCTACATGCTAAATAAAATTGATTTGATGAGCTGCAACTGGCCAGCGTAAGAGTGGAACTTACCACTCCAAGACTTGGCCTTACTTATAATTCTATCAACCAAGTTAGTGCAATCTTCAGGTTTCAGCTTAGAAGAAATCAAGGGAACCCCTAAGTACTGAATTGGAAGCACACTTGGCTGGAACTTGAAGAGATTTAACAATTACTCCCTTCCGTGATCATCCAAACTAATGAGAAATATATTACTCTTGGCACAATTAGGAACAAGACCTGAGAATTTAGAAAATGTATCCAAAACCTCCTTTAAAATCCTAGCAGAAGCAATCTCACCCTTGCAATAGAGCATCAAGTCTTTTTTTTTTTTTTTTTGCTGACGGGGGGAGCACGCCCGGTTTATCGCCAGGGACAACCCCCAGTGTAGTTGACCAGTAAACCACCCCGGGCCCACGCAATACCCCGCTAACCACGTGGTCCGTTTAAGATGCAAGGCTTATGCCTTGGGCGGGTGGCTCCAAAAATCAATCCCATGACCTGGGGAGTAGTTCTACTTAGCCATCTGGGACAACCCTTAGGGTCAAAGAGCATCAGGTCGTCAGCAAAACAAAGATGGGTTAAGCTAGTTTTCTCGCATCTCCAATGAAACTAGAAATTGGGTTCCTCTCCAGTTGCTGCTGAATAATTTGAGATAGGACATTCATACAATTTACAATTAAGTAAGGGAATAAAGGATCACCTTGCCTTAGGCCTTTAGTACTAGGAAAAAAGCCCTCAAGTGCACCATTGAGGCTGATTGAGTACATAGGAGTAGAAATGCAAACATGTATCCAATTCCTTATCTTCTTTGAAAATCCTATAAGCTTCAAAACATCCAACACAAATTTCCATCTGATTGAGTCATAGGTCTTCATGAGATCTACCTTCACAGCACATTTAGCCAACTTGGTGTTCTTATGATAGCCTCTCATAGCTCCTAAGCAAGTAAGATGTTATCACTTCCTACCTTGAATGAAAGCTGATTGAGCTTCATTAATAACTAGATGTAGCAAACTCTTAATTCTGTCCACAATAATCTTAGTAATGCATTTATACAGAGTATTGCAGTAAGAAATAGGTCTATAGTCCTTTAAAGTAATGGGATTAGGAACTTTGGAGATTAAGGATACAGTGGTAGCATTGACTTCCTTTTGCAAACAATTAGAATCAAAAAATGATTTAATAGCAGCAACCACCTCCTTCCCAACTATGGGCCAAGCTTTTTTTTTAAAGAAAAAGGCATTGAAACCATAAGGACCAGGGGCTTTGTTTGGATTTAAGTTAAAAAGCACTTGCTTAATCTCATCTTCCATGACATTCCTATCCATGTTTGTAGCTGCTTCCTCAGAAACCACTTTACTAATATATTGCTGAAACTCATGTTTCCCTGGATACTTCACAGCATTGTTGTTGCCCAACAAGTTCTGGAAGTACTTCACAAATTCGTCCTTGACCTCTTTAAAATCTTCCACTATAGTACCATCCTCCTTAATTAAGGAAATTTTATTCCTATTTGCTCTATTCCTAACTAACTTGAAGAAAAAATTTATATTTTGATCCCCTTCATTCAGCCACAGAATTCAACTCTTTTTCTTGGCAAAGCACTCCTCTCTATTATTCAAAGCATTAAGTTTGGAAAAGTTTTCTTTCTCCTTGGCCACAAGCTCAGGATCCCCACCATTTGCCTCTAACTGCTTTTGAAGATGAGGCAACTCCTCTCTAGCTTTGTTACCTCTCATCTAAATATCATAACATTTCTTCTTATTTAGCTCCTTCAAGCTAGCTTTCACCATCTTCAACTTCTTGCACACTCAATACATTGGGTACCCATCAACAACAGTGTTCCAAGCTTGCTCCACCATAGGCAAAATTTCTCATACTCAACCCAAAAATTAAAACACTTAAATGGTTTAGTACCATCTTTCATATGAAGCCCCAAGCGAACCAAAATAGGGCTATGATCTGAAACCCCAACAGGAAAGAATTCAGCTGAAGCAAATCTGAACTTAGTACTCCAGCAGCTGTTAACAAGAGCTCTATCAATTTTTCTTAGGATATAGCTCTTTGCACACCCATCATTCCAAGTAAACTGGAAACCCCCATATTGTAGATCATCTAGCTCAGTCTCCACAATACACTTATTAAATTCATCCATGAAGCCAAACCAATCAATGTTCCCCCCCCCCCCCCCCCCCCCCCCCTTTCAAAAGGAGATCTTATAGCATTAAAATCGTCCATGACAAGCCAAGATTCATTACAGACTAGATTAGCATGTTGCTCAAGATCCCTCCAAAGCTGCCTTCTAAGGATTACAGTATGTAAACCATAAGCAAAAAAAATGTAGCTATGAATCTTCTGCTCAATAAGAAAGAACTTACAATGAATAATTTGGTTAGTCATGCTTAGAACATCTAATTTCACAGAAGTCAAATTCCACCCAACCCAAATTCTACCATCCCCATTGGTGTTATAATTATGGATGAAATCCCAATTCTTCATCAGCTCATGACAGATCGAATTCCTATTCTCCAACTTGACTCTTGTTTCTACAAAAGCAAAACACCAAATGTTATGCCTCCTAACAAAATCTTTTATTTCTCTCTGCTTGGAAAGGTCATTGAGACCTCTCACATTCCAGCAAGCAAACAACATTAATTACTTAGAAAAGAGGTGCTCCCCTTAGAGCTACTAGCTGAGCTCTGTCTTCTTTTCTATTCATTCTTCCCCTAATTCTTTTATTCCTTCTGATCAACTTCATTAACTACCACCGCTTTGTCCCTTTGAGGATTTGCATCAAGACTTGCCGTCAAATTTGATTGAACATCCCCACTAGTTTCCATGTCTTCAATATCTTCCACCTTGTCCAATTGTTGAAATCTATTAAGAGTTATAACCTCAACAACAGGTTTCATCAACAGATTGGCTGGTATCATGACTACTAATTGATCACCTCTACAAGCACCACTTGGAATGGCATCTTTTACCCTCGGAGTAGTACAAAGCATCTCCTCTAATTGCCCAGCACTGCTTGGACCAGCTAAACTTAGAGCACTTGTAGTATCCTCATCAATGGTAATCACCTTCCTTTTGCGCTTAACTTCTGTCCAACCCTCTTCACTTACAATCTCTACTACTGAATTCGTTTTAACATTCCATTCTTGTTTAATCACCTTTTTGCACTTGCTCACTACATGCCCAAATTCTTTGCAAACTTCACAAATCTTTAGAACCTAGTTGTACTCAATAACTATTTCAATAATACCTCTGCCTTCCACCTTCAAATCAAAGGAATCTGGAAGTTTAGATTCAGCATTAACTTCCACACAAATTCTAGCAAAGTTTATTCTCTTTAACTCTTCAGTCAAGTTATCAGGATATAGGGGTTTCCCCACTACACTGGCCACATAACTTTGACATTTTACAGTCCACAATTTCGAAAGAACATTATAGAAATTAACCCAAATGGGACTGATTTATAGCCATCCTTACTAAGGTTCATGTTGAGTTGTCATTTCCTTAGGCATATAGGAAGCCCAGCAAAGTGCCATGATCCATTCTCAATGACCCATTTACAGCCCATAGCTAATGAAAACTTAAAATAATAGAACCCATTATCAGTGGTCAACAATTTGTCAAACCCATGTTTATCTCATAATTTCTTGGCAATGTTGTTGACTAAATTAAGGGGTAGTTTATTTTGCATAAAGTACCCAACTAGAGTATTTTCCCACAACTCAGCACCTTGCGCAACCACATCCGAAGGGGGTTTAACTTTAACTCTATCATTTCCCATTTCAGATTTGAAATATTCAAGATTCATAAAAGAGCCTTTTTTTTTACTTTAAAATAGAAACCCACTTACCTGGACCATTGGAACCACACCATAATTGACTGCAAATTCTGCCACACCATAATTGTCTCCACTCTCTTCACACAAGCAAGCATGCTGCATCCCATTTCCCAAACCCAAAGTAATGGAGACAAGACCCATCCCCATCCCCTTTGTATTTGCACTCTCCCCACTAGGTGCGTGAATAGTACCCTTCTTTTTCACAAGCTGAGGTTTGGACACCAAATTTGCAGCTGCTACATGGGGAGCAATCACCACATTAGTTTCCTCCTCTGTTTCAACCTTATATTCCTAAACCGTACCCATCTTCTCCATAAGCTAAGGTTTAGACACCAAATTTGCAGTTGCTTCGGGGGGAGAACTCACCACATAAGTTTCCTCTTCCTCCTCAGCCTTATTTGCCCAGCTTCTGGACAAAGAGTTGCCACCTGAAGATTTTCCACCATTAGTGTGCGCGAAAGGACCGTCAAAGCTAGCAACGGGAGTGTTAAAACCAACCTTGACATTGTGCATCTCTGAAGCCATACCTGACTCAAGCTTTTTGCCTGGAGTATTACATAACTCAAATACCATAGCCTTAAGTTTTTAGAGCTCAGATTTGTACTCATCTCTTTCCATCTTCAAAAACTCCAAATCAGAGTTCAACTCAGAGATTCTACGAGCAGCAGCAACACCTGGAACAATGGCTTGACGTCATCCAACTTTCATTACAGAACTATCAACGTGAATCCCTTGTGACCTAGCTCTTAGCTTTAGGAATCTCTCAAGAGAGCCATTAAGAGGGTCATAAATGCCTGCACCATTGCCTAACAGAGGTGAACCATCCTCACCAATCGCAGCAATATCCCCCATCTCTCTAAGATGGTCTCCATCCTTACCCTCCATCTTCTCCAAAGAGAACAGAATAAATTCTAGAGAGAGAAAACGAAAATGAATCCTAGAGGGAGAAGCTCTGAACTAAACCCCCAGCTGCACTGCACTCATTAATGGCACCTTCAACCTCCATAAATGCTAAACACATGAAAGAAACTTGATTAATCTATCCCACACCTCTTGGCCTTTTGGCATTCAAGTCTATTGCAACAGTACTTCATCTTTCCTAAAAACATCTACAAGTTTATAGAGCACTTGATCCGATACTTTTTTTTTGTCAGGTACACAGTTCAACGTAAATTTCAACAAAATCAAATCTTCTCCAAATTTTCATACCTTTTGTACAAAAGAATAGTGATGTTACAATGTTTTGGAAAATGGTGAGTAGCCAAATCATCTTAATGAGAGCAAAATAGTGTGTTGTCAAATCAATCTCCTTTTGTATTCAACCTTTAAAAATGAGACCAAAACAATTGCAATTAGCACTATCTCTCTCTCTCTCTGTGTATATGTTGCTTTACTTGCATAGCTCTCTGCCTTCACTCTACAGTCTATTCTCTGTCTAGACTCTCTTTCTTTCTCTCTTTTAGATGTCCTTAGTTGTGTTTATCTCTCTCTCTCTCTCTCTCTCTCTCATTTTTTTTTGGTAAGCAACAGTGTGAGAATTATATTAAGAATAAAGAAATAAGTACAAGCTTTAGAGGGGCATACCCCTCTGCACAAGATCAAAATCAAGAGAATAAAACCCAACAAACTTAAACTAGATATTCCCTTTTAAAACCTATTGAAAACAAAGGGTGGAATAGACTAGTTTTGGGCTATAGTTATACTAACATCTGAGAAAGGAATCTTTGAGAATTGGGATGCTTTGACTCTAATATCATGCCTAATTTTCTTCACTAGCTGCTATGGGGATTGAAGGGTATAGCCAAAAATTCTATTGTTCCTTTCCTGCCATAGGTAGTATATCATTGCTGCCCAGCAAGCTTATAAATGGAATTGTAGAATTTTTTTGCACTAAATTTACCAACCAACTAGATTGCCTCAGCTCTCCATGTTTGCAGTGGTTTGGATATCATGCTTAAGTGGCATATTGTTGACAAGACTTCCTTTGAATATGGGCATGAGAAGAAGAGATGGTCAACAGTTTCATTATGGCTAATACACAGTGCACAATTTACCTGCTCAGTGACTCCCCACTCCTTGAGTTTGACTCGAGTGTTAAGCCTGTCTTTTATGGCCATCCATAAAATAAAACTGTGTTTGGGGATATTCTTGGGAAACCATACTAACTTGTGCCATATAACTTGGGGATATTTGGTTCTGATTTTGTTCCAAGTTGCTGCTGCTCTATAACTTTTTGTAGGAGGGATGGCCTATGTGATTTTATCTTGATTGACCAATGGCGGCAGAGAAGAGGTGTTTTGGACAATTTCTTTGAGTTTCCATGAGCAAGGAAAAGGCCATGCCCATCTACCTTCTCTAATGATGGATGAGACTTTGGCTTGGTTTGGGAGGGCTGCGTCGTACACTATATGACTTCCATACCTTTTTAGAAGTGGGCCAAAGGTAAGTTTTAGTAGTTTTGATGAGAATCAACAAGCATCATTAAAGGATCCATTACATGTTCCAATTGGGCCTATTATAAGATCAAAATCCAAGAAGATCAAGAGAAGCAATTAATGGGCTGATTTATGAGATTTGGGCTAATTCTAAAATGGGGCATTCCATGCTTGGCCCAAAAGAAGATGAAGGTATAATAAATCTAATTCAAGCTATTGATGGGGCTGATTAGTCCTCTTTTGAGTTGGCTAATTGATTGGTTGATAGCCATCAATTAGGGGTTGATTTGTAGTCTTTTGAGTAATCTTTTGACTTGGCTAAATTGATTGGATGATTTGCAGTCTTTTGAGTAATCTTTTCACTTAGCTAATTGATTGGTTGATTGGGTATCAATTACAGGCTGATTTGTAGTTCCCTTTTTCTCAACCATGTTCTATAAATAGCTTGCATTCTTTGTAATGAAGGGGACATTGAATTAAGATAATAATAAAAAAAACGCGTGTATTGTTTCTTCTATTGGTTCTTCAAAGAGCTTGTAAACTTATCAAGGATTTTTTCTTGTGGCATTCAAATTTTATACCTTCGGTTCATGATTTCATATAATCATTGGATCGAGATCTCTCTCAAAATCTGACTTTTAGCTTTCTTGGGCAAATATTCCGATATTGTTGTTGGGTCTCAATGCATGTTAATTGAGGTTTGCATCATTTGGTATCATAGCCAAGTTCTAAAATCGGGTTTTCTATCCTTTTGCCTCTTTTTTCTTGCTATCATCCATCGTGTTCCATTTGTGTCCATTACTCTTTGTTCTTGCTTTGTGTTGTTCAGCAAGTTCAACCAAAAAAAAAAAAAAAAAGAACACCAAGTTCTAAAATCAGGTTTTCTATCCTTTTATCTCTTAGTTCTTGCTATCATCCATTGTGTTTCATTTGTATTCATTACTCTTTGTTCTTGCCATGTGTTGTACACCAAGTTCAACCAAAAAAAAAAAAAAAAAGAACACCAGGTTCTAAAAAGAAAATCATGTGTACTGTCCTTTTATCTTTTGTTTCTTGCTATCGTCCATCGTGTTCTCTTTTAATGTTACTGATTTGAGCCCTTTTGATGTAGGAGATGATTTGAGGACAAATCCATTTCAAGAGGAGGGGAATGATGCAATCCATGTCAACATAACTCCAAGGGATCAAGTCCAAGTCCCAATTGGGCTGGTGACAAGAGCACAGGCCAAGAAAATTACTATTCCGAAGCAAAGAAGGTAAAATTTGCTGTGATTGAATTTTCTGACTATGCTATTACATGGTGGGATCAGCTTGTTGTAAAGAAGAGGCGGAATAGAGAATGACCAATAGAGACATGGGAGGTAATGAAAACAGTGATGAGAAAATGGTTTGTTCCAAGTTATTACTAAAGGGAGTTGCACAAAAAGCTACAAGGGCTTAGACAGGGCAGCCGGAGTGTGGAAGATTACTACAAGGAGATGGAGATTGCTATGATCCGGGCTGATGTCGAGGAGGATTGAGAGGCTACAATGGCTAGGTTTTTACTTGGATTAAACTGGGAAATCCAAGATAGGGTAGAGATGCAGCATTATGTGGAGTTGGAATATATGCTGCACATGGCCATCAAACTGGAGCAACAGCTCAAGAGGGGGGGTGGATCACGTGCAACCCATAATACTAGTGCTACATCTTGGAAACCGAGTTATACCAAGCAGATGGACAAGTCCCAAACGTCCAAATCTGAGCCCAAGTCTGCAAACACCAGCCACGTTCCTCAAGGTAAAACCGATACTGCTACCTCTAGGAATCGTGATATTAAATGTTTTAAATGTCAAGGTAGGGGACACAGCAAGTCAATGTCCAAACAAGCAGGTCATGCTATTGCAAGACAATGGGGAAATTGTGACCGACAATGAAGATTCCGACACCGACGACATGCCACCATTGGAGGACGTTTCTGGGGAGGAATATTCTGCCCCTGATGCATTGACATTAGTGGCGAGGAGAGCATTGAGCCTACAAGCAAAAGAAGAGGATGAAGTGCAGTGGGAGAACATCTTTCACACTAGGTGCTACGTCAAGGACAAGGTATGTAGTGTGATTATTGATGGTGGTAGTTGTACTAATGTGGCTAGCACAATCATGGTTGAAAAATTGGGACTACCCGTGTTGAAGCACCCTAGGCCATACAAGTTGCAATGGCTGAATGATAGTGGGGAAATGAGGGTGAACAAGCAAGTGTTAGTTGCATTTCGAATTGGTAAATATGAAGATGAAGTGTTGTGTGATGTTGTGCCAATGCAAGTGGGACATTTATTGCTAGGGCGTCCATGGCAGTTTGATAGGCATGTAAAGCATGATGGCTTTACAAACAAATACTCTTTTGTGCTCAATCAACGATCAATCACTCTTGTACCGTTGACTCCACAGCAAGTATATGAGGATCAAGTGAGATTACAAAAAGAGAGTGAACAAAAGAAAGAGATTGAGCAAAAGAAAAGGAGTGAAAATCAAAGAGAGGCCGAGAAAAATGAGAGAGAAAAAGAAAATCAAAATTTGGGCCTTGAGAGAAAATCAGAGAGAAAACAAAAGAATTTCTATGCAACAATGAGTGAAGTTAAGTGAGCAATGTTTTCAAAACAGCCAATGACTGTACTTTTGTACAAAAAGGCATTTTTAAATACTAACAAACTTGACCTTGCTTTGCCTAGTTCTGTTGTTTCTCTTTCGCAGGATTATGAGGATGTCTTTCCCGAGGAAACACCACACGGGTTACCTCTAACCCGAGGGATTGAGCACCAAATTGATTTTGTTCCCGGTGCGACAATTCCAAACTGACCAGCCTATAGGAGCAATCCCGAGGAGACAAAGGAGCTTCAACGGCAGGTAAGTGAGTTGTTGGAAAGGGGCACATGAGGGAGAGCATGAGCCCATGCGCCGTTCCAGTTTTACTTGTACCTAAGAAGGATGGGACGTGGAGAATGTGCATTGATTGCCGGGCTATCAACAATATCACGGTAAAGTATCGTCATCCTATTCCTCGCTTAGATGACATGTTAGATGAGCTGCATGGTTCTTGTGTATTTTCTAAAATTGATTTAAAGAGTGGTTATCATCAGATTAGAATAAAGGAAGGAGATGAATGGAAAACTGCCTTTAAAACAAAATATGGTTTGTATGAATGGTTAGTTATGCCTTTTGGCTTGACTAATGCTCCGAGCACCTTTATGAGACTTATGAACCATGTTTTGCGAGCATTTATAGGCCGGTTTGTTGTTGTCTACTTCGATGATATACTCATATATAGCAAAAATGTGGCAGACCATGAAGTACATTTAAAATCTGTTTTAGATGTGCTTAGGAAAGAAAAGTTGTTTGCTAATTTGAAGAAGTGTACTTTTTACACAGATAAGCTTGTGTTTCTTGGATTTGTTGTTAGTGCACAAGGTATACAGGTTGATGAAGAGAAGGTACGTGCAATCCAAGAGTGGCCAAGTCCCACAAGTGTAGGTCATGTTCGTAGTTTTCATGGACTTGCTAGTTTTTACTGGCGGTTCGTGAAAGACTTCAGTAGCATAGCCGCACCACTCACTGAAGTGATCAAGAAGAACGTTGGATTTAGTTGGGGAGAAGAACAAGAGAAGGCATTTCGATTAATCAAAGAGAAGCTGACCAACGCCCCCTTATTGTCTTTACCTAATTTTTCGAAAACGTTTGAAATTGAATATGATGCTTCAAGTATTGGCATAGGCGCAGTTCTTATGCAAGAGGGACGGCCAATTGCTTACTTCAGTGAGAAACTAAACGGGGCAGCCTTAAACTATCCAACTTACGATAAAGAGTTGTATGTCTTGGTTCGAGCTTTAGAGACATGGTAGCACTACCTATGGCCCAAGGAATTTGTGATTCACACCGACCATGAGTCCTTGAAGCATTTGAAGGGCCAACATAAGCTAAACAAAAGGCATGCGCGATGGGTGGAGTTCATTGAAACGTTCCCATATGTCATCCGGTATAAGCAAGGTAAGGAGAATGTGGTCGCCGATGCCCTTTCTCGCAGGTATGCATTACTTGCTACACTTGATGCAAAATTGCTTAGTTTTGAGCACATTAAAGATTTATATGCTGATGACCATGAATTTGGTAAGGAATACCGAGCTTGTGAGAAAATTGCTTGTGGTAAGTTCTTTAGGTTTGATCAATTCCTATTTCGAGAGAATAAGTTATGTGTGCCTAATTGTTCCTTGAGAGAGTTGTTAGTGCAGGAATCTCATGGTGGGGGATTAATGGGACATTTTGGAGTTGCAAAGACCTTAGCTGTTTTGCAGGAACACTTCTATTGGCCTCACATGAAAAGAGATGTTGAAAGAATTTGTGGTAGATGTGTCACGTGCAGGCAAGCTAAATCCAAAGTGCAGCCCAACGGTTTGTATACTCCTTTACCTATTCCTAGTGAGCCTTGGATTGATATTTCAATGGACTTTGTGTTAAGATTGCCTAGGACTCAACGTGGAAAAGATTCAGTTTTTGTGGTAGTGGATCGATTTTCTAAGATGGCACACTTTATTCCATGTCACAAAACAGATGATGCCTCACATGTTGCTGATTTGTTCTTTAGAGAGATTGTGAGATTACATGGCATGCCTAGAACAATTGTTTCAGATAGAGATGCTAAGTTCTTGAGCTATTTTTGGAAGACTTTGTGGTGTAAGCTAGGCACTAAGCTATTGTTTTCTACTACTTGTCATCCACAAACTGATGGTCAAACTGAAGTAGTAAATAGGACTTTGTCTACTTTATTGAGGGCAATTATTAAAAAGAACATCAAAACATGGGAAGAATGTTTACCACATGTTGAGTTTGCTTATAACAGATCTGTCCACTCTGCTACTAAATTTTCACCATTTGAAATTGTGTATGGATTTAATCCTTTAACCCCATTGGATTTATCTCCCTTACCTTTGACTGAGCATGTTAATTTAGATGGCAAAAAGAAGGCTGACATTGTCAAGCAGATTCATGAGAAAGCAAGGCTCAACATTGAGCGAAGAACGGAACAATATGCACAACAAGCTAACAAAGGGCGTCACAGGCTACTTTTTGAACTGGGAGATTGGGTTTGGCTGCATATGAGAAAAGAAAGATTTCCTGTGCAAAGACGTTCCAAATTGCTTCCAAGAGGAGATAGTCCTTTCCAAGTCCTAGAGCGCATCAATGACAACGCCTACAAGCTAGATTTACCCGGTGAGTACAATGTAAGTGCTACTTTTAATGTTACTGATTTGAGCCCTTTTGATGTAGGAGATGATTTGAGGACAAATCCTTTTCAAGAGGAGGGGAATGATGCAATCCATGTCAACATAACTCCAAGGGATCAAGTCCAAGTCCCAATTGGGCCGGTGACAAGAGCACGGGCCAAGAAATTTAAAGAGATACTCAATGGATTGATTCAAGAGGCATGGGCTCAAGCAAATCAAGCATATTCGTGGAGGACCATTGAGCATGATCCAAGTGAGCAGCACGTAATCATCAATATGATTCATGTTCTAGAAGAATCTGGCTAAGAATAAAGACATTCTTTTTTGGATTTATATATAAGGCTTGCATGCCAATTAATTTCCTTTTTATTTGCTTATATGGGTGTATATGGCTGGATACATCCATTCCCCAAATTTCCTTTTCTAGTTTAGGCATGTGATCGGCCACTTAAAAGGGTTGAGTATCTTTTCATTTAGGCAAGTATCTTTTAGGCAACTAAGAGATATTTTGCACCAGATTTTTAGCCCTAATTATGATACCATTTAGGGAGTTTCCTTGTAATGGCTAGCCCTTTAAATAGGCCTATATGCAATGAATAAAAGGCAGATCATTATTCAGCAAATTGTGAGAGTATTCTCTATGGTTCTTTGAAGAACTATTCGAACTTATCAGATTTCCCGTGGCGTTCACCAACGACTTATCAAACGGAGCTCCACCACCGTTTGTGGCGTCTTCCTTATACCAAGGTTCTTGTTTCGCATCAAGCAACAGGTTGAGGTCATATAAACCGAGGTTCTTGTTTGTCGTAAACAACGGGTCGAGGTCTTCATTCAGAACCTGATCATAGAACTTTCTTGGGTTCCTCATTGTATCGGGTCTCATTCTTTTTGGTGGGATTCGTATCAACTTTTGTACTTTTCGTTCTCAAAAAACCCAAAAAAATTGAACTTTTGTCCTTTTTCTTTGATTCATTGATTCTATAATATTTTTCTTGATGTCGATATTGGTTAAAATACTACAAGTTGAATTTCTTGCGTAAGTTTATTAGTTTAATGAAGAACTAAAAAGGGAGAAAGTAGGAGTGGAAAAAAGCAAGAGAGTGTGAGACTAATATTAGGAAAAAGCCAATTTCAGAGTGAAACACGAGAGCGAGTGACACACGTGAGGGATTGTTGCTAACATTTCTCTATAGCTTCAAAAAAACAAATGTCTTTCAAGGACGACACATCACAGAAAGAAGGATGGAAGGAGTCATTCTTCGTGTTGCAGGCTAAGCAACAACAATTTGAACGCATGAACATGGTACTTAATGAAATTTGGGATCAGATGGATCGGCAACACGCTGCTATTGCTACTTGGTGAAAGGGGCATCCCCAAAGAGTTCCTAATGCTAGGAGGCAAGAAAGGCATGCTCCAGTGGATGGTGTTGATGGCGACCGTGAGGATGAGTTCGAAGATGAAGAGGAGCAAGCTTCTTTAAACGATGAGGGCAGGTTCATACCAAGGGGTGAAAGGCGTGATAGAGTTTTTCAAAGAGACCCGAGATGGAACTGATAGAAACCTAGGAAACATCAAAATGAAGATACCATCGTTCCAAGGAAAAAACGATCCTGAAACATACTTGGAATGGGAGAAGAAGGTGGAGTTGATTTTTGAGTCTGTCATTATGTTTACTGATTATGCTATTATATGGTGGGATCAACTTGTGATGAACAGAAAGAGAAACCGTGAGAGATCTATTGAGATGTGGGAGGAAATGAAGGCCATCATTAGGAGGTGGTTTGTCCCTAGTAACTACTATAGGGACTTGTATCAAATATTACAAAGTCTTACTCAAAGGTATAGGAGTGTGGATGACTACTACAAGGAGATGGAGATCTTCATGATTCGGGCTAACATAGAGAAGGATAGAGAAGCTACCACAGCAATGTTTTTGAATGGGCTGAACTAGGACATTGCCAATGTGGTGGAGTTACAACACTATGTGGAGTTGGAGGGTTCACAAGCCAATAAAGGTGGAGCGGCAGCTTAAAAGGAAAGGAACTCGGTTACCTCAAAATCTAGGCTCCTCTACTTCATGGAGGTCGAATTAGAGGAAAGATGAAGGGGCTATTTCTAAGTCCAAAACCAAACAACTGAAAAGGAGAGATGAAGTTCCTAGTGTCAACAAAGGTAAAACTAAATCCCAAACTTGTAATCATGATATTAAGTATTTTCGTTGTTTGGGAGTAGGTCGCATTGCTTCACAATACCCAAATAAGAGGACCATGATCGCATATGTTGATGGAGAAGTGAAAACCAAAAGCAATAACATTGATGACCACATGCCATCGCTTGCAGATGCTTGTGACGATGATGTGGAGTATCCAATGGAGGACAAGTCATTTGTGGCTAGGCGTGCTTTAAGTGCCCATGTCAAAGAGGATGACATGGAACAACAAAGAGAGAATATTTTTCATACTAGGTGTCACATCAACAACAAGGTATATAGTACAATCATTAATGGGAGAAGCTGCACTAATATGGCTAGCACTACTCTTTTTGAAAATTTAAATTTATCTACCTTGAAACACTCTAGACTGTATAAGTTGAAATGGTTGAATGATTGTGGGGAGGTTAAGATGATTAAACAAGTGCTAGTTTCTTTTTCAATTGGAAAATACAAGGATGAAGTACTTTATGATGTTGTTCCAATGCAAGCGAGTCACATATTATTGGGTAGGCCGTGGCAATTTGACAGGAAGTTCACTCATGACAAGTTTAAGAATAGGCATTCCTTTGTAAAGGACAATAAAATCATTACTCTTGTCTCATTAACTTCAAAACAAGTGTATGAAGATCGAATGAAATTGAAAAGAGAGAATGAGTTGAAAAGATGAGACAGAAAATTTTAAAAAAGATGATGAAAAAGAGAGTGAAAAGAAAAAAGTGAGTGAACAGAAAAGGGGGAGTGAAAAGAAAAGAGCACAAAAAAATGAGAGAAACAAAAAAACAAGTGAGTTTTTATGCTAAGGCAAGTGATGTCAAGAGTGCTTTGTATACAAACCAGCCTATATTTGTACTATTGTACAAAGAGGCATGTTTTAATACTAACAAACTTGACAAATTTTTGCCTAGTGTTGTTGTCTCTTTGTTGCAGGAATATGAGGATGCATTTCCTACCGATGTGCCTAGTGGGTTGCCACCTATTAGGAGAATAAAGCATCAAATTGATTTTATACCAGGTGCGACAATTCCTAATCGACCAGCCTATAGGAGTAATCTGGAAAAGACAAAAGAACTTCAAAGGCAAGTGGAGGAGTAGCTGGCCAAAGGACACGTGAGAGAGAGTATGAGTTCGTGCACGGTACCGGTGCTACTCGTACCCAAGAAGGATGGAATTTGAAGAATGTGTGTTGATTATAGGGCTATCAACAACATTACGCTAAAGTATAGACATCCCATTCTTAGGCTAGATAACATGTTGGATGAATTGCACGAGTCATGTATTTTCACAAAAATTGATTTAAAAAGTAAGTATCATCAAATTAGGATGAAAGAGGGTGATGAATGGAAAACTGCCTTTAAAACTAAATATGGATTATATGAGTGGTTGATTATGCCTTTTGGTCTAACTAATGCACCAAGTACATTCCTGAGATTAATGAATCATTCATTGTGTGTGTTTATAGGCATATTTGTTGTGTTCTATTTTGATAACATTTTGGTGTATAATAACAGCTTGGATGAGCGTATTGATCATTTGCATTGTGTGATTGATATTTTGAGAAAAGAAAAATTATATGCCAATTTAAAGAAATGTTACTTTTGCATGGACAAAGTTGTGTTTCTTGGTGATGTTGTTAGCGCAAAAGGAATTGAGGTGGACCACTTACTGAAATTGTTAGAAAATTCGTGGGTTTTAAATGGAGTAGTGAGCAGGATCATGCATTTCATGAGATTAAAGAAAGGTTGTGTGGCGCCCCTTTATTAGCATTGCCTGATTTTTCTAAAACTTTTGAGATTGAGTGTAATGCCTCAAGAATAGGTATTGGAGCTGTTCTAATGCAGGAGAAGTGGCCAATAGCCTATTTTAGTGAAAAGCTAAATGGGACAGCTTTAAACTACCCAATATATGACAAGGAGCTTTATGCATTGGTGCAAGCTTTGGAGACTTGGCAACATTACCTTTGACCAAAAGAATTTGTCATACATACCGACTATGAGTCCTTGAAGCACTTGAAAGGACAAGGTAAGGAAATTCATTGAGACCTTTCCTTACGTAATCAAATACAAACAAGGTAAAGAAAACATTGTGGCTGATAACCCCAAGGGAACTACTCCCCACTTGGAGGTCATGGGATCGATTCTTGGGGCCACCTGCCCAAGGCATAAGCCTTGCGTCTTAAATAGACCACGTGGTTAGTGGGATATTGCGTGGGCCCGGGGTGGTTTACTGGTCGACTACACCGGGGGTTGACCTTGGCACATGAATTGGGGAATCCCTTGTTTTAAGCACGCAATAAAGGAAGGAAAGAAGATGGAGGATTAAAATAGAAGAAAATCCAAGTGGGTTAGGAGTGAGAAGAGAGAGGGGGGAATTGCATAAACATAAATAGGAAACCTACCGTGTCTTCTTTTATTTGCTTTTCTTTATTTGCTTGCTTTACTTCAATCTTCGCTTTGATCCTCAAGAGCTTCCAAATTGCAGCACTTCAAGTCTTTAATGAGGCTTTGAAGTCTAGTATATGAATGTATATGAGTGTATGTATGCTAGGGTTAAGTGTATAGAGGCTAGACTTTGTATATGGAGGCTAGGGTTTGAAGAACCTAAAGAGAATTAGGGTTTGGAAAGACTTCAAGCTTTGTATATCAAAGAGCAAGATTTTTGGACTAAGTTTGTGGACCTTTTTTACGCTAGAGGAGGCTCTGTATTTATAGACAAAAGACTAAACTAGCACCTGATGCAATGGTGCCAGGTCAAAAAAACCCATTGGCGCCACTACCACTAGTAGTGGCACCAACCACTTAGGAAACTTTTAAGGTCGGCAAGCAACGTGTGTTTCACAGATTTGGGCGCTTGTACTAGTGACTATTATGCAATTTTTAGCCTAGCTTCACTAGGAGTGACTCCGGAAAGTCCATGAAAGATTTAAAGGGCCGGGAATGGCCTGAAGGGTCGAAAAGGGACAGGAACCCTTAGCATAGTATCCCGGGGGTTAGTAGACTTGAAAAAAGATGTTAGGATATGTTGGAAGGGTTGGCTGGGCCATTAGGGGCAAAACGGTTAATCAAAATGTATTGAAAAGCCCTAAAATAGTATCCCGGGATTGACTTGGAATGTCCCAAAAATGTATCGAAAGGCCGGGGATACTATCAGAAGAATCCTTAGGAGGTTACTGATTTGATACATAGAGCTGGTGTGGTTCTAGAGGCGATTGGATACCTAGGGGCAAAATGGTCATTTTGAGCGAGGGGTTTTAGAATTGACCCGAAACCGACTGGAGGGCACTTAAACAAGCCAGATCATCTTTGGGACAATCCTAGAAGGGTAGACTTACCATTCTGAGGACTTAGGTACCTTCTTAAGAAATGTGCCGAAAATGGCCCTAGGGGTAGTTTGGTCATTTTTTACAGGAGTGGGTAGCAAGCACTGGTGTTGACTTGGGTTTTAAGTGTTTCCGTCACTCTGATGGTGGTCTCGTGGCATAGGGGTTTGTTGGCAATTCCTAATGTCGACCTGTTTACGAGTGTTTTCGCCACTCTGACGGTTGCGATGTTTATGAGTACTTCCGTTATTCTAACAGTTTGCTATCGATCCAGAGATTGGCTAATCACGAGAAGCTACTAGGTGGACTTATTGCATGAGGAATCAACTTTCTAAAAAGGCGTGTCAAAATAGACATTCTTCATTGGCAGGCTAGCAGGAGCCAAAGGTGGACCGTTCTACCATCTCAGGAACTTGGGGTCTCGTCCCGGTCGATAGGTATAAAGGAACTTATCGTTCCGAAGATTTTTTCAAAAAAACATTCTGGACTGGATGGACTTATCGCCTTGAGGGATTAACTTTCTCAAAAGATGTGCCGAATTGGAATTGGATTTGAATGGGAATTGAGATTGAAATGGGGACTTATCGTTTTCGAGAAGACGTGCCCATTGGAATTGGATCGGATAATGCCCCAAGGGCATATTGGTCATTTTGCCTTTATTTGGGCCTAACGGGTCCGCGAAGCAATTGATTGACTGGATTGTGTCTGAAAAACTGGTTTGAACCAGAAATGTGTTCATATCAACTTGAATGCAAGTCTAGACAGATTAGAGACTATCGAGTAGGCAAAAATGGGATGCTTAAACCCATGAACCTGAATCACAAGCCTTTCTAATATCAATTTTGAGTGCACTTTTAGGGGAGATGCCAGCATTGTGATAGTTCCTTACTAGTTCTTGCATAAGTAAGATTTGGCCTGAGATTAGTTTACTAGTAATGAAAGCTATTTGGCAACTGTTGATCATATGAGGAATGACTTGCTTCAATCTTAAGGCGATGATCTTTGAAATACACTTGTAAATTGTGTTACAGCAAGAGATTGGCTGATAATCACCCATGGTAGTAGGATTTGGAACTTTGGGAACTGGAGGTATGACAATTGAGTTGAGTTCTGGAAGTAGCTTCCCTGTTGTAAAGAATGAGCTTATAGCTTGTAGAACATCATTACCAACCAAATCCCAAGATTTCTTAAAGAAACAAGAAGTATAGCCATCAGGGCCTAGAGCGTTGTCATCATTGAGCAAGAAAAAAGTTATTTTAATTTCTTCAAAGGTAACAGCTTGACCAAGGTAATTAAGCTGATTCTCTGAGAGGTTCGGGCTAAAGAGATCATTGACAACTTATTTGCCATTTGAAGGGTATTCTACTAGGGTGCCTAGCATGTCTTTGAAGTAATTAATGCAAGCCGCTTAACTTCTTCATACTTTTCATGCCTTAGACCAGTTGTGTCTTTTAGGG
Organism: Euryodendron excelsum; assembly: GCA_033060915.1. Lineage (NCBI taxonomy): Eukaryota > Viridiplantae > Streptophyta > Magnoliopsida > Ericales > Pentaphylacaceae > Euryodendron > Euryodendron excelsum. Next base: position 4,684,559 of record CM065394.1, on the reverse strand, counting down.
AAATGATTTTGTTGCTAGCTCTGTGAGTCTTGACCTTTTTATGGAAGTAAGAGGTGTTTTGGTCCCCAAGATTGATGTTGTTATCTCTGGCTTTTTGTTTGTAAAAGGCCTCTTCAGCACAGCATAGATTATTGCACTTTGCAAGGAGCTCTTCTTCAAGTTGGAAAAATTGTGGATCAGGGTTTGCAAGGGAAGTTTTAGTTTGCACTTTTTCCAGCTCAGCTTTGGCTTCTTTGACTTTGTTGGAAATATTGATGTAGTGGGTAGAATTAAAGTTCTTCAATTCCAGCGTGAGAGAACGAAGTTTGGAGCATAGCGGAGACATAAATGTTCCAATGACAACATTATTCCTCACAATAGCAACAACTGGAGTGAAACCAGGGCGTTTAGTCCAGAAATTGAAATTTTTGAAAGGTTTCTTACCTGTGGAAGGCAAAGACTTGATGGTGACATGACATGGGTTATGATCAAATACACCTCTTGGTAAGAAAACAGCCTGAGATTCAGTAAATTGGTCAAGCCAAGTGTCATTAATCATTACTCGATCTAGTTTGCTATGTATCAAATGGCCATCTTCTTGCTTATTGGTCCATGTATAGTAGCAGCCATTGTAGTTGGGGTCCATGATGCCTAACTCATTTATACAGTCAGCAAAGTCTTGGGTGGCACCTAAATCAATGTTCCTACCTCTTCTTTCTGCTTCATCTAGAACCCCATTGAAATCACCAAGAAGAACCCAAGGATCTGAAGGTGAGAGAGGTGAGTGGAATGATCTTATTTCACTCCAAAGAGACCAGTGTAGATCTTTGTCATTGTGGCCCTGAGGGAAACTAACATTTTCTTGTGAGAGATTCTGCAGCTTATAGATTGATCAGTAGAGTTGATTATCTGGACATTTAAGATGGATTCATCTCATATAAGTATTATCCTAGCTACCTCATGGGCTTTTGTAGTTTTCAAAGCATTTAAAAGTTGCAACAAAAAAAGAGCAAAGATTGCTAAAATTTTGAGATCTGATTTTGGTTTTAATAATTCCCAGAAAAGGAAGATTATTTACTTGCATGAACTTTTTGACTTAATACTGCCTAAGGGTTTTACTAAACCCTCTTCCATTCCAGCTTGCAATATTCATTGAGAAGGTTGGGTTGGAGGAGAGAGCCTAGCTGGTTTAGTAGTAGCTTTCCCTTTATCAATGGGTGAAGAGTTCTACCCTTTGTTCACTTCACTTTCTATTCTTCAATCTCCTTTTGTTCATCTCATCCACAGCAACAAGCTTAGACTTAGCTCCAACACAACTCGACCCTTCTTTATTTGATGAAGCATTTTCAATACCACCTAGACCTCCTCCATCTAACAATGGAGCTACCTCATTTTCTTCCAAGGATTGAAACCTATTGGTAATAGCTAACTCATTCGCCACTTCCAACTCTTTAGAATAGCTAGCTATTGCACAAGAAGATCCCCCTTTATTAACAGGCACCTCTTCTACATTCACAACCATCTGGGTATGCAAACTAGGCTCTATGGTAATAGCTTTGCCATGCTTTTTCACCTCAATCCACTCACCTTGTTGCTTTACCTCTTGATCCTTGCTCTTCTTGATTTGCCATTCTTGTTTAGCTTTCTTTTGGCATTTGTTGATTGTGTGCTCAAATTCCTTGCATTAAGCACAAATCTTTGGGACCTAATTGTATTCCATAGCAATTTCTACTATGTTTCCACCTCTAGCTCAATAGTTTCTAGTAATAGAGAATCAAAGGCTGACCTCAATATAGATTCAAGCATATTAAATGCATTACACTTCTATAGTCATGTTATCTGTATATAATGGTTTATCCACATCACTAGGAATATAGCTAAGCCCTTTATCCATCCAAAATTCTAGAGGCACATTGTACAAATTGACCCAAATTGGAATAGTCTCACAATGTTCCTTGTTAAAGGACATGTTTTGTTGCCATTTCTTAAGAGCAATGGGTTTGCCAGCTATTTGCCAAGGCTTCAAGGATTTCATTGGAATAGTCTCACAATGTTCCTCGTTAAAGGACATGTTCTGTTG
>CM065394.1:4615000-4672500 GCA_033060915.1 Euryodendron excelsum | reverse complement strand
GGCAGAGACGAGGTGTTTTGGACAATTTCTCTAAGTTACCATGAGTAAGGGAAAGGCCATGCCCATTAACCTTTGCTGATGATGGATGGGACTTTGGCTTGGTTTGGGAGGGCTGCATCATACACTATATGACTTCCATACCTTTTCATAAGTGGGCCAAGGTGATGCTAGTTGTCATTCCAAAGGAAAGTGGTTGAACCATCTTTAATAGTATGGTGAACAAATTGTGCAGCATCCTCTCTAAGTTTTAGTAGGTTCCTCTAGGTCCATGAGGCATCTGAAGGGTTGTTAAGAGACCAAAAACTACTGACCTTGATTAAATACGTCTGGCACCAATTAACCCATTAGGATTGGTTGCTTGAGCATATTCCCCGAAGGTATCTTAGCATAGATGCTTTGTTCCATTCGTGAACTTTTCTAAGACCAAGTCCACCTTCATTTTTTGGGCAACATATTGCATCCCATGATACTTTACAAGAGTTTACCTTTTGATTAGAGCCTGACCAGAGGAGGTGCATAAGAAGCTGCTCAATTTTGCTGTAGATTCCTTTTGGGAGAAGGAAATGCGTACTCCAATACACTTGAATGTTGAACAAGATAGATTTAATAATTGGGTGCCGGCCAGCATTCGTCAAGAAGCGATTTGCCCATCTTTTGATACGAATTGCGATCTTTTCAATGGGCATTCCAAGATAACTTTGTGGAGAAAAGGGGCATTCCAAGATACTTGATTGGAAATACCCCAAGTTGGAATCCTAGTAGGTCTGCAAGCTCCACTTTTATTTGTGTAGAGACTCCTGCTATAAAAGCTTTGCACTTGTTCATATTAGGTTGGAGACATGAATACAATTGAAACTCCAGCAATGTATGCTTGATAATCTCCAATGATTGTGCATCTGCATTACTAAGAATGAATAAGTCATCTGCAAAACATAAGTGGCTGATTCTGAGATCATTGCATTTGGGATGAAATTTGAAGTTGCCATTGCTAATATTTTCTTGAAAAAACCTTATGAAGAATTCCATAGTGAGAAAGATTAGATAAGGACAGAGAGGGTCTCCTTTGCCTAAATCCTTTGGCACCTAGAAAATAGCCTTCGAGAGCACCATTTAGAGAGACGAGATATTTTGGAGTGGTAATGCACTCCTTGATCAAGCCTTTAAAATTGTTGGGTAAGTGGAAAGCATCCAAAATATCCAAGGTAAAATCCCATGAAGCTGAATCAAAGGACTTTCTAATATCAATTTTGAGTGCACTTCCAGGGGAGATGCCACGCTATGATAGTTCCTTACTAGTTCTTGCATAAGTAAGATTTGGTCTGAGATTGATCTACTAGTAATAAAAAGCTGTTTGGTACTGATCTTACGAGGGATGACTTGCTTCAATCTTAAGGTGATGATCACCTTAAGAGATTGGTTGATAACCACCCATGGTAGTAGGATTTGGAACTTTGGGAATTAGAGCTATGGCAGTTGAGTTGAGTTCTGGAAGTAGCTTTCTTTTTTTTTTTTTTTGCTAAGTAAGAAAGAATATATAGACAAAAAAGATCGAAAGATCAAGTACAAATACAAGGGGCATACCCTAGGCCAAAGAATAAGGATAATCAAGAAAGATAACCACTAAACAAACAAAAGAACCCAACTAGCACTAGCTAAGAAAAGTACACAACACAAGCTAACTTAGCTCAACAACTATAAGAACTAAACAAATAGCAAAATCGCTGCCCTTAGTTCTTGAAAATATCACCGGGAATCTGCCATATCTGCTGGAGATCCCTATTTGGAGTTGTTCCATGAAAGCCTCGCAAACTAGTCATCTTATTACGAACTTGAAATACTATATCATTAAGCATTGCCTTCATGTCCCTACACTTGTTAGCCACTAATCTATCATTCCATTCTTTCCAGATGATATAAACAGTGGTGGATAGCATTAACTTACATAGAATATTATTCAAAGCATTCCCCTTCAAGGTACAAGCCCAAGCTACAATCCCTTGCCACTCATTACTTTAGCATTGGGCCTTACATTTTGCTAGCAGCTGCACCCACAATCTGTTGGTGATCAAACACTGGAAGAGGAGATGGTTGTGGTTTTCAATTTTATCTCTATAAAACACACAACACATGTCATTTAACATACCATAGGCAACAAGTTTGTCTTGGGTGGTTAATCTTTCTCAAATAACAAGCCAAAGGATGAAGCTATATCTAAGAATAGCCTTCTTAAACCAAGCAACTTCAGCCCACTCCACTTGAGGACTCTGGTTTCTAATACTTTGCCAAGCTGATCTAACTGAAAATTGGTGATTTTTTTTCTAGAATCCATATAGCTTGATCACTATAAGAGCTATTAGGATGCGGCCACTAGTTGTCTCTAGTAATAGAGCTGACTTTTGCTTCTTTGCCTAGCCTAGAATCATAGATCACTATATCTCCCATTCTTTGATGTATAGGGCCCATTGGCAGCCAGTTATCATACCAAAGGGAAACCTGTGAGCCTTCCCCAATTTGTACTTGATCAAAGGCCTTATGATATCTCTTAGGTGCAGAATTTTCCTCCAAGACCAAGTGCGATCCCAAGGAACCTTAACCACCTAGAATTGACTTCTAACTAGAAGGTTAGCTCTGACTCATTTCACCCAACAAGAGATTGTAGAAGATTGGCATAACAACCAGATGTATCTAGCTATATTAGCTTGGTTCCAATCCACCAACTTCTTTATGCCTAGACCACCTTTATCATTTGGCTTAGTAACCTCTTCCCAGTTAACCTTAGTTCCAGTATTTTTTAAATCAGGTCCTTTTCAAAGAAAAACTCTGAAGCATTGATCAATTTTCTTCAAAACTTTATTTGGTATAATGAAGTGGGTACACCAATAGCTCTGCATGCTAAATAAAACTGATTTGATGAGCTACAACCGGCCAGCATAAGAGAGGAACTTACCACTCCAAGACTTGGCCTTGCTCACAATTCTATCAACCAAGTTATTGCAATCTTCAAGTTTCAGCTTACAAGAAATTAGGGGGACCCCTAAGTACCAAATTGGAAGCACACCTAGCTGGAACTTGAAGAGATTTAACAATTGCTCCCTCCTATGATCATCCAAACCAGTGAAAAATATATTAATCTTGGCACAATTAGGAACAAGACCTAAGAATTCAGAAAATGTATCCAAACCTCCTTTAAAATCTTAGCAGAAGCAATCTCACCCTTGTAATAACGCATCAAGTCATCAACAAAACAAAGATGGGTTAAGCTAGTTTTCTTGCATTTCCAATGAAACTGAAAATTAGGGTTCCTCTTCACTTACTGTTGAATAATTTGAGAAAGAACATTCATACAAATTACAAGTAACGGGATAAAGGATCACCTTGCCTCAAGTCTTTAGCTCCAGGAAAGAAGCCCTCTAGGGCACCATTAAGGCTGATTGAGTACATAGGAGAAGAGATGCAGACTTGTATCCAATTCCTTAGCTTTTTTGGAAATCCCATAAACTCCAAAACATCCAACACGAATTCCCATCTAATTGAGTCATAGGCCTTCATGAGATCTACCTTCACAGCATATTTAGCCAACTTGTTGTTCTTATGATAGCCTTTACAGCAAGTAAAATGTTATCACTAATCTTCCTTCCTTGAATGAAAGCTGATTGGGCTTCATCAATAACTAGAGGCAGCAAACTCTTAATTCTATCCGCAATAATCTTAGTAATGCATTTGTATAGAGTATTGCAACAAGAGATAGGTCGATAGTCCTTTAAGGTTGTGGGATTTGGAATTTTGGCGATTAAGGCTACAATGGTAGCATTGACTTCTTTTAACAAACAACCAGAATCAAAGAATGACTTAATGCAGCAACCACCTCCTTTCCAACTATAGGCCAGGCTTTCTTAAAGAAAAAACCATTGAAACCATCAGGACTAGGGGCCTTGTTTGGATTTAAGTTAAAGAGCACTTGCTTAATCTCATCTTCTGTGACATTCCTGTCCATATTTGCAGCTACTTCTTCAGAAATCACTTTACTAATATATTGCTAAAGTTCTTGCTACCCTGGATACGTCACATCATTTTCCTTGCCCAACAAGTTCTAGAAGTACTTTACAAATTCCTCTTTGACCTCTTTAATATCTTCCACTAGGGTACTGTCCTCCTCATTTATGCAGGAGATTTTATTCCTATTTGCTCTATTCCTTACTGACTTAAAGAAAAAATTAGTATTTTGATCCCCTTCATTCAGCCACAGAATTCTGCTCTTTTGCTTGGCAAAGCTCTCCTCTTGGTTATTCAAAGCATTAAGTTTGGAAAGGCTCTCTTTCTCCTTGGCCACAAGCCCAGGATCCCCACCATTTGCCTCGCAGCGAAATATCATAACATTTCTTCTTATTTAGCTCCTTCAAACTAGCTTTCACCATCTTCGGCTTCTTGCAAACTTTGTACATTGGGTACCCACCAACAACAGTATTCCAAACTTGCTGCACCATAGGTAAAAACTCCTCATACTCAGTCCAAAAATTAAAAAACTTAAATGGTTTAGTACCTTCCTTCATATGGAGCCCCAAGTGAACCAAAATAAGGCTATGATTTGAAACCCCAAAAGGAAAGAATTCAGTTGAAGAAAATCTGAACTTAGGGTTCCAGCAGCTATTAACAAAAGCTCTATCAAATTTCCTTAGGATATAATTCTTAGCACATCCATTGTTCCAAGTAAAATGGAAACCTTCGTATTAAAGATCATCCAGCTCAGCCTCCACAAGATACTCATTAAATTCATCCATGAAACTAGACCAATCAGTGCTTCCCCCCTTCCTCTCAAAAGGAGATCTTATAGCATTACAATCACCCATGACAAGCCACGGTTCATTACAGACCAAATTTGCATCTTGCTCAAGATCCCTCCAAAGCTGCCTTTTAAGGGTTACAGTGTGTAAACTATAAGCGAAAGAAATGTAGCAATAAATTTTTTGCTCAATAAGAAAGATCTTACATTTAATAATTTGGTTAGTCATGCTTAGAACATCTAATTTCACAAAATTCGAATTCCACCCAACCCAAACTCTACCATTCCCATTAGTGTTATAATTATGGATGAAATCCCAATTCTTCATCAGCCCCTGACAGATTGAATCTCTATTCTCCAACTTAACTCTAGTTTCTAAAAAACCAAAACACCAAATGTTGTGCCACCTAAAAAAATCTTTGATTTCTCTATGCTTGGAGAGGTCATTGAGACCTCTCACATTCCAGCAAGCAAACGACATTAATTATTTAGAAAAGGAGGTGCTCTCCTTAGAGCTACTAGCTGAGCTCTGTCTTCTTTTCTTCTCATTCTTCTTTTTATTCTGTTGTCTCTTTTGATCAACTTCATCAACTACCTCTGCCTTGTCTCTTAAAGGATTTGCATCAGGAGTTTCCATGTCTTCAATATCTTCTATCTTGTCCAATTGTTGAAATCTATTGAGAGTTATGACCTCAACAATAGGATTCATCATTAGATTGGCTGGTTTCATGGCTACTAATTGATCACCTCTGCAAACACCACTTGTAATGGCATCTGTTGCCCTCGGAGTAGTAGAAAACATCTCCTCTAATTGCCCAGCACCACTTGGACCAGCTAAACTTGGAGCACTTGTAGTATCTTTATCAATAGTTATCTCCTTCCCTTTGCACTTAACTTTTGTCCAGCCCTCTTTATTTGCAATCTCTACTACTAAATTCTTTTTAACTTGCCATTCTTGTTTAGTCACCTTGTTACATTTGCTCACTACATGCCCAAATTCTTTGCAAACTTCACAAATCTTCGGAACCCAATTGTACTCAACAGCTATTTCAATAACACCCTTCCCTTCCACCTCCAGATCAAAGGAATCTAGAAGTTTAGATTCAACATTAACTTCCACACAAATTCTAGCAAAGTTTATTCTCTTTAATTCTTCAATCAAGTTATCAGGATATAGGGGCTTCCCCACTGCACTAGCCACATAACTTACACCTTTTGCAGTCCATAATTTCAAATGAACATTATAGAAATTAACCCAAATGGGGACTGATTTACAGCTATCCTTACTAAGGTTCATATGGAGTTGCCATTTCCTTAGGCATATAGGACGCCCAGCAAAGTGCCTTGGTCCATTCTCAATGACCCATTCACAACCCATAGCTGATGAAAACTTAAAATAATAGAACCCCTTATCAGTGGTCAACAATTTATTAAACCCATGTTTATCCCATAATTTCTTGGCAATGTTGTTGACTAAATTAAAGGGTAGTTTATTTTGCATAAAGTACCCAACTAGAGTATTTTCCCACGACTCAGCATCTTGGGTAGCCACATCCGAAGGAGGTTTAACTTTAACTCTATCAATTCCCATTTCAGGTTTAAAATATTCAACATTTATAAATGAGCCTTTCTTTGACTTTAAAATGGAAACCCACTTACTTGGACCATTGGGACCACTTTGCTTCTCACCAAGTTCGTTGACCGTGCCCCCCCAATGCTGCCTCCATGCTTGGTTGACTGCAAATTCTGCTGTGGTAGACTTATCTCCAGCTTTTCCTTCACCCAAGTAAGTATGTTACACTCCATTTTCCAAACCTAAAGTAGTGGAGACAAGACCTCTCTCCATCCCCTTTGCATGTGCACTCTCTTCACCCATGCAAGCATGCTGCACCTTATTTCCCAAACCCAAAGTAGTGGAGACAAGACCCTCCCTATCACCTTTGTATTTGCACTCTCTCCACCAAGTGCGTGAACAGTACCCTTCTTCTTCACAAGCTGAGGTTTGGACACGAAATTTGTAGCTACTACAAGAGGAGCAATCACCACATTAGTTTCCTCCTTTACTCTAACCTTCTCTGCCTGAACCGTACCCATCTTCTTCACAAGCTGAGGTTTGGACATCGAATTTGCAGATGCTTCATGGGGAGAACTCACCACATAAGTTTCCTCTTCCTCCTCAACCTTATCTGCCCAGCTTTTGGATGAAGAGTTACTACCTAGAGATTTTTCACCATTTAAGCACAAGAGTGGACCTCCAAAGCTAGCCACGGGAGTATTGAAACAAGCCTTGACATCATGCATCTCTGAAGCCATACTTGACCCAAGCTTTTTACCTGGGGTATTGCATAACTCAGATACCATAGCCTTTAGTCTTTCATTCTTAGATTTGTACTCATTTCTTTCCATCTTCAAAAGCTCCAAATCAGAGTTCAACTCAGAGATTCTACGAGCTGCAGCACCTTGAACAATGGCTTGACCTCACCCAACCTCCATTATAGAATTATCAACGTGAATCCCTTGTGACCCAGCTCTTAGCTTTAGGAATCTCTCAAGAGAGCCATTACGAGGGTCATAAATGCCTGCACCATTACCTAACAGAGGTGAACCATCCTCACCAATCGCAGCAATATCCCCCATCTCTCTAAGATGGTCTCCATTCTCACCCTCCATCTTCTCCAAAGAAATCAAAATAAATTCTAAAAAGATAAAACGAAATGAATCCTAGAGGGAGAAGCTCTCAACTAACCCCCCCAGCTGCACCACACTCATTAATTCCACCTTCAACCTCCATTAATGCCACATGAAACTAGAGGAAGATGAAACAATAACTGCTTCTGGAAGTAGCTTTCCTGTTGTAAAGGAGCTTATAGCTTGTAAACATCATTAACAACCAAGTCCTAAGATTTCTTGAAGAAACAAGAAGTATAGCCATTAGGGCCTAGTGCCTTGTCATCATCGAGCGAGAAAAGAGTTGTTTTAATTTCTTCAAAGGAAACAGTTTGACCAAGGTAATTAAGATGATTCTCTGAGAGGTTAGGGCTAAAGAGATCATTGACAACTTCTTTGCCATTTGAAGGGTATTTTGCAGGGGTGCCTAGCATATCCTTGAAGTAATTAATGGCTCGCTGCTTAACATCTTCATACTTTTCATGCCTTAGACTAGTTGCATCTTTTAGGGAGAAGATTTTGTTCCTAGCTCTTTGAGTCTTGACCTTTTTATGGAAGTTAGAGGTTTTTTTGGTCCCTAAGCTTGACGTTGGTGTCTCTGGCTTTTTGCTTTTAAAAGGCTTCTTCAGCACAAGATAGATCAATGTACTTTGTAAGGAGCTCTTCTTCAAGTTGGAATAATTGTGGATGAGGGTTTGCAAGGAAAGTTTTAGTTTGCACTTTTTTTAACTTAGCTTTGGTTTCTTTGACTATGTTGGAAATATTGTTTTAGTGAGTAGAATTAAGGTTATTCAATTCCAGCTTGAGAGAACGAAGTTTGGAGCTTAGCTTGGACATAAATGTTCCCCTGACAGCATTATTCCACACTCTAGCAACAACCGGATTGAAATCATGGTGTTTAGTCTATAAATTGAAAAATTTTAAAGGTTTCTTAATTGTGGAAGATAGAGACTTGATGGTGACAAGACAATGGCTGTGATCAAATGCACCTCTTAGTAAGAAAACAGCTTGAGATTTAGTAAATTGTTCAAGCCAAGTGTCATTAATCATTAATCAATCTAATTTGCTTTGTATCAAATGGCCATCTTCTTGCTTATTGGTCCAAGTATAGTAGCAGCCAATGTAGTTGAGGTCCATGATGCCTAACTCATTTATACAATCAACAAAGTCCTGGGTGGCACCTGAATCAATGTTCCTACCTCCTCTGCTTTCCGCTTCATCTCGAACCCCATTCAAATCACCAAGGGGAACCCAAGGATCTAAAGGTGAGAGTTGAGTGGAATGAGCTGATTTCACTCCAAAGAGCCCGACATAAATCTCTGTCAGTGTGGCCATAGATTACTGTCGCCATGAAGGAAACTAACATTTACTTGTGTGAGATTCTACAGCTTATAGATTGAACAATGGAGCTAATTATCTGGACATTTAAGATGGATTCATCCCACATAAGTATTATCCTAGCTACATCATGGGCTTCGTAGATTCCAAAGCAATTAAAAGTTGGAGCCAAAAAGGAGCAAACATTGCTTAAATTTTGAGATCTAATTTTGGTTTCAATGCCTCCTAGAAAAGGGAGATTATTTACTTGCATGAACTTTCTGACTTCCTACTACCTAAGGGTTTTAATAAACCCTCTTACATTCCAGCTTGCAATATTCATTGAGGTTGGGTTAGAGGAGAGAGCCTAGTTGGTTTAGCAGTACATTTCCCTTTATCAATGGGTGAAGAGTTCTGCCCTTTGTTCACTTCTCTTTCTATTCTTCAATCTCCTTTTATCCATCTCATCCACAGCAACAAGCTTATCTTTAATTGGGTTAGTATCAGGAGAATCAGTTACATTCAACATCTTAGCTTCCACGTTACCATCAATCATAAAATTACTAATCTCAGCCTTATGAAGATAAATAATTATGTTAGTAGTTGTTGATCCCTTTGAAGCCTTAACAACCCTAGTAATAGGGGACTTAGCTCTAGCACAACTCGGCCCTTCTTTATTTGATGGAGCATTTCCAATTCCACTTGGACCTCCTCCATCCAACAATGGTGCTACCTCATCTTCTTCTAAGAATTGAAACCTATTGGTAATAGTTAACTCATTTGCCACTTCCAACTCTTTAGAAGAGCTTGCACAAGAAAATCCCCCTTTATCAACAGGCACCTCTTCTACATTCATAACCATCTGGGTATGCAAACCAGGTCTATGGCAACAGGTTTGCCATGCCTTTTCACCTCTACCTACCCACCTTGTTGTTTTATCTCTTGATCCTTGCTCTTCTTGATTTTCCATTCCTATCTACCTTTCTTTTGGCACTTGTTGATTGTGTGCCCAAACTCCTTGCATTGAGCACAAATATTTGAGACCCAATTGTATTCTATAGCAATTTCTACTATGTTTTCACCTTCCACCTCTAGCTTAATAGTTTTTGGTAATAGAGATTCAGGGCTGACCTCAATACAAATTCAAGCATATTGAATGCGTTGCACTTCTACAGTCATGTTATTTGCATATAATGGTTTACCCATAGCACTAGCAATACAGCTAAACCCTTTATCCATCCAAAATTCCAAAGGCACATTGTAGAAATTGACCCAAATTGGAATAGTATTACAATGCTCCTTATTAAAGGACATGTTCTGTTGCCATTTCTTAACAACAATAGGTCTGCTAGCTATGTGCCAAGGTCTTCCTTCAAGGATTTTCTCACATTATGTAGCTTAATAAAACTTGAAAAAATAGAAACCATTGCCCCCTATAAGCATCTTGATAAAACCCTTGCTGTCCCACAATTTCTTGGCAATATTGTTAACTAAATTAAATGGTAGTTTCTCATCCATAAAGTAGCCTACTAGAGTTGACTCCCATTGTTCAGCCCCATATTTAGCTATAACCGGAGGGGGTTTAACTTTAACTTTTTCCTCTAAATTGAGAGGTTTACAATATTCAAGGTTCATTATAGAACATGAGGCAGACTTACTTGGGGAATTGGAGGGCCCCAATGTAGAATCCAAATTTGGTTGGTCTAGACTATTGGGACCACTTTGCTTTTGACTAGCTTTACTGACCGTGCCCCTCCCATGCTGCCTCCATGCTTGGTTGACTACAAGTTCTACCACAGCAGACTTGTCTCCATCTTTCTCTTCACCCAAGTAAGCATGCACCCCATTTCCCAAACACAAAATAGTGGAGACAAGACTCATCCCTAACCCCTTTGCATTTGCATTTGCATTCTCTACACCCTAGGAAGCATGCTGCACCCCATTTCCCAAACTCAAAGTATTGGAGGCCAGATCCATCTCTATCCCCTTTGCATTTGCATTCTCCCCACCAAGTGTGTGAATAGTACCCATCTTCTTCACAAGCTGAGGTCTAGACACCAAAAGTGCAATTGTTAAAGATGGAGCAATTACCATATTGGTTACCTCCTCTTCTTCAACCTTATTTGCCCAGCTTTGGGATCAGGCCACACTACTCGGTGGATTGCCACGCTCCTCCTTCCTTTGGACTGAACTAGTTGTTGAAGCTTTATCAAACTCCAAATTAAGATTTTGTCCCATTGAAGCAGCTTCTTCCTTATTGACTCTAGATACATTCGAACCAGCTGAACAATAACTATGATCTATTGCTCCTAAACCATTACCTAAAGGTGTTTGCATTAAACTTTGACCTTCTCCAGCAGCATTTCTTGAATGAACTCCCTTTTGAAGCATAGCATCTTGCCATCTCTTGTCATTTTTTTTTTTTTTTGCTAAGTAAGAGAGAATATATAGACAAAAATAGATCAAAAGATCAAGTACAAATACAAGGGGCATACCCCAAGCCAAAGGATAAGGATAAGGATAATCAAGAAAGATAACCACCAAATAAACAAAAGAACCCAGCTAGCACTAGCTAAGAAAAGTACACAACACAAGCTAATTTAGCTTAACAACTATAAGAACTAAACAAATAGCAAAAATAGCTGCCCTTAGTTCTTGAAAATATCATCGGAAATCCGCCATATCTGCTAGACATCCCTATTTAGTGTTGTTCCATGAAAGCCTGTCAAACTAGCCATCCTATTATAAACTTGAAAGACTATATCATTGAGCACTGCCTTCATGTCCCTACACTTGTTAGCCATTAATCTATCATTCCTTTCTTTCCAAAGGATATAAACAGTGGTGGATAGCATTAACTTGCATAGGATATTCTTCAAAGCCTTCCCCTTCAAGGTACAAGCCCAAGATACAATCCCTTGCCACTCATTACTCAAGCATTGGGCCTTATAGTTTGCTAGCAGCTGCACCCACAATCTATTGGTGATCGAACACTGGAAGAAGAGATGGTTGTAGTCTTCAATTTTATCTCCACAACACACACAGCACATGTCATTTAACATACCATAGGCAGTAATTTTGTCTTGGGTGGCTAATCTTTCTCAAATAGCAAGCCAAAGGATGAAACTCTATCTAGGAATAGCCTTCTTGAACCAAACAACTTCAGCCCACTCCACTTGAGGACGATGGTTTTTAATACTTTGTCAAGCTGATCTAACTGAAAATTGGTGATTTTTTTCTAGAATCCATATAGCTTGATCACTATAAGAGCTATTAGGATGCGGCCATTGGTTGTCTCTAATAATAGAGCTGACTTTTGCTTCTTTGCCTAGCCCAGAATCATAGATCACTCTCTCCCCCATTCTTTGATGTATAGGCCCCAATGGTAGCCAGTTATCATACCAAAGGGAAACCTATGAGTCTTCCCCAATTTTGTACTTGATCAAAGGCCTTATGATATCTCTTAGGTGCAGAATTTTCCTCCAAGTCCAAGTGCAATCCGAAGAAACCTTAGCCACCCAAAATTGACTTCTAACTAGAAGGTTTGCCCTAACCCACTTCACCCAACAAGAGGTTGTAGAAGATTGGCACAACAACCAGATGTATCTAGCTATATTAGCTTGGTTCCAATCCACCAACTTCTTTATGCCTAGACCACCTTCATCATTTGGCTAAGTAACCTCTTCCCAATTAACCTTAGCTCTAGTATTCTTTAAATCAGGCCCTTTCCATAGAAAAGCTCTGAAGCATTGATCAATTTTCTTCAAAACTTTCTTTAACATAATGATGTGGGCACACCAGTAGCTCTGCATGCTAAATAAAACTGATTTGATGAGCTGCAACCAACCTACATAAGAGAGGAACTTACCAGTCCAAGACTTGGCCTTACTCACAATTCTATCAACCAAGTTATTGCAATCTTCAAGTTTTAGCTTAGATGAAATCAAGGGAACCCCTAAGTACTGATTGGAAGCGCACCTGGCTGGAACTTGAAGAGATTTAACAATTACTCCCTCTCATGATCATCCAAACTAGTAAGAAATATATTACTCTTGGTACAATTTGGAACTAGACCCAAGAATTCAGAAAATGTGTCCAAAGCCTCCTCTAAAACCTTAGCATCTCCAATGAAACTAAAAATTGGGGTTCCTCTTCACTTGCTGCTAATTAATTTGAAATAGGACATTCATACAAATTACAAATAAGTAAGGGGATAAAGGATCACCTTGCCTCAAGCCTTTGGTTCTAGGAAAGAAGCCCTCCAAGGCACCATTAAGGCTGATTGAGTACATAGGAGAAGAAATGCAGACCTGTATCCAATTCCTTAGCTTCTCCGGAAATCCCATAAGCTCCAAAACATCCACCACAAATTCCCATCTAACTGAGTCATAGGCCTTCATGAGATCTACCTTCACAACACATTTAGCCAACTTGTTGTTCTTATGATAGCCTCTCTTAAGTTCTTGAGCAAGTAAGATGTTATCATTAATCTTCCTGCCTTGAGTGAAAGCTGATTGGGCTTCATCAATAACCAGAGGTAGCAAACTCTTAATTTTATCCATAATAATCTTAATAATGCATTTGTACAGAGTATTGCAACAAGAAATTGGTCAATAGTCCTTTAAGTTTGTGGGATTAGGAACTTTGGGCATTAAGGCTACAATGGCAGCATTGACCTCCTTTAGCAAACAACCAAAATTAAAGAATGATTTAATGGCAGCAACCACCTCCTTTCCAACTATAGGCCAGACTTAAAGAAAAAACCATTGAAACCATCAAGACCAGGGGCCTTGTTTGGATCTAAGTTAAAGAGCACTTGCTTAATCTCATCTTCCGTGACATTCCTATCCATGTTTGCAGCTACTTCTTCAGAAATAGCTTTACTAATATACAGCTGAAGTTCTTGTTTTCCTGGGATACTTCACAACATTTTCCTTTCCCAACAAGTTCTTGAAGTACTTCACAAATTGTAACAACCCGGATTTTTCCAGACCGTTAAAAAAATAAAAATAATTAACTAAAATAAACTCCAAGGTAAAACAACTTCAATTGCCACATCTCGTCACCAATATTACAGTTTTCAAATAGTCTCCAAGAATTTGACTACAAAAGATAGACAACCACCGCAATACAATAGCTTCCGAAAAATTAATAATTAGCCGACTCAATCCGCAACTCTAAAAAGATAAGCTCTAAAATCTTGCTCTTTCCTTGCTCAGCCTTAACTTGAAAAATAAAATTTATCCAGGAAGTATACAATACAACAGGAGTACAAGTGCTCGATTTAGGACAATAAAAATAGAGTTCGACAGTCAATCACATCAGTTCAAAAGAAAATTAAATGATCAGACTAACAAGACATTAATAAATCAGGACATAATATGTATAACGATTATTCCAATAATTCAATCATTAATCCAAGGTTCCATCACAGCCCAATACCCGGCCTTTCTCAATATCATGCCAAACGCCACCCGTGCCACGGTATTATAACCAATTCCATTAACCAGTATCCCATGGATCAATATCCCAAAATCAATACCCCGCAGGGTCATCATTCCATAACCATTTCCAATAACGGCTAGCGGGTGCGTTTGAACGAGTGTTGATTAGTTCCATGACACATCAACCATAATAAAATTCAACGGTTCCACAATAGCGTTATCAAGGAGCTCAACAACGAACACAATACACAAAGATAGGTTGGAATATACTTAATAGAGCCAAACATCGTATAACGATCACAATCACGGAGTTCAACAACGAACACAATACAAGCATTCCAAAAGTAGCATCATCAAGGAGTTCAACAACGATCACAATACACAAGGGTATGTCAGAACACGCTTAATAGAGTCAAAAGTCATATAATCGATGAATTTAACAAGCATTCCAAAAGTAGCATCATCAAGGAGTTCAACAATGAGCACAATACACAAGGATATGTCGGAACACCCTTAATAGAGTCAAAAATCATATAATGATGAATCCACCAACATAAATGTGCAAGAGGAATACAATTCAAGAAACAATAGGAATCTACTTTTGCAAAGAGGGTTGAAGAGGAGTATATTGTATACAACCGGTTACCTCAATCGCCTTCCACTTATCTCGCAAAGATCACCACACAATCCGAAACATCTCTGTGAAGTTAATATAAAGAACCATTCTTAGCTTGGTACTTAATCACGTTTAGAAATGATGAAAATGCCTTTAACAAGTGCTTATGAGGCTGGAAACATAGACCTCAAAACAACTCCCTTCCAACTCAAATAGGTTCTAGGCTTTTGCCAAAATTCACCAAATTGGCTAAGCTGCCGAATTTGACACAGGTTTACTAAAAGGGAAAGAACTAATTATTCTCTTGTCAACCAAGTCCCAAACTTATGGAAATGCCAATAGACATCCCAAGGAATATCCACACCAAAATTCACAATTAAAGGACCAACCTAGGTATTTATTTCGCATTTTAGAAAACAAAACAGTGCTGTCAAAAGGAAGATCCTGCAGCAGATGGTTCGAATTTCGTTGGCTCTAAACATAGGAAGATGATACTCAATCGATCTGAATTTTGGTACAAAGTCTCATCCTTACATCCAGTAAATACAGAAAAAATTTCATGATCTTTAGAAGACTCTAACTTGGTCAAAACTGTTGTAAAAGGGAGGGGTCTCGGGACAGAGTTTCAGAATTCTACAGTGGCAACATAAATATGAAAAATCACTATAATTCGAATACTAAACATTTGTGGCTGAAATCAAAGCCCATATTTCACTAAGATCTCAAAGTTCAAGTATCCAAAAATTCAGCTCTGAATAAAATTTTTAGATATGCCAAAAGCCTTCGAAAAATGGCTCATTCTGTAGATTTTTGCAACAGAACTCTTCCAACTTTGGACTGAGTTTCCTCTATCAATTTTTAACCAAACTAAGCAAACTTTGAGCCTAAAGTGAAGGGTTTTTCGTGTTCTTTTCGACCATGGTCTTAGATGCACGATTAGAGACATTTAAGCTCTAAAACAATTGTTTTGAAAGTGACTGCCCTGACTGGTTTGCACCAGTCCGAACTGAAAACTAACTTCTCATTTTCTCGACCAAATAATATGTTTCTGGGAATTTCTTCTTGTTCCAGCAGTGTTTTTAGATATGAAACATACTATAAATCATGAGGGAAAAGGCCATACCTTAAGTTTCTTGGATTAGGACAAGGCTCGGGTTTCTCTCTTACCCAAGAGTCTCCTTCCCTCTCCCGAGCTCTCCCTCTTCCAAACTGCTCTTGTTCCCTTTCTCTTTCCTTTCTCAATTTCTTGCTCTTTCTCTCTACAACAGCTGGTATATGATTTGCATGGGAGCCCATGCCTAGCATGCCCATGTCCAAGAACTTGAACCATGGGTGCAATCTCTTCCCCTCTCTCTCCATCTCTCTCGGTTCACCCCTCTCCCCCTATCTCTCTTTCTATCTCCCCCTTTCTATAATTATCTCCAAGTCTTATGGTCAAACTTGGGAAAAATGGCAGCCATACATATTGAAGGGGCATGGGGCATTTTGGGTCCAAGTGTGCCTTGTGTTCAACACAAGGGATACAAATGCATGGGTTTTAGATCATGCACATGCAAGCTCCTTTCCCACCTCTCTCTCTCTCTTTCGGACTCCCCCTCCTCTCTCATCCCATACATAACATATATATCTCATCAAAAACATTCATTGGCCAAGAATGGAGCATGCTTGCCGGCAACACAAGGGGGAAAAGTGTAGGAATTATATTCTAGTGTATTGTGTTGCAACATGTGCTAGATTAAACCTATGTATTATACTATGATTTGTGTGTGCTAATATCATTCCAAAGCACTTAATCTTATTATATATAAATTTGACCAAGAATGGTCCATGCTTGGCTGGCAAGGAGGGGAAGAAGGGGGGACAAGATGCTAGGTTTATATAATTTAGTGTATTGAACATGTGGTAGTCATATTGGTGTGCATGTGTATGTATGGCTTACTCTTGCACTAGCAATAAAATAAGGTATTAGCATGTGTTATAGATACATTTATTAGTGCATTTCATGCACTACAAGTATAGGTGGCAGCTGGCCATGCAAAGGTGGTAAGGTGCAATAATTTGACGTAAAAGAAAGTGAGCATTGGCCCGAAACAGCTGAGTTCGGGATTGCAAACCTTATCAAACATTTATTTTGAGGCCATGGTTAGAAAGCTCTCAAAAAATTGATCGAATTAGACTCAAATTTCATGCGATTCCGATGGGAAACGAGAAAGAAAGCTTGATTCAAATTTTTGGTAAAATTGCGTACGAATTTACCAGGTGCGGCGGCTTTCGTGTGCTTTTTGGGAGACCAAAATTCTATGAAATTGAGTTCCGAGAACTCAAGAGGATCGGGGTCGAAGAGTAGATAATTTTAGACACTTGATTTGTCAAAATACATTGAGAAACGAGAAAGAAAACTTAGTTTAAAGTTAGGACGAAAGTCAATGCGAATTTGTCGAGTATAACGTGTTTCGAAGGAACCGACTTTCCATGAAGCCGAGTTCTAAACCGTTAACTAGTCAAGCCTCAAAGGGAGCTTCATTTTAGACATATAATTCATATGGTTCGATCCCTCCAGTCCAACTAGAGATGTAGTGCAGCCAAAGGAAGTTGCGGGTGTTACAACCTTCCCGTCTTACAAGAATTTCTCCCTCGAAATTCCACTTCTCTCCCTGGCTTTATATTAATTTTAAGTTTTGGGGTTCATTCGAATAACTAATCCTCTAAATTTTATTTCCTTCAAATTTCAAAATCCAAAAGTATATTTTTAAAATTCACGGGTTTTACACAAATTCCTCCTTAACCTCTTTAATATCTTCCACTACAATACCATCCTCCTTCTTAATGGAGGAGATTTTATTCTTATTTGCTCTATTCCTTACTGAATTGAAGAAAAAATTGGTATTCTGATCCCCTTCATTCAGCCACAAAATTTTGCTCTTTTGCTTGGCAAAGCTCTCCTCTTGATGATTAAAGCATTAAGTTTGGAAAGGCTCTCTTTCTCCTTGGCCACAAGCCCAAGATCCCCACCATCTGCCTCTAACTATCTTTGAAGATTAAGCAACTCCTCTCTAGCTTCATTAACTCGCAGCTAAATATCATAACATTTCTTCTTATTTAACTCCTTCAAACTAGCTTTCACCATCTTCAGCTTCTTACAAACTCAGTACATTGGGCACCCATCAACAACAGTATTCCAAGCTTGTTTCACCGTAGGTAAAAACTCCTCATACTCAGCCCAAAAATTAAAGAACTTAAAAGGTTTAGTACCTCCTTCATATGGAGCCCCTAGTGAACCAAAATAGGGCTATGATCTGAAATCCCAAAAGGAAAGAATTCAGCTGAAGAAAATCTAAACTTAGAGTTCCAGCAGCTGCTAACAAGAGCTCTATCAATTTTTCTTAGGATATAGTTTGTATCACATCCATTGTTCCAAGTAAAATGAAAACTCCTGTACCGAAGATCATCTAGCTCAGCCTCCACAAGACACTCATTAAATTCATCCATGAAACCAGGCCAATTAGTGCTTCCTCCCCTTCTCTCAAAAGGAGATCTTATAGCATTAATCAACCATGACAAGCCAAGGTTCATTACAGACCAAATTTGCATGTTGCTCAAGATCCCTCCAAAGCAGCCTTCTAAGAGTTACAGTGTGTAAACCATAAGCGAAAGAAATGTAACAATGGGTCTTCTGCTCAATAAGAAAGATCTTACAAAGAATAATTTGGTTAGTAATGCTTAGAACATCCAATTTCACAAAATTCGAATTCCACCCAACCCAAATTCTACCATCCCCATTAGTGTTATAATTATGGATGAAATCCCAATTCTTCATCAGCCCACTACAGATTGAATCCCTATTCTTCAACTTGACTCTAGTTTCTACAAAACAAAAACACCAAATGTTGTGGCTCTTAACAAAATCTTTGATTTCTCTATGCTTAGAGAGGTCATTGTAAGCACCCCATTTTTTACCGCTCAGCCGTCTCCACTTCATCTAGACTTGTGTTCAAGTCATTGTGGGTATATTTCAATCCAAATTAACTTTCTAAGTCTAATCCCGTCAATTCACCGCTTCGCGGACTCCGCCGGGCCCAAATAGTGGCAAAAGGAACAAAATGCCCTTGGGGGCATTGTTTGGTCTAATTCCAAATTAGGCACATATTTCCAAAGACGGTAAGTCCCCTTTCCAATTCCAAATTAGGCACGTCTTTTCAAAGACGGAAAGTCTCCTTTCCAATTCCAAATCAGGCATGCTTTTTCGAAGACGGTAAGTCTCCTTTCCAACTCCAAATCAGGCACGTCATTCCGAAGACGGTAAGTCCCCTTTCCAATTCCAACAGGCATGTCTTCCTAAAGACGGTAAGTCCCCTTTCCAAGTCCAATTCCAATTACAATCCCTCTCTCAAGATAGTTGATTCCTAGAGACGGTCAAGCAGGTTTTTCAAAGAAAATCTCTTCGAAACGGTAAGTCCTTTTAAACCAGTCCACCAGGACGAGACCCCAAGTCCCTTAGATGGTAGAACGGTCCACCTTTGGCGCCTGTTCGTCCGCCAATACAGAAATGTCCGTTTAGGCACGTCTTTCGAGAACGTTGATTCTCAAGCACTAAGTCCCTTTAGCAGCTTCTCGAGATCAGGCAATCTTGGGAATGATCGCGAATTGTCAGAGTAGTAGAAATACTCGCAAACATCACAACCATTAGAGTAACGGAAATACTTGCAAACAGGTCAATATAGGGAATTGCCAACAAACCCCTATATCACGCGACCACCGTCAGAGTGGTGGAAACACTCAAAACCCAGGTCAACACCAGTGCCTGCTAGCCCACTTCGGTGAAAAATGACCAAACTGCCCCTAGAGCCATTTTTTGGCACGTTTCTCGAGAACACATTTGAATCCTCAAACCGGTAAGTCCAACCTTCCAAGATTGTCTTAAAGGCAATCCGGCATGATTAGGTGCCCTCCAGTTAGTTTCGGGTCAATTCTGAGGCTTTTCGGTCAAGATGACCATTTGGCCCCTAGGCATTCGAACGCCTCGGGAACCACACCGGCCTTGGGTATCAAACCGATAACCTCCCGAGAATGCTTCCTATAGTATTCTCAACCTTCCTTTATCTTTCCGGATTGTTCCAAGTTAGTTCCGACAAATCCGGTGCGAAATGACCGTTTTGCCCCTGGTGGGCCAATCACCTTTTCCGACCACACCGGCTCTGGGTATCAAACCAACAACCTTTGGGAGCATTCTAAATAATGTTTCCAAATCTCGAGTCTTCTTCCGGGACATTCCGAGTCCATCTCAGCAGCTTTCCAGCTTAGTTGACCGTTTTGCCCCTAACGGCCCGGTCAATCCTTCCAGCACATCATATCCTCATTTTTCAAGTCCAAGACCTCCAAGATACTATTCTAAGTGTTCCTGCACTTTTTTGGCCCTCCGGTTCATTCCCGACCTCTTCAAATCATTTTCGGACTTTTTGGAGTCACTCCTAGTAAAGTCAAGCTAAAAATTGCATGGTAGTCACTGATACAGGCGCCCAAATCTTCCAAAGATACGTTGCTTGCCGACCTTAAAACTTTTCTAACTGGCTGGCGTCAAGCCAAGAAATGGCCTAGCACCACTCCTAGTTGCTTCAAGAGTAAATTTGGCCTAGAGCCACTACAACAGGCGCCAAGTTTATCCCACCTGTATAAATACAGAGCCTCTTCCAGCATGAAGGAGGTCTGCAAACTCAATCTAAAAACCCTAATTCTCGATATATAGAGCCCGTACACTCCCAAAACCCTAGCTTCTCTAGGTTTTCCAAACCCTAGCTAAACTCTAACCTCCTATACACTCTCATACACTTATACACTAGCCTCCAACCCTACTTTGAAGACTTAAAAGGCTGCAATCTGAAGGTTTGAAGATTGAAGATGAACTCTTGAAGATTGAAGTGAAGATTGGAGCAAGACAAGCAAAGCAAAACGCGCAAGGTAGGCTTCTTATTTAAATTTTTGCACTTCTCACCTCTCTCTTCTCTCTCCTAATCCACTTGGGTTTTCTCTATTTTAATCCCCCATCTCTCTCTCCCCCCCCCCCCCCCCTTCTTTGCATGCTTGAAACAAAGGGACTCCCGGTCCATGCGTAGGATTAGACTATTGGAGGGTCACCGTGTCGGGGGCTTTCTTTTAGTCTAACTGGAGACCACGTAGGTTCGGCCCTCTTAATTATGTGGTGAAGCCTTAACCTTGTATGTTCATAACCCCAAATTTGCATTGTGCATATCATGATTCTTGCATTCTTCCAAAAGTCATTTTCAAAATCGTTTTCAAACTTGTTTTCAAAATTATATCAAAATTTTCTTTTTTAAAACTTGTTTTCAAAATCACAATCCTAGGGTGATTCTAGCATTTTCATGGCTAGGGTTGGTTTAGGAAAGTGCTATATTTAAAGTGACCAATATGGTCCATATTTTCAAATCCTTGTTGTTTTCAAACCACTTTTTTAAAGTGGTTCTAGCCTTCTTATGGATAGAATCGCTTTAGGAAAGTGAGACGTTTTCATACTTTACAAGAAACCCTATTTACAAAAGTCTCTCTTTCTAAAACTCTCTTTTTCAACATGTTTTTCAAAAACTCTTTCTTCCAAAATTGTTTTCAAAAACTCTCTCCAAAAATCTATTTTTAAACTCCTTTCCAAAACACTCTCCTCAAAATCCACTTTCTAAAAAACGCCCCCCTAAATCTCTTTCTTAAAAACCTCTCTCCAACAATCTCCTTCAAAAATTTTTTCTAAAAACTCTCTTTTCAAAATCTTTCTTCTAGAAACTCCTCTTTAGGATTTCTTTTTAAAAACTCATTTCCAAAAAACACACTTTCCAAAAATCCTTTTCCTTAGAGCCCAAGTCAAGCCCTAAAGCTAACAATTAGGAAACCCTAATTTTCTTTCCAAAAACGTGGTTTTCAAACTTGCCTCAAAACCTAGGTTTCCAAAACCCCCTGTTTTCTATGTCAAAAATTATATTTTCAAAAACGTCTTTTCTATGTCAAAATTATAGTCTTTCCAAATCTAGGGTTTCTAAACTTTCTTTTCCAAATCCTTGTCAAATCAAAATTTTTCTCTAAAAAACAAAATTCAATCTTCCATTTAAGAAACTAGATCCAATCCTCCGTTTTTTAAAACAAAATTAAATTTTCTCTTTTAGAAACAAAATCCATTGCCTTCCTAATCCAAATCTTTTCTAATTCAACTCCTTCCTAAATCTTTTTTTTATTTTTTATTTTGGTGACCCAGGAACCACCCCAACCTCGAGCCAATGGACCCGTGGCTGGCATGTAAATTTGGGGGCGAGCAACCACCCCACAAGACATCGCGTTGGGCTAGTCAAGGCCAAAGCCTTGGTGGGTGGCCCTGAGGGGGAGAAGCACCTGCGGAGTTTCAAATACACAACCTGTCCAAGTTTACGGCTCAAGAATGCGCCCTCTGCACCGCTGGGCTACCCCTCAGGGTTTCCTTCCTAATCTTCTACTTTCCTAAATCTTAAGTTTCCGAAACTTGAACATAAAAATCTTTCCTAAATTCTAAAATTCAATTTCTAAATCTTTCCTAATTCAACCTTTTCCTAATTCTACACCTTTTCCAATCTTAATTTTTCGAATCTAAGTTTTCAAATCTTTCCTAAATTCAAACATTTCCTAATCTCAAGATTTTCTAAAACTCAAACTTTAAAACTTTCTAATTCCTAAATTTTCTAAATTCGAAACTTTTAAACTCTAAAATTTTCTAAGTTCTAAACTTTCCTAAATTTCAAATCTTTCAAAGTCTAAACCTTTCCTCGTTCCAACCTTTCTTAATTCCACATCCTTTCCAAACTTTAACTCCTAAATCTAGATTTTCAAATTTTTTCAAAACTCAAACTTCGAATCTTCCAACAATTCTAAAGCTTTCTAGATTCAAATATTTCCTAATTTAAAATCTTTTTAAAATTCTAAGTTTTTCAAATTTAAAACTTTCTTAAGTTGAAACTTTCCAAATTCCAAATCTTTCTTAAACTAAACTTTTTCTATTTTCAAAACATTCCAAATTCGAAACTTTTTTATTTTCAAAACTTTCCTATTCTAAAACATTTCCTATTTCGAAAACTTTCCTAATTAAAAAACTTTCCTAAAATGACATTTTCCTAATTCAAACATTTCCTAAATTTGAACCCTACCTAATCCAAGCTTTCTTAATCTCTAGATCCAATATTTGAGTCAAATCTTTCTAAATTTCTTCCAAGTTGAGTCAAAGCTTTCTTAAATCTCAAGTCTTTCCTAAAGCCTATCTTTCCTAAGTCTAGATTTTCTAAAACTCTATCTATCTAAATCAAAGTCTAATCTTTTCAAATTCCAAATTCCAATTCTAAGTTCAAGTCAAATCCTTTTTCCAATCAAAATCTCTTTCTTCCAATCCAACCTTCTATTTTCTATCGGACTCTTGTCTGAACTACAACTGATCTGATTCCTCCAAAAGGATACATAGGCAACCCTCATGGGTGTGGTCACAACATTTTTCAAGTTTTTATTTCCACAAAGTCTTTCCAAATCTCCAATATATTTTTAAACTTCCAATTCCAAATTTCTATTTTCAAATCTCTACTTTCAATGTCTAAAACCTTCTTTTCAAATTCAAAATTCTATCTCTTTCTTTTTGAGTCAAATCAATTTCTTTCCAAATCTATTTTTCAATTCTCTTTTTTTGCAATTGCATATCATGCATCATGTTAAATGTCTTTTTAAACATTATTTTTCAAAGTGGATAGGATTGGTCATTTGTTACTTGAAGACTCTCATAGGTGAATCTAGGTTAGATAGACATGTAGGTACCGCAAGGGCGGGGTAGGGTGACGGCTTAGTGCGTCTTTCCTATACGTAACCAACCTCCGAACTTAGATCACTGTTTTCGAAAGACCAAAACAGAATTATTTTCAAAAAAGGACTTACGTATTTTCTAATGGTTGCCAAACAACCTGTTTTCTTAAAAACCCTAAGTGTAGTTTTCGGATTATGCATAGTTTTTAGGTGACCTAACTCATCTTAATCAAGTTAGGTGGCGACTCCAAACTTTTTTCAAAAACCTTTTATTCAAATCAATTTCTATCTCTTGCACTCATTCTTCTAAGAATGTGAGTTCTAATGAGATAATACAGTATTTTTTCACTTGTGTGTGTATTCCTTGAGTACAAAAAATCTAAGCGTGACAGTCATTGAGACCTCTTACATTCCAGCAAGCAAATGACATTAATTACTTAGAAAAAAAGATGCTCCCCTTAGAGCTACTAGCTGAGCTCTGTCTTCTTTTCTTCTCATTCTTTCTCTTATTCTTTTGTTTCTTCCGATCAACTTCATCAACTACCGCCACCTTGTCTCTTAGAGGATTTGCATTAGGAGTTGCCATCAAATTTGACTACCCATCCCCACTAGTTTCCATGTCTTCAATATCATCCACCTTGTCTAATTGTTGAAATCTATTGAGAGTTATAACCTCAACAACAAGTTTCATCAATAGATTGGCTGGTTTCATGGCTACTAATTGATCATCTCTGCCAGCACCACTTGGAATGGCATCTTTTGCCCTCAGAGTATTATAAAGCATCTCCTCTACTTGCCCAGCACTGCTTGGACCAGCTAACCTTGGAGCACTTGTAGTATCCTCATCAATAGTTATCTCCTTCCCTTTGCGCTTAACTTCTGTCCAGCCCTCTTCATTTGCAATCTCTACTACTGAATTTTTTTTAACTTGCCATTCTTGTTTAATCACCTTTTTGCACTTGCTCACTACATGCCCAAATTCTTTGCAAACTAAACAAATCTTTGGAACCCAGTTGTACTCAACAGTTATTTCAACAACACCTCTACCTTCCACCTCCAGATCAAAGGAATCTGAAAGTTTAGATTCAACATTAATTTCTACACAAATTCGAGCAAAGTTTATTCTCTTTAACTCTTCAGTCAAGTTATTAGGATACAGGGGTTTCTCCACTACACTAGCCACATAACTTAGACCTTTTGCAGTCCATAATTCCAAAGGTACATTATAGAAATTAACCAAAATGGGACTAATTTACAGCTACCCTTATTAAGGTTCATGTGGAGTTGCCATTTCCTTAGGCATATAGGACGCCTAGCAAAATACTATGGTCCATTCTCAATGACCCATTCACAACTCATAGCTGATGAAAACTTAAAATAATGGAACCCATTATCAGTAGTCAACAATTTGTCAAACCCATATTTATCCCATAATTTCTTGGCAATGTTGTTGACTAAATTAAATGGTAGTTTATTTTGCATAAATTACCCAACTAGAGTATTTTCCCACAATTCAGCACCCTGGGCAGCCACATCCGAAGGGGATTTAACTTTAACTCTATCATTTCCCATTTCAGGTTTGAAATATTCAAGATTCATAAAAGAGCCTTTCTTTGACTTTAAAATGGAAACCCACTTACTTGGACCAATGGGACCACTTTGCTTTTCACCAGGTTCGTTGGCCGTGCCCCTCCCATGCTGCCTCCATGCTTGGTTGACTGTAAATTCTGCCACAGCAGAATTGTCTTCAGCTTTTTCTTCACCCAAGTAAGTATGTTGCACTCCATTTCCCAAACCTAAAGTAGTGGAGACAAGTCCTATCTCCATCCCCTTTGCATTTACGCTCTCTTCACCCATGCAAGCGTGCTGCACCCCATTTTCCAAGCCCAAAGTAGTAGAGACAAGACCCATCCCCATCCCCATCCCCATCCCCATCCCCATCACCTTTGTATATTCACTCTCTCCACCAAGTGTGTGAACAGTACCCTTCTTCGTTACTGAATTAGCAACGTGAATCCCTTGTGAATCCAACTCTTAGCTTTAGGAATCTCACAAGAGAGCCATTAAGAGGGTCATAAATGCCTACACCATTGCCTAACAGAGATGAACCATCCTTACCAACCACAGCAATATCCCCCATCTCTCTAAGATGGTCACCATCCTCACCCTCCATCTTCTCCAAAGAAATCATAATAAATTCTAAAAAGAGAAAACGAAAATGAATCCTAGAGGGAGAAGCTCTCAACTAATCCCCCAGCTGCACCACACTCATTAATGCCACCTTCAACCTCCATTAATGCTAAAACTTGAAAGAAACTAGAGGAAGAAGAAACAATACAAAAACTGCTGAAAGTCTAGAAAGAAGGGAGAGCTTCTCTCTCTAGAACCCCCTTTTCTTTTCAATTGAATGACTCTCTTGTCATTATAAATTGACAACCCCTTATCAGAAATAAAGGCAAGAGCTGCATTCAATCTTCCTGAAAGATCAACTATTCGACGAGCTGAAATTCCATCTTTAAACACCAGTGGTTGATCAACCAACTGTTCATCATCATCTAAACGATAAGGCAAACCATCTTCCAGTACATTAATAGCTTCATTGACCTTACAATCAGATTCCATGAATTCCTTCTTTAAACTCCATCTTTAAACTTTTTTTTTTTACTGACAGGGGGAACCCGCCTGGTTTATCGCTAGGATTAACCCCCGGTGTAGTTGATCCCATGACCTCCAAGTGGGGAGTAGCTCCAATTAGCCATCTGGGACAACCCTTGGGGTTAGATTCCATGAATTCCATTAATGCTAAAACTTGAAAGAAACTAGAGGAAGAGGAATCAATACAAAATTGTTGTAACTCTAGCGAGAAGGGAGAGCTTCTCTCTCTAGAACTCATTTTGTAAATCTATCAACCATTAGTTTGGGACTCATGTTGATCCAGTGATCACTCCATTAGTTGATCAACTTTAAAATTTGTATTTTATGAAAATTTGGGTTTCTTTATGTTGTATTTGGATTAAAGATTAGGTTATGAAGAAGGAAAGAAAAAAGTAAAAGGAGAGGGAAAGTATCTTTTTCCTTTTCTCTGCTTTTTACTTGATAAATTCAGGTCTAAATATAGCCTTAAAATCTGGGTATCTTGGTTTCTAATATAAGTACTTGTAAAACGAGTAGAAAGTATATTTAAAATTTTACTTGATAAATTTGGGTCTAAATATAGCCTTAAGAGCTTTAATTTTACCCTTATAGGAGAATCTTTATATAGGTTTGGATAATTTTATAATAATTTGTATTTCTTGAAGTTAAAATTTTAATTATGGCTTGTGGATTTAGCCTTATTTTATTTGAGAAGTTTATATATACAGAATAACTTTGCAAAGAATCTACAAGAAAATAGGATGATTGATGTGGAAGTGTTTGTGTGTATCTAAATACAATTATTCAGGATGAATATATTTTTTCTGATACTGTTATTTATCAAATTAGCTCAGGAAAACAAAACTGATGATGCAAAACTCAACAAACACGCGTTGAGACCTAATAACAATATTGGAATACTTGCCAAAGAAAGTTAAAAGTCAGATTTTGAAAGAAATCCTGACCCAACACTTATAACTAAAATACGAACCCAAGGTATAGAGTAGCTAACCCCAACCCAATGATTATATGGAATCATGAACTGAAGGTATAAAATTTGAACGCCACAAGATAGAATCCGTGATAAGTTCACAAGTTCTTTGAAGAACCAATAGAAGAAACAACACTCATGTGTTTTTTTTCAATCTTAATTCAATGTCCTTCATTACAAAGAGTGCATGCCATTTATAGAACATGGTTAAGAAAAAAAAAAAAGGACTACTAATGAGCCCTTAATCGATGGGCAATCAGCTAATCAATTAATTAAGTCAAAAGATTAATCAAAAGACTACAAATCAATCCCTAATTGATGGGCAATCAGCTAATCAATTAGCTAAGTCAAAAAACTACTCAATAAACTACAAATCAGCCCTTAATTGCTGGGCAATCAATCAATCACTTAGCTAAGTCAAAAGATAACTTAAAAGACTACAAATCAACCCCTAATTGATGGGCAATCAGCCAATCAATTTGCTAAGTCAAAAGACTACTAATCAGCCCCATCAATAGCTTGAATTAGATTTATTATGCCTTCATTCTCCTTTGGGCCAAGCTTGGAATGGCCTGTTTTAGAGTCAGCCCAGATCTCATGAATCAGCCCATTAATTGGTTTTGTGATCTTCTTGGATGTTGCTCTTGTAATAGGCCCAACTGGAATATGTAATGGATACTTTAATGGTGCTTGTTGATTACAATCAAGTGAGTTATAGAATTTTCTTCGGTTCATATATCCTTTTCTAGAGTTGTTATTACGGCTATGAATTTTCATTCTATGAGTAATTAGTCTATATCATTTTTTAAGTCCCTTGATGGCAATGGGTTTCCCTAATGGTCGTAGTTGGACTCTCCTTAGGACCACCCAAGGGCATAGCCTTGGTAATTACCCAATTTGTGTAGGATGGAGGATTGCACAAACTTCGAGATTATTTGTTGAAGTTAAAATTTTAATTATGGTTTATGGATTTGGCCTTATTTTATTTGAGAAGTTTATATATACAGAATAACTTTGCAAAGAATCTACAAGAAAATAGGATGATTGATGTGGAAGTGTTTGTGTGTATCTAAATACAATTATTCAGGATGAATATATTTTTTCTAATACTATTATTTATCAAATTAGCTCAGGAAAACAAAACTGATGATGCAAAACCCAACCAACACGCGTTGAGACCTAATAACAATATCGGAATACTTGCCAAAGAAAGTTAAAAGTCAGATTTTGAAAGAAACCCTGACCCAACACTTATAACTAAAATACGAACCCAAGGTATAGAGTAGTTAACCCCAACCCAATGATTATATGGAATCATGAACTGAAGGTATAAAATTTGAACGCCACAAGATAGAATCCGTGATAAGTTCACAAGTTCTTTGAAGAACCAATAGAAGAAACAACACTCGTGTGTTTTTTTTAATCTCAATTCAATGTCCTTCATTACAAAGAGTGCATGTTATTTATAGAACATGGTTAAGAAAAAAAAAAGGACTACTAATGAGCCCTTAATCGATGGGCAATCAGCTAATCAATTAGTTAAGTCAAAAGATTAATCAAAAGACTACAAATCAATCCCTAATTGATGGGCAATCAGCTAATCAATTAGCTAAGTCAAAAAACTACTCAATAAACTACAAATCAGCCCTTAATTGCTGGGCAATCAATCAATCACTTAGCTAAGTCAAAAGATAACTTAAAAGACTACAAATCAACCCCTAATTGATGGGCAATCAGCCAATCAATTTGCTAAGTCAAAAGACTACTAATCAGCCCCATCAATAGCTTGAATTAGATTTATTATGCCTTCATTCTCCTTTGGGCCAAGCTTGAAATGCCCTGTTTTAGAGTCAGCCCAGATCTCATGAATCAGCCCATTAATTAGTTTTGTGATCTTCTTGGATGTTGCTCTTGTAATAGGCCCAACTAGAATATGTAATGGATACTTTAATGATGCTTGTTGATTATAATCAAGTGAGTTATAGAATTTTTTTCGGTTCATATATCCTTTTCTAGAGTTGTTATTACGGCTATGAATTTTCATGCTATGAGTAATTAGTCTATATCATTTTTTAAGTCCCTTGATGGCAATGGGTTTCCCTAATGGTCATAGTTGGACTCTCCTTAGGACCAACCAAGGGCATAGCCTTGGTAATTACCCAATTTGTGTAGGATGGAGGATTGCACAAACTTCGAGATTATTTCTTGAAGTTAAAATTTTAATTATGGTTTGTGGATTTGGCCTTATTTTATTTGAGAAGTTTATATATACAGAATAACTTTGCAAAGAATCTACAAGAAAATAGGATGATTGATGTGGAAGTGTTTGTGTGTATCTAAATACAATTATTCTGGATGAATATATTTTTTCTGATACTATTATTTATCAAATTAGCTCAGGAAAACAAAACTGATGATGCAAAACTCAACCAACACGAGTTGAGACCCGACAACAATATTGGAATACTTGCCCAAGAAAGCTTAAAATCAAATTTTGAGAGAAACTCCGACCCAACATTTATAATTGAAATGTGAACCGAAGGTATAAAATTTGAACGTCACAAGGAAGAATCCTTTATAAGTTCACAAGCTCTTTGAAGAACCAAAAGAAGAAACAACACTCGTGTTTTTAATCTCAATTCAATGTCTCTTTAATTACAAAGAGTGCATATGCTATTTATAGAACATGCTTGAGAAAAGGGGACTACAAAGCAGCCCATAATTGCTGGACAATCAACCAATCAATTAGCTAACTTAAAAGACTACAAAGCATTCAATCAATTTAGCCAAGTCAAAAGAATACTAAAAAGACTACAAATCAACTCCTAATCGATGGCAATCGACAAATCAATTAGCCAAGTCAAACGAGGATTAATCAGCCCATCAAAAACTTGAATGAGATTTATTATGCCTTCATCTTCTTTTGGGCTAAGCTTGGAATACCCCATTTTAGAATCAACCCAAATCTCATAAATTAGCCCATTAATTGCTTCTTTGATCTTCTTGGTTCTTGCTCTTGTAATAGGCCTAATTGGAACATATAATGGATCCTTTAATGGTGCTTGTTGATTCTCATCATTCTCCCTTTCTTCAAAAGGATTCATCCTCGAATATTCACTTACATCAAAAAGAGAAAGATCAGAAACGTTAAATGTGACACTAATGTTATAGTCACTTGGAAGATCCAACTTGTAAGCATTATCGTTGAATCACTCAAGGACTTGAAACGGACCATCCCCTCTAGGATGTAGTTTGGACTACCGACAGGCTGGAAATCTTTCCTTTCTCATAAGCACCCTAACCCAATCACCTGGTTCAAAGATGACTCGTCTACGGCCCTTGTTGCCTTTGGCTGCATATTGCTCATTTTTCTTCTGTGTTGTCGGACACTTTCATGGAGTTTCTTTACCATCTTAGCCTTCTTTTGACCATCCAAACTAGTCCTTTCATTAACTGGGAAAGGCAACAAATCCAAAAGAGTTAGTGGATTAAAACCATAAATAATCTCAAATGGTGAAAAGTCAGTAGTAGAATGAACACTCCGATTATATGCAAACTCATTGAATGGCAAACAATCCTTCCAATTTTTCAAGTTCTTTCAAATTATAGAATGCAACAGTGTAGATAAAGTTCTATTCACTACCTTGGTTTGTCCATCTGTTTGGGGATGACAAGTAGTCGAAAATAACAATTTAGTTCCCCACTTTTCCCACAAGACTTTCCAAAAATAGCTAAGGAACTTAACATCCCGATCAGATACAATACTCCTAGGAGCACCATGGAGTCGTACTATCTCTTGAAAGAACAAATCAGCAAGTGGATTGCATCATCAGTTTTATGGCAAGAGATGAAATGTGCCATCTTAGAAAGCCTATCAACAACCACAAAAATTGAATCCCTTCCTTTCCTTGACCTAGGCAAGCCCAAAGCAAAGTCCATAAAAATATCTACCAAAGGTGCAGTAGGTACAGGTAAAGGAGTGTATAATCCATGTGGTAAGACTCTAGATTTGGCCAGCCTACATGTAATGCATCTAGTAGAAATTCTCTCTACATCACGTTTCATCTTTAGCCAAAACAAATGTTCATGCAACACAATTAAATTCTTCCTTACACCAAAATGACCCATCAAACCACCTCCATGTGCCTCACGCACAAGCAACTCTCGTATAGAACTATTAGGCACACAAAGTCTATTTTCTTAAACAAATACCCAGCTAGTCTATAGAACTTATCAAACATTGCATTTTCACACGCTCCATACACACTGGCAAAGTCATCATCATCTTTAGCATATAATTCCTTAACAAGTTCAAATCCCAACAACTTTGTATTTAAAGTAGAGAAAAGGGCATACCATCTTGATAATGCATCAACCATAGTGTTTTCCTTACCTTGTTTGTATTTTGATTACGTAAGGGAAGGTCTCAATGAATTCCATCCACTTGGCATGCCTTCTATTTAACTTACCGTGTCCTTTCAAGTGTTTCAAGGACTCATGGTTGATATGTATGAAAAATTCTTTTGGCCAAAGGTAATGTTGCCAAGTCTCCAATGCTCGCACCAATGCATAAAGCTCCTTATCATATGTCGGGTAGTTCAAAGCTGCCAAATTTAGCTTTTCACTATAATAGGCTATTGGTCACTTCTCCTACATCAAAACAGCTCCAATAACTATTCCTGAGTCATCATACTCAACCTTTCTTTAATCTCATGAAATGCACGATCTTGCTCACTACCCTATTTAAAATCCATGAATTTTGGCTACCCCCTCTTAGTTTTGAGTAGGCGTTTGGGACCGGGGATTCTACTGAAGAAAGGGAAAGAATAACGATTTTGACTCCAGTCTCCTTCGGCCACCACATTGTTTTGACCAATCCTGGTCTAGGTCTTCTTTTCTGGATTGCCTCCGCGGGGAAGCCCATTCAGTTCTGATAGCAACCGTCCCTGTCCCGTTCATAACAAAACACCACTAAACCACACATCTTTGCTTAGCATCCTAAACAAAAATGACTCCTTCCTATAAATATATATGGGATCGCAAAAAACTATAATGAATGAATTCAGTATACTACAGGAGCTTGCGCTCTTCTCTCAGCCGCCGGCCGGCGAAGGAAGAATAGAGGGCTTTTATTTTCGTCAATAATAAAAATGTGATTGAATCTCGGAAGCATTAAACTCCTTCCTTGTTTGTGGTGCCCCCTTTTTTCCAAGAAGAGTTTCAAAGATTTAGAGGGAGCTTTGCTCCGAAACTCAGATTCCCACTCATAGAGCCGCTCCCCTATCATTGTGTGCGGTTCTCCGGGCAGCGCCCCCCCCCAACTCTCGGCTTATCCTGTCACTGTGCAGTTGACAAGAAAGGGCCCTCCATATCCCACAGCAAGGCCTGTCTGAATAGGCAGTCATATTCAAGAAGAAGATGGCTGCCTTTCCAGTAAAGGCCCCAGAGAGGGCTGCAGTTAGGGGAGCATGGACCAGGTCGACCTGAACTTTATAAGGAAAGGGGGGAAGGACGGCGAAGCCAAAGACAAAGACCGATTAGAATCACGGCTTTCTTTGGTTTGGTAGAAACTCCGGGGATTCAAGCTGAAACCGGAGTCGCCCTCTTTCTTACTGCCTATGAACTGAAAAGGGGGAAGTAAGGAGCTTATCCCATTCTTATCTCTCAACTATAAGATCACAGAATGGCGTTGCAGTGACACTTATCGCTTTGAAAGCGAGAGGTCTGGCCATGTCTATCAAATTGCTGAGATAGATCGGCCCCCTGAATACTAATCAAGAACGCATAAGGGAAACTTTGTTTTTGAGAAGTCTTTAAGAGATAGGGGGAAACCTCACGGTAAGACTTAAGTTCCAGAACTCGACGGGTCCATGCCAACTCGTCTAAACATTGCTAAGAATTTATGGGATAAACATGGGTTTGATAGATTGTTGACCACTAATAATGGGTTTATTATTTTAACTTTTCTTCAGTGATGGGCTGTGAATGGGTCATTGAGAATGGCCCATGGCATTTTGCTGGGCGTCCTATATGCGTAAAGAAATGGCAACTCAACATGAACCTCAGTAAGGTTAGTTGTAAATTAGTCCCCATTTGGGTTAATTTTTATAATGTTCTTTTTGGAATTGTGGACTGCAAAAGGTCTAAGTTATGTGGCTAGTGCAATGGTGAAACCCCTATATTCGGATAACGTGACTAAAGAGTTAAAGAGAATAAACTTTGCTAGAATTTGTGTGAAAATTAATACTGAAGCTAAACTTCTAGATTCCTTCGATCTGGAGGTGGAAGGCAAAGGTGTTGTTGAAATATTTGTTGAGTACAATTGGGTTCCAAAAATTTATGAAGTTTGTAATGAATTTGAGCATGTAGTGAGCGAGTGCAAAAAGGTGAATAAGCAAGAATGGCAAGTTAAAAGAATACAGTAGTAGAGATTGCAAATAATGAGGGACGGACAGAAATTAAGTGCAAAGGGAAGGAGATTACTATCGGTGAGGATACAACAAGTGTTCCAAGTTTAGCTAGTCCAAGCGGTGCTGAGCAATCAGAAGAGATGGTTTCAACTACACCGAGGGCAAAAGATGCCATTCCAAGTGATGCTTGCAAGATAGATGATCAATTAGTAGCCATGATACTAGCCACTCTGATAGTGAAACCAATTGATAAGGTTACAACTCTCAATAGATTTGAACATTTGGTCAAGGTGGAAGATAATGAAGTCATAGACACTAGTGGGGGTGATCAGTCAAACATGACGACAACTCCTGATGCAAATCCACTAAGAGACAAGGTGGTGGCAGTTGACGAGGTTGATTGGAAGAAGCAAAAGAATAAGAGGAAGAATGAGAAGAAAAGAAGACAGAGCTCAGTTAGTAGCTCTAAGGGGAGCTCCTCTTTACTACGTAATTAATGACTTTTGCATGCTGGAATGTTAGAGGTCTCAATGACCTATCCAAGCAGAGAGAAATAAAGAATTTTGTTAGAAGACAAATCATTTGGTGTTTAGGTTTTGTAGAAACAAGAGTCAAGTTGGAGAATAAGGATTATGTTTGTCGTGGGTTGATGAAGAACTGGGATTTCATTCATAATTACAACACTAATGGGGATGATAAATTTTGGGTTGGGTGGAATTCAAGTTTGGTGAAATTGGATGTTCTAGGCATGACTAACCAAATTATTCATTGTAAGATCTTTCTTATTGAGTAGAAGACCAATTACTATGTTTCTTTTGCTTATTGTTTACACACAGTACACTTAGAAGGCAGCTTTGGAGGGATCTTAAGCAATATGCAGATCTATTTTGTAATGAACCTTGGCTTGTTATGGGCAATTTTAATGCTATAAGATCTCCTTCTAAAAGAAAATGGGGAAGCACTGATTGGCCTAATTTCATGGATGAATTTAATGAGTGTCTTGTGGAGGTTGAACTGGATGATCTAACATATGGAGTACTTGGAGCAATGGGTGTGCAAAGAACTATATCCTAAGGAAAATTGATAGAGCTCTTGTTAACAGTTGCTGGAATACTAAGTTCAGATTTTCTTCCGCTGAATTATTTTCTTTTGGGGTTTCAAATCATAGCCCTATTTTGGTTTGCTTGGGGCTCCATATGAAAGAAGGTACTAAACCATTTAGTTCTTTAATTTTTAGGCTGAGTATGAGGAATTCTTGCCTACGGTGCAAAAAACTTGGAATATTGCTATTGATGGGTACCCAATGTACCGAGTTTACAAGAAGCTAAAGCTGGTGAAAGCTAGTTTGAAGGAGCTAAATAAGAAAAAATGTTATGATATTTCACTAAGAGTTAATGAAGATAGAGAGGAATTGCTTAATCTTCAAAGACAACTAGGCAAATGGCAGGTACCCTAGGCTTGTAGCTAAGGAGAAAGAAAGCATTTCCAATCTAAATGCTTTGAATAACGAAGAGGAGAGCTTTGCCAAGAAAAAGAGCAAAAAAGCAGAATTTTGTGGCTAAATGAAGTGAATGAAGGGGATCATAATACAAAATTTTTCTTCAAGTTAGCAAGGAATAGAGCAAATAGGAATAAAATCTCCCTAATCAAGGGAGATGGTATTGTAGTGGAAGATATTAATGAGGTCAAGGAGAAATTTGTAAAATACTTCCAAAACTTGTTGGGCGAGGACAATGCTGTGAAGTATCTAGGGAAACAAGAGCTTCAATAGTATATCAGTAGAGTGGTTTTTGAAGAAGCAACTACAAATGTGGATAGTAATGTAACGAAAGATGAGATTAAGCAAGTGCCCTTTAGCTTAAATCCAAACAAGACCGCTGGTCCTAATGGTTTCAATGGCTTTTTCTTTTAAAAAAGCCTGGTTTATAGTTGGAAAGGATGTGGTTGTTGCTATAAAATCGTTCTTTGATTCTGGTTGTTTGCTAAAGGAAGCTAATGCCACTATTGTAGCCTTAATCCCCAAAGTTCCTAATCCCACAACTTTGAAGGACTACAGACTTATTTCATGTTGCAATACTCTGTACAAATGCATTACAAAGATTATTGCAGATAGAATTAAGAGTTTGCTACCTCAAGTTATTGATGAAGCCCAATCAGCTGTCATTCAAGGTAAGAAGATTAGTGATAATATCTTACTTGCTTAGGAACTTATAAGAGGCTATCATAAAAACAAGCTGGCTAACGTTCTGTGAAGGTAGATCTCATTAAGGCTTACGACTCTTTTTTTTTTTCTTTTTTTTTTTTTTTTGCTGACAGGGTGAACCCGCCCGGTTTATCACTAGGGTCAACCCTCGGTGTAGTAGACTGGTAAACCACCCTGGACCGACACAATACCCCGCTAACCACATGGTTCGTTTAAGACGCAAGGCGTATGACTCAGTTAGATGGGACTTTGTGTTTGATGTTTTGGGGCTTAAGAGATTTTTGGAGACAGGCCTGCATTTCTACTCCTATATACTTAATCAACATTAATGGTGCCCTTGAGGGCTTCTTTCGTGGTGCTAAAGGCCTAAGGCAAGGTGATCATTTATCCCCTTGTTTGTAATTTGTATGAATGTCCTATCTCAACTTATTCAGAAGTAAGTGAAGAGGAACCTAAATTTTTAGTTTCATTAGAGATGCCAGAACACTAGCTTAACCCATCTATATTTTGTTGATGACTTGATGCTTTATTGCAAGGGTGAGATTGCTTTTGCTTTAACTTTAAAGGAAGTTTTGGATAAAATTTTCAAAGTCTCAGGACTTGTTCCAAATTGTGGTAAGTGTAATATATTTCTCACTGGTTTAGATGACCATGAGGGGGAGCAATTGTTAAATCTCTTCAAGTTCTAGCTAGGTACTCTTCCAACTTGGTATTTAGAGGTTCTCCTAATTTCTTCAAAGTTAAAACATGAAGATTACAATAACCTCATTGACAGAATTGTGACCAAGGCCAAGTCTTGGACAGGTAAATTCCTTTCTTATGTAGGTCGGTTGCAACTTATCAAATTAGTTTTATTTAGCATACATAGCTACTGGTGTGCCCACTTCATTACGCCAAAAAAAGTTTTGAAGAAAATTGATCAATGCTTTAGAGCTTTTCTTTGGAAATGGTCCATCTTTGCAGTTGTTTCTTTAGAAACAACTTTATTAGTATACTACTAAAGCTCTTGTTTCCCTGGATACTTCACTGTGGCATTGTCTTCGCCCAACAAGTTATGGAAGTACTTCACAAATTCCTCCTTAACATCTTCAATATCTTCCACTATAGTACCATCCTCCTTTTTTATTTAGGAGATTTCATTCATATTTGCTCTATTTCTTATTGACTTGGAAAAAAAATTTTGTATTATGATCCCCTTCATTCAACCACAAAATTCTGTTCTTTTGCTTGGCGAAACTCTCCTCTCAGTTATTCAAAGCATTAAGTTAGGAAAGGCTTTCTTTCTCCTTAGCCGTAAGCCCAAGGTCCCCACCATTTGGCTCTAACTGTCTTTGAAGATTAAGAAACTCCTCACTAACTTTGTTAATTCAGTGAAATATCATAACATTTCTTCTTATTTATCTCCTTCAAACTTTTTTTTTTTTGGGCTATGTAAGAAATAATATATAGAAAACAAATATCATAAGATCAAGTACAAATACAAGGGGCATACCCCAAGCAATAGTATGAGAATCATCTAGAAAAGAAGATAATAATCCTAACAACAAAGGGAATAAAGCTATCACTAGCTAAGTAAAGTACACAACATAAGCTAACTAGATTTACAACTCTAAGGAATTAAACATCAATAACAAAACAATTGTCCTTAGTTCTTGAAAATATCATTGGGAATTCACCATATTTGCTGGTGATCCTCATTTGGGGCCATTCGTTGAAAACCTCTCAAACTTGCCATCTTGTTATAAACTTGAAAGATTATATCATTGAGCATTGCCTTCATGTTCCTACACTTGTTACCCATTAATCTATCATTCATTTCTCTCCAAATGAAATAAACAGTGATGGATAACATTAACTTGCATAGAATATTCTTCAAAGACTTCCTCTTCAACGTACAAGCACAAGATGTAATCCATTGCCACTCATTACTCAAGCACTGGGACTTACATTTTGCCAGCAGTTGAACCCACAATCTGTTGGTAATTAGACATTGGAAGAAGAGATGGTTATGGTCTTCAATTTTATCTTTACAAAACACCCATCACATGTCATTTGAAATACCATAAGCAACAAGTTTGTTTTGGGTAGCCAATCTTTCTCGAATAGAAAGCCAAAGGATGAAGCTATTTCTAGGACCAAGTAACTTCAACCAACTCCACTTGAGAACTATGCTTTCTAGTACTTTGCCAAGCTGATCTAACTGAATTGGTGATTTTTTTTTCCTAAAATCTACAGAGGCTGATCACTTAGAAAGCTTGTTTTTAGAGAGTTCTGATTTAGAAAAGTTTCAAATTAGGATAGTTGGATTTAGAAAATATTAGAAAATGATTTGATTTGATTTAGAAACACTTAATTTGAAAAGATTTGATTTAATTTAAAAATATTTGACTTGAAAAGAGTTATAAAGATTTGGCTTGATTTGAAAATATTTAATTTGGAAGAATTTGGAAAGTTAGAATTTGAAAAACTTGAACTTAGGAAAGTTTTAACTTAGAAATGTTCCAAATTAGGAAAGTACTATTTTTGGAAAGTTTTCATTTTAGAAAAGACAATTTTGAAAAAATTTGATTTAGGAAAGGTTTAAGTTAAGAAATATTTGAATTTGAAGTTTGGAAAGTTGGAATTTCAAAAGACATAATTTAAGAAAATTTAATTTGAAAAAGTGAGTTTGAAAATGTTTGACCTATGTTTGAGATAATTTAGGATTTAAGCAATCCGAGAATTTAAGATTTATGCAATGCACTTGACATGGAAAGATTGGATTTCTATTGGAAAAGGAATGTGTTATATTTTTGGAAAGTTTTGAAAAAGGAAGGTTTTGAATTTAGAAATATTGAAATTAGGAAAGATTTGATATATATTTCCTAGAATAAAAGATTAAATTTTATTTTCACAAATAAAATGATTTGATTTTGTTTTCAAAATTAAAAAATTTGATTGGACTCAAAATTGGAATACTTTAGTTTTGGAAATCTTGAGTTTGGAAACATATGATTTAGTAGAAAAATAGTTTCGCAAATCTATGATTTGAGGAAAATAGAAAGTCATGATTTTAAGTAAAGAATTAGGGTTTCCTAGTCATGGATTCTAAGGTTTTTGACTTAGACTTTAAGACAAGGAGCCTTTGGAAAGTAGATATTTGAAAAAAACTTTTTAGGAAGTGAATTAGCAAAAATTATTTTGGAAAGATTTGAATATAGACTTTTGTAAGTCTCTTACATATCTCACCTTTTTTAAAACGATTCTAACTATAAAAGGATTAGGACCATTCTAAGGTTGTGATTTTGATAACAATTAGGGTTTGAAAACAAGATTTGGACCTTGATAATCCCATTGAATGTAACACTTTTCTAATGCAACCCTAACTATAGAATGATTAGAAACACTATAAAATTGTGATTTATTGAAAAACAATTTAAGACTTAAACTCAAATTTAGACCTTGATGGTTATATTGAATATAACACTTTTCTAAAATAACCCCAACCATGGAACGGTTAGACAACTGCAGATATCAAAGATTGGACACCAATTTTGTTTTTCTTGACATGCATTTCCCCATTTCTGAACTCTGGCATGTGGCTAGAAATCATTCACAAATTCTTGCTTGACCTCCTTAATATCTTCTACTATAGTACCATCCTCCTAGATTGTTGAGATCTTGTTTCTATTAGCTATGTTCCTAACTGACTTCTATGGACTGGTACGGAGATTAAAAGCTCCAGTCACAAAGTCTCTTGGGAGGAGATTTACTGCCCAAAGAGGGAGGGTGGGCTTGGTATTAGAAGAGTTGCAAATTGGAATAAATCAGCCATGATGAGACACCTATGGGCTGTATGCTCAAGTCAGAACTCTCCTTGGGTTAAATGGTGCCACAAATTCATGATAAAGAACAAATGTTTCTGGTCCCTCCCTATTCCCTCTGATTGCTCATGGACATGGTGCAAAATTCTAAAGCTAAGGGATATAGCTTGGCCTTTCATCAAACACAGCATAGGTAATGGAAACCATACCTTTCTCTGGTTAGATAATTGGCATCCTAATGGCCCCCTAGTGGCAAAGTATGGCTGTAGGGTTGCTTATGATGCAGGTCTTAACATTAACTCCAAAGTCTCAGCTATAATTAGAAATGGAGCTTGGACTTGGCCCTTTCCATGCACTTGGGAATTGAGAGAAATCACAAACCTCCTTAACCAAGTGCAGCCCCACCAGTCTAGGCCTAATAAAGTGGAATGGATCATTTCCACAGCAAAGAAGTATAATGTTGCAAATGCTTGGTAGCATATCAGATCTCAAAAGAAAGTGGTTGCTTGGCACAAGCTTACATGGTTCTCGAGCCATATCCCAAAGCACAGCTTCATTCTCTGGTTTGCCATCAAAGGTAGACTTACTACTAGGGATAAACTTTTACAATGGGGGAAGATTGATACAGCTACATGCTTGCTTTGTAATGATGATGCTGCTAATGTGAATATGAACCATCTCTTCTTCTCATGCTCATTTTCTTGTTCTATTTGGAAAAGAATTTGCTCACTTTGTGACATCTCCAAACCCCAACATTGCTGGAGGAATGAGATACAATGGATCATTGGAAAGTTCAGTAGCAAATCCTTTGGCAACATTGTTCGAAAACTTACATGGGCAGCAATGGTTTATCACGTTTGGATTGAAAGGAATAGTAGAGTTTTCACAGGCCAAAGGAAAACTTCTAATCAAATTATTCATGATATCAAGCATGACGTTAGGCTTAAGGCCACCCAATTTTGTACCGTCAAGTGCTCCGATCTCAATAGACTTATTTGCCGCAACTGGGATCTTCCCTTTTCTATTTAGAGTAGATAAGGTCTTTTTTTCCCTCTTTGCTTAGGGTGGTATGCCTCCCTCTAGTTTGAGAAGTTGGTGTTGCTGTTTCTTTTTCTCTTGTTTAGGGGGGGATGCCCCCTTGAAAAAGAAACTTGTATTTTGTCCCCTTCATTCAGCCATTGAATTATACTTTTTATCTTAGCAAAGCTCTCCTCATGCCCATTAATATCATTTAGTTTTGCTAGTCTCTCCCTTTCTCTAGCTATTAGATTAGTGTCACCACCTCTAACTTCAAGCAATTCTTGGATTTTTTAAAGTTTCTCTCTGGTTTCATGAGCTTATAAGGAGATGCCATTACAGTTCTTGCTATTAACCTCTTTTAGGGCAAACTTAACAAGTTTCAATTTTTTGCAAACCTGATACATGGGGTAGCCTTTAATATCTTTGCTCCAAGCTTGTCGCACAATTGGTAAAAATTCCTTATAATCTGCCCAGAAATTAAAGAATTTAAAAGGTTTAGCTCCTCCTTTGATCTCAAGACCAAATCGGACAATAGTAGGACTATGCTTTGAAATCCAAAAGGAAGGAATTCTGTAGAAAAGTATAGAGATCATTACACAAAACAAGTTAGGGATCATTACATGAGGGTACCTGATGACATTGAAATCACCCAAAACAAGCCAAGGATCATTACACACAAGACTGGCTTGGTATTTAATATTTCTACAAAGCTGCCTTCTAAGATGGACCTTGTTTAAACCATAAGCAAAACAGACATAGCACTCAATTTTATGATTAATAAGCAAAACTTTACAATAAATAATTTGGTCAGTCATGCTCAAAACATCCAGTTTCACTAGCAGAGGATTCCATCCAACCCAAATTATGTCAGAGACATTAGCATTATAATTATGGATAAAATCCTAGTTATTCATTAGACTCTTGCTAATAGAATCAATCTTCACCATATGAACTTCAATTTCCAAAAAACCAAAATACAAAATTTTTTAATCCTTAACAAAATTTCTTATTTCTCCCTACTTTTAGAGGTCATTAAGCCCCTCTAATATTCTAGCAAGCAAAATTAATTTCTTACGAGAAGAACTTTTCCTAGAGCCACTAGCTGAGTTGTGTGCTCTCTTCTTATGATTTGTGCTTCGACTTGCACCTTCTTCTTATCAATTTCACCAACTGAAACAACTTTATCCCCCAAGGGATTCATATAAGGAGTAGCTGTCATCATAAAATGATTCGAAATGACATCCTCCCCTTCTTCAGTGTCTCCTTCCCTAGAATTCTCCAGTTGTTTGAACCTATTGATAGTCACCACCTCTGTAACAGGTTTTACACTAGGAGTAGTTGAAGGCTACATAATTGGCATCTCTTCTAACTGACCAATGCCACCGGGACTAGCTAAACTTGGAGTCTCACTGGCTTTTTCTGGGCTTGCATCCACATTTATCTCCTTCCCATTGCACTTAACTTTTGTCCATCCTCTTTATCAATAGTCTCTAGTTTTGTATCCTTTTTAACTTGCCATTCTTGCTTAATAACCTTTCGGAGTTTGGCCTCTTCTCTAGCTCGACCTTACCTTGATTGGATGATGATAGCCTTTCACATCTTTCTTGTCCCTATGTTTGTCTCTGTCATCCTAATTGGGTCGGTGTTTTAGATTATTTGGCTCGTACTCTCAACCCTCAGGGAGGTTTAGACAATGACCTACACGAACTTTGATAGAGCGACAAGCAGCTAGTCTTTCAATCTAAGGAGACTTTGTTTTAAGACCATAATGTAG
Source organism: Euryodendron excelsum (assembly GCA_033060915.1). Lineage (NCBI taxonomy): Eukaryota > Viridiplantae > Streptophyta > Magnoliopsida > Ericales > Pentaphylacaceae > Euryodendron > Euryodendron excelsum. Next base: position 4,630,030 of record CM065394.1, on the reverse strand, counting down.
GCTAGGCTATGGGGCTCTAAGAATCAAATGGGATATGCAAGCTCAAATTTTATGTTGTTTTCAGTAGGATTTAGATCCACACCATCCTGAGACGGTCTTCTAGCGGGGTTCTATCCCCTAGTATCCTTCTTCGGCCTCGACAACACGTCTGGCTCATTTAGATCAAGCAATCCCTTTTCAATCAGAGATGAATTTAACAGGGTTGTAATGCAGGCCATGATTCTAGGTTTTCACAAGAAAAGGAGTAGGCTTGAACCTATTACTTCTACTGGGTTTCTTTATCACCTAGGATCACTTTTGAATTTCCTTTCTATGTTTTGAGCATTGCATGCCTGCCAAGGTGGCATAGGTGAATCGTCTTTTCTTTTGGCTTGCTTATTTACCTACTGAAGGATTTTTTTTTTTTTAACACTTTTACTTGCCTTTTAATGGCTCTCCTCCTCTTTCTCTCTCTATTTTCCTTTTTTTTCAAGGCAGATATTATAACAACCACCTTTATTTTGGTATATTTTCTCTCAATATTTTATTCAGGCCCATGGTGGGTGGTGATCTCTAGGTTGGGGGATTCCATAGAAAGAAATGTAACCAGCTCAAGGGGAATTATCAAAGGTTGCTTTTGACTATTTGGGAAACGAAATGAGTGCCTCTCTTCTTTTTCAACCAGATTGCTTGATCCGTAGACGTTGCTTTGGCTTGATGCTTCGAGTGGATGAAAAGGATCTTTCTTTGCCGAGTCTTTTCCTATCTATATGCCCCAATGTGAGGGGATAGTTTATCGGAGTTAACAAGAAATCTTTTGCTTTCCTCATGACACTAGTGGGTTGAGCAAAGGGAATATACTTTTTTTTATTTTTTTTATTTTTGTGGATTTTTGAAAGATGGCTCCTCTTCCTTTCGATAGTCTTGTTACCCATCGCTCAACTTTGGTATCTTGCAAGTGCTACTTTTTAGGTGGTTTCTTCACTTATTCTCATCTTCTCTCTCTTCAAAAAGTTAACCATTTGGTGAGTGGTTAACTCATGCTATCGCACTCTTCAAGTCAGATCTTCCACAAGATAGAATGCACCCCCTTTTTAAAAGCATTTACCATTCACAAGAATATGATATGACAACATTTGAATGAAAAACTATCTCTTTATTACTTTCACCAAAAGCATAAGGTTCTTATCAAAATGAAAATGCAGATATAAAACCCTGAGGGGTAGCCCAGCAGCGCAGAGGGCACACTCGTAAGCCGTAAACTCGGACAGGTTGTGTGTTCGAAACTCCGCAGGTGCTTCTCCCCCTCAAGGCCACCCACCAAGGCTTTGGCCTTGACTAGCCTGGCGCGCTGTCTTGTGGGGTGGTTGCTCGCCCCCAGGTTTACACGCCAGCCACGGGTCCATTGGCTCAGGTTGGGGTGGTTTTTGGGTCACAAAAAAAAGAAAGGCAGATATAAATTTAAAGACAAAATAAAAGGGATAAGAAGAAAGCGAGTGAGAACACCCCCTCTCTCGTATGCTTTGCAGAGAACCCTCCTAATAGGGTTTTGGAATGATGCCCACATATTCGATACTCCATCTGTCACTTAGATCTACGGACCAAGCAAAGCAGGCAAGTGCTTCTCTTTGGGTTTTGGGTGAGCTAATAGTGATGGCATAGTTATCAACCTCCTCATTGGTTTCTTCGGTAAACAGGTTCGCTAGCTCTCCTCCCTCTAGCTTGAACAGTTCTGAAAAGATCTTTGGTTCTATCGAAATCCATCTTTTGCTCTCATACTCAATTTTGGCCCATCGTTCCTCCAACATGCATTGTTCAGGGTGCAAGAAGAGAAGCTCCCATTAATATTAAGTCTTGTTCGAATTATAAAGGTAAATGGGATATGGGGTTACCCTATTCTCCTCAATTGTATCACAACCGACTAGGGCAAGCTTAGACTCATCTCCCCACCCAAGGGAGGAATCCCATTATTCCTTGAGTTCGTCAACGGGCCAATCAAAAGCAACTTGAGGTTTGTTGAAGTCATGGGAGGAAAACAGGCATGGTGGCAACTCTTCTTCCTAATCACATTTTTTCATCAGTTTTTCAGTCTCCATCATAATAATCTTCAACCATAAAATCCTCCGGTTCACCATCTTCTTCTATTTTTTCTAGTATCAGGTTAACAGTGTGATCCGACAAAGGGTTTGTAGTCACATTAGGAGTAGGAGTAGGGTTCATTGGCTCTATGTCTATGGTCTTGTTGTTTATTAGGTCTTGAATTTTGTGTTTGAGGGTGAAGTAGCTTTTAGTTTCATGCCATTGTCCTCCCAATTGGTGTTCACAAATTTTTACCAAGTAAGTTGGGTGGTAAGGGATTGGGTAGAGGTTGAGAGGGTATAGGCTTTAGGTATCTTTGATGTTTTCGAAAGCCGGGGGTCAAGTTCTAGCGTGATAATAGCTAGGTTAATGGCTTGGAAATCAAGGAGGTTTTGGATTTTGTGTTTCAAAGTGGGACCATTTTCTATATCATGGCTAGGTGAGTTGGAATGTTATTCACATGATAGATTAGGATTATATGATTGAGGCATCTAGTTGAAGACAGGCTTGGGAGGTATCGAAATGAGGTGGTTGGCTTGGCAAAGACTTCGGTAGGTACTGGTCAGAGAGTAATCCAATGGAGTGTAATCTTGGTCTTCTCCTTTGGTTCATTTTCATAGGACAACATGCCCCTCATGGGGTTGGACTTAAAGAGCCTATGCCTACTCATTGGTTGTTATACTTGCATGGGATAGGAGCAAGGAGAGCGTTGCTTCCATTTTGGTCATCCTTTTCCCAAGCCCTCTTACTTCTTCTAGTATCTGGGCCTAGTCTTGCTTGAGGACCAAACTTAGTGGCACATTGAGTGGCTCCATGGATGTTTTCCAATGTGGACTTGGCTTTTGATCTCTATAGCAATGGGAGGAAGGTGAAGAAAAAGTATAAAATAACAAAAAGGAAAAAGTTAGTGCCTTGTTTTGATAATTTTTATGCCATGCATGCTTTAAGGGTGTCCTTACTTGAGAGGGAGACTAAACATGATGTATTTGGTTCACTCTTTGAAGATAGGGAATTTGCCCCTGTATGCGGATACTTTACTGTTGATTGGGAATACATATTCATTTGTACATTCATTTACAAGAAAGAGGTACATTGAGCTTTGAGTTTAAATACAAGAGAATCAAAGTACATTTTAATAGGGGGAGGGGAAACATTTTTCTTGGGACTTTTTGCCTATCTATATTTGCATTTGAAATTTCAGACTACTCTTGAGTCTTTCAGATTTGTCTTCTTTGATGGAGATCGGTGAGAGACCTTGCTTTTCGGTTACCCCTTGTTTTCTTGGGCACCTTATCTCCGTGTGCTTAAAGGGATTGGGGCCTTTCTTTGTAGAATGACTTGAAATGCATGCTATGAGTCCTTAGAATTTTGGTAGGTTTTAGCATGGGAGAGTGAGTTTAGTGTCACTTTCTATGAGTTGATCATATACATGAAGATGTAATGACTTGAGTTACATTAAAACTTTATCTTGTGATGAGGTCTTGAATGTATGTATGTATATGCCAAGAGTATAGGGAAAGAGAATGCAATTGTAAAGTAAATATGCATGCATGAGCTTTACACAAGCATTATAACGGCAGGAATGGACAAGCATAAAGAAAAGTAAAGTAGTCACACTTTCCTTTATTGTTTTGAAATTGACATGAGTATCTTGAACCTAGCAGAGGTTCGGTTATGCAGTGTTTCTACATGAGCATAAGGTTGAGGGTTTACTAATGCTTCCTAAGAAGGTGCGCTTCCTAAATCTTCAAATCTAGACCCACTCCCCGAAGTGGTGTCATTATTGGTTGGTGATCTGAGCAGGTGGTCTATCATGAGGTTGTAGGCTGAGAAACTGACACAGCGTTCACCCACAACCAAAGTTCCGTCCCCCCCTTCCAACTAGAAGGGTTATCATTAGGTAAATATGCAAATATGCAAATGCAAGTGCAAGTGCACGTGCAGTAAATGTGTGAGATTTTTGAAAAGCAAAGGAAAGGGCCCAATAACTCCCATTCATCATGTCCATTCCATTCTGTCATTCATGGCAGTTTATATAAACAATAAAATTAAATGTGAATATGGTTCACCTAGAAAATAAACTGCAGTAAGTCAGTATTTTGATGTCAAACTTAATGCTTGACATTATGATTGAATATGAATTGAATGCAAACAATGACATGTTTGAAAATAGCTTTGAAAATTTGATTTTGAAAATTTAAAGTGAATAGAATTGGACAAGTTAATTGAAAATTCTAGACGAGTGAAGAGTAAAGAGATATGATAATGGCCTAATCCTCTAAGCATCCCCAACAGAGTCGCCAGCTATTGTGCTCCAGTTTTTCCGCACTCATGGATGGTGGGAAAAATGCACAGTACTTTGTCGTCAGAACTCATCCTCCTAGAAGGATGAGTGCAACTAAGATTGAATTGAAAATTTATTTGAATAAAAGCTTTTAAAAAAAATTTGGAGTCACCACCTAACTTGATTAAGGTAAGTTAGGTCACTTAAACTAGGGAAAGCTCGAAGACTAAACTTAGGGTTTTTGAAAAGGTTTTGAAAAACTTCCTCAAGAGAGGGTTTTGTGAAGAAAGTAGGTTGTTTGGCAACCTTTAAAAGGATTTAAGCCCCCTTTTTTGAAAAATGACTTCGGTTTTGGTCTCTAAAAAATCGTGATCCATGGTTCAGGGGTTGGTTACATATAGGGAAGATGCACTAGGCTATCACCTTATCCCACCCTTGCGGTACCAACATGTCTTTCTACCCTAAGTTCACTCATTAAAAATCTTTGATTAACAAATGTCTAATACTATTCACTTTGAAAAGAATTTTGAAAAAAGGTTGGTGTGATGCATGATATGCAAGTGCAGTAAAAGGATTTGATTTTGAAAATAAATTTGAAAAGAGATTTGAAGTTTGAAAAAGGTTGTGACCGCACCCATGAAGGTTGCCTACGTATCCCTTTGTTAGGAATCAGGTTAGTCGTAGTTCAGACACGGGGTTCAATTGAAAAAAGTTTGACTTGAAAATGTTTAATTTTAAACTTTGATTGGAGGGTTTGAAATTGACTTTGATTTGAAAGGTTTGAATTAAATTTTGAAATCATCTTGACTTGATTTAGAGTTTGAAAATCATGTTTAGAAAAGAGTTGAAGCTCTCTAACTTAGGGTTAGGGGTTGAACTAGAACTTAGGCATCCTATGGCTTAGGTAACCTCGAGTTGAAGCATGCAATTGAATTGAAAATGTTTTGTTTGAACTCGAAAAGTTTTGATTGTAGAAAGTTTCGATTTAGGAAATTTTCAAATTAGGAAAGTTGGATTTAGAAAATATTAGAAAAGAATTTGATTTGATTTAGAAACACTTAACTTGAAAAGATTGGAAAAGATTTGATTTAATTTTAAAATATTTGACTTGAAAAGACTTATAAAGATTTGGCTTGATTTGAAAATATTTAATTTGGAAAACTTGAACTTAGGAAAGTTTTAAATTAGCAATGTTCCAAATTAGGAAAGTGCTATTTTTGGAAAGTTTTCATTATAGGAAAGACTCAATTTTGGAAAGATTTGATTTAGGAAAGGTTTAAATTAAGAAATATTTGAATTTGAAGCTTGAAAAGTCAGAATTTGACCCTGAGGGGTAGCCCAGCAACGCAGAGGGCGCACTCCTGAGTCGTAAACTCGGACAAGTTGTGAGTTCGAAACTCCGCAGGTGCTTCTCCCCCTCAGGGCCACCCACCAAGGCTTTGGCCTTAACTAGCCCAGCACGCTGTCTTGTGTGGTGGTTGCTCGCCCCCAAGTTTACATGCCAGCCATGGGTCCATTGGCTCGGGGTTGGGGTGGTTCCTGGGTCACCAAAAAAAAACAAAAAAGAAGGAAGGTTTTGAAAATGTTTGACCTATGTTTGAGGTAACTTAGGATTTAAGCAATCCGAGAATTTAAGATCTATGCAATGCACTTGATTTAGGAATGTGTTATATTTTCGAAAGGTTTTGAATTTAGAAATATTGAAATTAGGAAAGATTTGATATATATTTTCTAAAATAAAAGATTAAAATTTATTTTCACAAATAAATAATTTGATTTTGTTTCCAAATTTAAAAAATTTGATTTGACTCAAAATTGAAAAACTTTAGTTTTGGAAATCTTGAGTTTGGAAACATATGATTTAGTAGAAAAATGGTTTTGCAAATCCATGATTTGAGAAAAATAGAAAGTCATGATTTTAAGCAAGGAATTAGGGTTTCCTTTTTTTTTTTTTTTTGGCTGACAGGGTGAACCCGCCTAGTTTATCGCCAGGGTCAACCCCCGGTGTAGTCAACCAGTAAACCACCCCGAGCCCACGCAATACCTCGCTAACCACGTGGTCCGTTTAAGACGCAAAGCTTATGCCTTGGGCGGGTGGCCCCAAGAATTGATCCCATGACCTCCAAGTGCGGAGTAGTTCCACTTAGCCATCTAGGACAACCCTTGGGGGTTAGGAATTAGGGTTTCCTAATAATGGATTCTAGGGTTTTTGACTTAGACTACAAGACAAGGAGCCTTTGGAAAGTAGATCTTTGAAAAGAATTTTTAAGGAAGTGGATTTGCAAAAATTATTTTGGAAAGATTTGAATATAGACTTTTGTAAGTCTCTTGAATATTTCATTTTTTAAATCGATTCTGACCATGAAAGGATTAGGACCATTCTAGGGTTGTGATTTTAAAAACAATTAGGATTTGAAAACAAGATTTGGACCTTAATGATCCCAATGAATGTAACACTTTCCTAATGCAACCCTAACTATGCAATGACTAGAATCACTATAAAATTGTGATTTATTGAAAAAACAATTTAAGACTTGAACTCAAATTTAGACCTTAATGGTTATATTGAATATAAAACTTTCATAAAACAACCCTAACCGTGGAATGGTTAGAATTATCTTAGGATTATGGTTTTGAAAACAAGTTTAAAAGAAGAAGGTTTTGAATGCAAGTTTTGAAAGAGAACTTTGATGCAAGTTTGAAAACAATCTTGAATGTAATATTGAATGCAAGGCATGAACAGGACAATGTTAGGCTTCACCACATAATCAAGGGGGCCAAACCTGCACCATCTTAGGGGAAACTTAAAGAAAATTCCCAGCTTGATGATTCTCTCCAAGACCTTCCTAGGCATGAACCGAGAGGTCCCATGTCTTAAGTATGTGACAAAAGGTAATAGAAGATGAGGATTAAAATAGAAAAGAATCCAAGTGGGTTTGGAGAGAGAAGAAAGAAGGGGATTGCGTAAACTAAATTGAAAACATACCTTGTCTTCTCTTTACTTTGATTGCTTTGTTTGCTTCCCTTTAAGAGCTTTAAACATGCAGCATTTGATTTTCAATGGAAGATTGGAGGCCTGTATTTGAGTGTATAAAGTGTACAGAAGCTAGGATTTGTGTATAGGGTGTAGGGAGGCTAGGGTTTGAAGGAGACTTGAGAAAACTAGGGTTTTGATGTCTATTTTTAGTGAGGCAACGTTTCTGGACTAAGTTTATGGAGCCTTTTAACATAGGAGGATGTCTATATTTATAGGCAATTGAAACAGGAACTGGTGTCTGTTGCAGTGACGCTTGTTTGTTTCCAAGCTTGTGCCACTAAGGGTGGTGCAAGCCCTTTTTTTGGCTTGGTGCCAGTCCCTTTGAGAAACTTTTGAGATGGGAAGAAACAAATATTTTTACCCTTGGGATGCAAGGCAGAAGATTTAGGCACTTGTCCTAGTGACTACCATGCAATTTTTAGCCTAGCTCCACTAGAAGTGACTCCGAAAAGTTTAAAAATGATCTAGAAGGTCAGGGATAGGCAAGAACCCCCGAAGAAGTGTTCCAAAGGTAACTGGTTTGATAACTAAAGTTGGTATGATAGGAAGAGGTGATCGGCCCACTAGGGGTAAAACAGTCATTTCACACCAACCTTGCCAAAATTGACTCGAAATGGTCTAAAAAGGTATTAGATGGTTGGGAATATTGTTAGAAGTGTCCCTAGAGGATAATCAGTTTGATACACAGAGCCGATGTGATTCTTAGAGGCAATCGGATGCCTAGGAGCAATGGTCATTTTGACAAAATGGTCTCGGAATTGATTCAAAACCAACTGGAAGGCACTTGAACATGCTAGATTGTTTTCGGGACAATTGTGGATGGGTGGACTTACCACTCTGAGGTCTTAGGTACTTTCTCGAGAAGAGTGCTAGTAGGGTCCAAGGGGCAGTTTAGTCATTTTTCACCAGAGTGAGCTAGTAGGCACTAGTATTGACCCATGTTTTGAGTGTTTCCGCTACTATGACGGTGTGTGATAAGTTAGTTTCCAAAGGTATCTCGTCCTTTGAAAAACGTGTCACAGCCAAGAGACGAGTTCGGTCCTGTGACATAGGGGATTTGTTGGCATTCCCAATGTTGACCTATTTGCGGGTGTTTCTATCACTTTGAAGGTGCGTGTTCATTTTAGAAACTGTCTAATCTCAAGAAACTGCTGAATGGTCTTACCGTTCCGGGGCCTTAGGTACTTTCTTGATCGATGCGCTGAATAGCGATCATTGTACATTGATGGGCTAGCAGGCGCTAGAAATGAACTGCTCAACCATCTCGAGGACTTAGGTTCCGTCCTGGTTGACAGGTTTGAAGGGACTTACCGTTTCAAGGAGCTTTCTCATTTAATGTGCTATGGTAAATAAATTTACCATCTGAGGGATCAACTTTCTTGCAAGACAGGCCAGATTGAGTTTGATTAACTTGGACTAGAATTGGCATTGAAATTGAGGTTAAAATATGGACTTACCGTCTTTTGATAACTGGAATTGGACCAAATAATGCTCAAAGAGCATTTTGATCATTTTGCTTCTATTGGGCTTGGTGGGCTCGTAAAGCTGTTGATTGAATGGATTGAGTCTAAAAAGCCAGTGTAGGGGCTTGAATGTTTTTGTGTCGGTTTGAATGTGTGTCTGGTGGGGTCGGATATTGCTGAGTGAGAAAAAAATAGGGTGCTTACATTGATGTGTGTGGCTTTTTGTGTTGAAGTAATTCATTGTGCATGATTTTATGATTAGTGAAGTATAGTTGAACTTACAAAAGGTACGTGTTGATTTTCGAGGACGAAATTCCTAAAAGGAGAGGAGAGTGTAGTGACCTAAAATATATATATATATATTAATTTTTACATGGATGATATATTGCACGTGATATGAGTTGTTTCACATTAATTTTAATATCATCTGCATGCTGTTATTTGGATATTTTCTATTGAAAATTACAAAATCGAGTATTGTCAAGTCGTGTGCGGCCCACGGGTATTGCTGGATCCAAAAAATATTTTTAGAATTTTAACAATGTAATTTTAATAATATTATGTTTGGAATTATTTTCATGAATTTTGAGTGTTTTGGAGCCTTAATCGGCATTGTAGTGTACTTAGAGGGCAAAATAGTCATTTAACCCCAAAAATAGTATATTTACCCACTCATAGTTGAGAGAATATGATTTTCTCTTCTCCACCTCTCTCTCTCTCTCTCTCATTCTTTTATTTTCTTCACCCTAGATTTAAGATTTGAACCTTAAAGGAGTGGAATTTTGGAAAAGTTCAAGAATTAATCTTCCTCTAGTTCACGAGTATGGATATCAATTGGGTAGGGCCGACCTGACCTGACCCAAGTTGTGGCCCATCGGGCTCGAGCCGGGCTTTGTAAGCTCCTGCAATTTTTTGACTAGGTTGGGCCAAGCCAAAATATGAAAGGGAATGCCTAAGCCTAGCCCATGGCCCTAGGGACGAGCTTGGGACTTGGGTCGATCTGTGGGCTTTAATGGACTTTTTGGGTAGGTCTTTAGGCTGGGCCTCTTTGGCCCAGTTTTTTTTGGTAGCATTAAGTTTTTAAAGCTAATAAATTTTTTTATAATAAATTATACACTATGATTCTATGAATTAGAAATTTATTTGTAAGCTTATATATATTTAATTTCATTGAACTTATGTAAAAAACTTTACACTTACATTTATTATTATATAATTAATAAGAATTACTAAGATAAATTATTTATAAAATTAATGAACGTGCTTAAGAAAAATGAATTTGAAAAAACGAGGTCACAAGTATTGGTGGGGGGCTAAAAAAAATTCAAATTGAATTTGAAAGGGAAAGAGCTGTTTGGGGGGTAAGGGGTTCATGGTTTCATGGATGGGCTTGGGCTTAGGCTTTAAGCTTGCAGGCTGGGCTTTTGTGCCAAGCTTGGGCTTCTAGAAGGGGGACCCTTGCCCACCCATAGGGTGCTCGGGCTTGGGCTAAGCTAGGCCCAAGTCGAGCTCAAGCCAGGTTTTGGCCCGATAGGCTCAGGTAGGGCTTGGGCAGCCCATGTCCCTCGAGTTGAATTTATATCCCTATGAACTTTAATCCTGTGGTCTTTAATCTTCATTTCAGTGGGTTCTCATCTTTGGGATGATTTTCTTCAACAATTGAGGTAGTTTAATTAAAGGTTGATATGTGTTACATGCATTTTCATGTGTTACATTGTTGAAAATCTTGCATATCTAGACAGATATGTAAAAACCCTAGCATATGATGTGTTGTTAATTTATGAAGTATGAATGGGCTGTTAATTTGTAAATTTATGATAGGTGTAATGATTTGGAGTTACTGTGTTGCATATTATAGTATTTTTGAAAGAAATACATTGTTGAAAATGAAAAGCCCCAAGTTTCTTAATATATGTGATGTTTAATTTATGAATGCAGGGAGTTTGTTAAAATGTTTGAGATAAAATTGACATTGTTATATACATGATTATGAAGTGGAAATGAATAAGATATATAAATGATGTTCACGTTGGACAAACTAATAAGTTATAAGCATGAGTTAATTGGTTTGGAATTAATTATTATGAAAGAGTTGAAGGAATAGATAGATATTAGTTTTAGATTGGTAATGGAGTATTGAAAATGTAGTGATGGCTTGGGCGATATTGTGTGGGATGCATGAAGATACAAGCGAGTAAGAGATTCACTAGACTGAATTATAGATTGCATTTAGATATGTGAATTAAGTGAAAAATGAGTTTTGATTTGAGTGAATTATGAAAACCTATACGTGTAGTTATATTTTGATAAGAATGATGAACAAAATTCAATTAAATATTATGACTTCATGATATGTGCTATGATTGTTACTAACATGATACGTTGAATTCTTATTAAATGAAGAAATTTTGTGTGGTATGAAAGACATATAATGTTGGAATGTGGATAATGCTCACAAGGTGTTTGATAAATTGTTTGTTTGATTTCATCTTGTTCTATGTTTAACTAGTGTTATGGATATTGGTTGTGGAAAGGAATGATAATGTTTGAGAGTGTGTTGGTAATGAATGAAATGAAAAGATGAAATGCTAAGTGGATGAAATGTTGAAGAATTTTGAGAATGTGAATAAAAGGGAAACACTCATCCCATCGGTTGCAAAACCTTATAAAGAGAGGAATAAAAAGAGAAACACTCATCCCATAGGTTGGAAACTAATAAAGAGAGGAATTACCAACGAGTAGGGGTGGAGCCCTATGGTGAAAGACCCAAACATCGGTCAAGTGGAATACACTTGTCCCTTAGGTAATAGCCCATAAAGAGAGGAATGCGACGAAGTGCATAGAATTTGGATACATGAGCTTCAGTATGGTTGGGTGAGGTAGATGTGCATTAATTATAGATTTGTGATGTTTGATGTTGGAATCAAAATGGTAATGAATGCCAATGAACGCTTAATTTTGGGAAGTGAATTGAAAGTTGTGTAGATGTAAAGAATACAATGTGTATGCGATGACATGAATATTAGAAAAATGTAACATGCACTATTACTAAGTATAGGGAAAGATTGGTGATGGAAAATTTGTGTCCCTCTGGTATGACTCTTGGTTACCTATGGGCTCTATACATTCAACCTTTGGTAATAGAGTGATTTATGATGCTGATCTTGTGAAGAATGCTACTGTGAGTAGTATCATCCGTGATAATCATTGGAGGTGGCCAATTGCAAACTCAACGGAATTGCTCCAACTCAAAAGAGGTCTTCCTAGTGATATGGTGCCTAACTGCTTTAGGAGGGACAAAGCTATTTGGGTGCCTGACAGTGATAATGCTTTCTCTATCCAATTAGCTTGGGATCAGTTGAGATTGAAAGGTACTAGAGTTCCTTGGGTCCATTTGTTACGTTTCAAGAAAGTTGTCCCCAGGTATAGTTTTATTCTTTGGTTTGCTGTAAAAAAAAAAAAACAAAAAAGGACTTACCACCCAGGATAAGCTGGTGTAGATTGGAAAATTACAAGGTATGAGCTATGTATTATGCAAAGAGAATATTGAGGATCATGATCATTTCTTTTTTCAATGCAGCTACTCAAATAGAATTTGGAGAGTTTTATTGGCAAAATATGAATGGCAATGCTTTGAGCCTTCCTGGCAGGGTATTATTCAGTGGGCAAATTAGCAGATGCATGGAAATTCCTTGAAGAGATGCTTGGGAAGTTGATTCTCTCCACTACAGTATATATTATTTGGAATGAAAGGAATGCTATAACCTTTTCTAACTCCTATAAGGATGTGGTGTCAGTCTTGAATGATATCATATCTCTTATAAGGAGTTGAGTGATTGGTGAAAGAAGTTTTCCTCTTTTTGAAGGTGAGTAGGCGTCTTAAGCAAGAGTGGAGGCTTCTTTAATTGACTTGGGCTGCCCTGATGGTTCGTGAAGTTGTTGACATGTCTGTGGGTCTCACTTTCTCATGTACATCTTTGTTTTAGGTTGTTGGTCGTGCTATTTTGTTTTCATTGTTGATAGGGCTTGTCTAGCTCCTTTGTTATTATTGATGGCTTATTGCTATAGGATGGTTCTCATCTATGCTCTATAGATGATCCTCATCCTTTGTATGTTTGTCCTGGGGTATGACCCTTGTAACTTGTACTCTATTATCTTTTCTTCTTAATATATCATCTAACTTATCAAAAAAAAAAAAAAATGGCAAGTATTGTGAGATTAATTGCTTGGTGAATGTGTATGCATTAGTGCAAATTAATTGAATTACAATCATAAAATTAAAAACTTAACATTAGAAACAAAATGACAATACAATGAAAATGAGAACTTGAACTTGGTTGAGTAATTGAAAAGGTATTAGTTACGTTGTACATGGTGTTGTTGGCATGCGGTATGGTATAGTGTGATGCATGACTTTTGGTAGTATTTGTGAGAAAATTAATAAAACTAAATAAGAAATTGTGGTTTGAAATGCGAGTTGATATTAACACTTATCTCATAAACATTTATCATGATATCAAATGGTTTCATACACGTGTTGCATGTTTTGTACGCTTACAAATGCCACCATGTTAGTATTTTAATTTTGTTAGAGTTATCCTACCGGGCACGTTTCGTTTAACTTAACATTTTACAGGTGGAAATTCGGGAGTCTAGTTGCTTGACCAAAGAATTGACGTTTTTGAAAAGTTTACGTCCTTTGAAACTCTACATGGGATGGAAGATTAATGCATATGTATATTTATTTTCTCTTGTTTTGGCAATATTTGTGATGCTTGAACAAATTGGAGATGTAATATAATAGGATGATTGAAGTAAGTTTATTTTGAAACCTTTCAGAAAAAAAAATCTATTGCAGAATAGTCCACTTTTGAGACTTAGAACTAATTAACCGTTTTGTATTTTTAAAAACTGTTTCAATGGGATATAGTTCAGTGTGTTAGTTTTAATTTGATATATTACAGGCTTATTTGGCTTAAAATTGAGAGAGTTATTTAGATTTTTCTCCAATTCTGACTTGAGTGTCCTGTTTTGGCCATAACTTGAGTTTTACATGGAATTTCATGGTGATTCAAGTGGGTTGGAAACTAGATTTGTTGTGGAAATTTCTATAAAATTTTATGATTTTAGAACTTGTGGTTTGAAAGAAATTGATTTTTAAAGTTACCATTTATGTGCAGAATTTTTGCAGAACAACGTTAGAGTATCAAAACCCAAAATTTTCCAAATCAAAATTAGTTATGAGATAATAACAAGCATGGGGATGTAAGTAAGTAGGGGTTGTTCCTCGCACGGGTGAAAAGCCCATAATTGAGTCTTGGCCAATCATGTATAGCGTCCTCAGAGATGTGTTGGTCTACTCGTACCACAGATGAGAATTTTGAAACAGGGTTGGTAGATGTCTTGGATAATGAGATTGTAAGGATTGAGCAGAATAAATGGTTAGAAACCCATATAAAAAGAGAAAATAAAAATATTATCATATTAGCATGAAAAAGAAAATATCATATGTATTGCATTCACGTTGATTTACTATTATATTTGTTGAAATCCCTATATCCTGTTTTGTATGCTATTTGTTGTATGCTTGATGTTCTAGAGTACTAGGCGTAAGCTCACACCCCAGCAGGCTTTACAGGTTTAGATTTGGATACAAATACAGAGCTTTTGGACTAGCTAGATATTTGTTAGATCTTTCATGTTATAAATTCTACTCACATTTTGAGCGATCTTGTATTTTATTTTGTAGCCTGGTTGTAGTTGAAAATTTTGAGATTCAAATTTTTATTAGTAGAGTAACGTGTAGACTCTATGTTCTAACTAGGACTTTATTAAATTGGATTTTGGTATTATTTTTGAATGTCGTTGAAAATTTCATTATTTTTGTCAAAATTAGTTATTTTCACTATAAATCACCCTCGAATTCGAGGCGTGATAATTTAGTATCAGAGCAAAGGTATACGAACCCTTAGGGATTGTGAGAAGTGTATCGGGTTAAGTGTAGTGGCACACAAATAAATTTTTGAGCTAAATTATATATTCCTAGTCAAAGGATAATGTTCTTATTAATAAGAGTATGTAGCAGGAGCTATATTTTAACTGTTTGAATTTCGTACATAAGCTTTACTAATTTTGATGATGAAATTTTAACTGCTGTGGAGGTTGTAAAATCCCGCATTTTTAATATA
>CM065394.1:4575000-4607500 GCA_033060915.1 Euryodendron excelsum | reverse complement strand
CGCCTACTAGCCCGACTCGATGGAAAATGACCCGACCGGCCCTTGGGCATCCAGGCACGTGTTGAGAATGTTCAAAATCTCTCAAAATGATAAGTCCATCCTTCCAAAATGTTGGTAAACCATTAAGCATCCCTCGCACGGATGCAATCCATGTCAACATAACTCCAAGGGATCAAGTCCAAGTCCCAATTGGGCCGGTGACAAGAGCACGGGCCAAGAAGTTTAAAGAGGTACTCAATGGATTGATTCAAGAGACATGGGCTCAAGCAAATCAAGCATATTCGTGGAGGACCATTGAGCGTGATCCAAGTGAGCAGCATAGAATCATCAATATGATTCATGTTCTAGAAGAATTTGGCCAAGAATAAAGACATTCCTTTTTGGATTTATATGTAAGGCTTGCCTGCCAATTAATTTCCTTTTTATTTGCTTATATGGGTGTATATGGCTGGATACATCCATTCCTCAAATTTCCTTTTCTAGTTTAGGCATGTGATCGGCCACTTAAAAGGGTTGAGTATCTTTTCATTTAGGCAAGTATCTTTTAGGCAACTAAGAGATATTTTGCACCAGATTTTTAGCCCTAATTAGGATACCATTTAGGGAGTTTCCTTGTAATGGCTAGCCCTTTAAATAGGCGTATATGTAATGAATAAAATTTAGATAATTATTCAGCAAATTGTGAGAGTATTCTCTACGATTTTTTGAAAAACTATTTGAACTTATCGGATTTCCCGTGGCGTTCACCAACAACTTATCAAACGGAGCTCCACCACCATTTGTGGCGTCTTCCTTATACCAAGGTTCTTGTTTCGCATCAGGCAACGGGTTGAGGTCATATATGCCGAGGTTCTTGTTTATCGTAAACAACGGGTCGAGATCTTCATTCAGAACCTGATCATAGAAATTTCTTGGATTCCTCATTGTATCGGGTCTCATTCTTTTTGGTGGGATTCGTATCATTTGGTATCAGAGCCAGGTTTCTAAAATCAGGTTCAACGCCCACCTATCTTTGTTTCTTGTTTTCATCCCATCTTGTCCCCATAACTATTCATTGTTACTCTTCAGGAATCTAGTTCAAGTAAAAAAAAAGAAGAAGAAAGAAATAAAAGAAGAGGAAAAAAAAAATAGACGTCAAAGCAAAAAAAAGAAGAAAGAGGGGAAAACGTCCAAAGAAGAAGAAGAAAAGAAAAAATTACTTGGTTCTTCCATTTTGGTTCCACTAAGGCCAAAATCACTTTATTCCAAAACTAAATATTCTCTTTTCCTTTTCGTGAAAAGTTTACGATATTGTGCTTCTGAAAGTCTAATCAGCCGCGTTCTTTGTATTCTTGTTATAAAAATCTGAAATTCCTTGATGAGTTCTTGTTGAATTGTTGCTAGAAATTTTGAGTACTGTTTGTTTAGTTTCAAAAGAACTGGAAGGGAATTACTGAGTGGGAAAAGGCAAGAGTGGTGAGAACATTAGAGGGTTAAAAGCCACGTTTTGAGTGATACACGAGTGTAGAGTGATTTACATTTTTGAGTAAACACGTAAGGGAGAGTATTGTGAGGTCTTTTTTTTTTTTTTTTTTTTTTTTTTCTAACATTGTTTTGCAACAAACATGTCTCATAATAGTTCTAAAAGCAATGCCGAAGGTACAATGAATTTGGCTGATCCGAAGATGTTATGGAGGCCATAATGAGTGAGATGTGAGGTGTGTGATTAAGTTGGAACTGGAGCAAGTGCATGAACGGATAGACCAGATGGAGAGCACACGTGAGAAGCAGCCACACAACATCCCTATTGTGCATAGAAGGGAAAGAGTTCAACCAAGGGAAGTAAGGGTTGAAGATGAAGATCCTTATGGGGTTGGTTTTGAGGATGAAGATGATCGGGATTCTGTTGTTAGCAATAGGAGGCATGGAGGGCGGTTTATAGAAGCTAGGAATTGGGAAGATAACAACTTGGGAGGTATTAAGCTGAAGATTCCGTCTTTTCAAGGTAAATTCGATCCTAAAGCATACCTTGAGTGGGAGAAGAAGATGGAGTTCGTATTTAATTGCCACAACTATTCCGAAGCAAAGAAGGTAAAATTAGCTGTGATTGAATTTTCTGACTATGCTATTACATGGTGGGATCAACTTGTTATAAACAAGAGGCGGAATAGAGAACGACCAATAGAGACATGGAAGGCAATGAAAACAGTGATGAGAAAGCAGTTCGTTCCAATTTATTAGTATAGGGAGTTGCACAAAAAGCTAGAAGGACTTAGACAGGGCAACCAGAGTGTGGAAGATTACTACAAGGAGATGGAGATTGCTATGATCCGGGCTGATGTCGAGGAGGATTGAGAGGCTACAATGCCTAGGTTTTTACTTGGATTAAACCGGGAAATCCAAGATAGGGTAGAGTTGCAGCATTACGTGGAGTTGGAAAATATGGTGCACATGGCCATCAAAGTGGAGCAACAACTCAAGAGGGGGGGTGAATCACGTGCAGCCCATAATACCAGTGCTACATCTTGGAAACCGAGTTATACCAAGCAGATGGACAAGTCCCAAACGTCCAAATCTGAGCCCAAGTCTGCAAACACCAGCCACGTTCCTCAAAGTAAAACTGATACTGCTACCTCTAGGAATCGTGATATTAAATGTTTTAAATGTCAAGGCAGGGGACACATAGCAAGTCAATGTCCAAACAAGCAGGTCATGCTATTGCAAGAAAATGGTGAAATTGTGACTAACAATGAAGATTCCAACACCGACGACATGCCACCATTGGAGGACATTTCCGGGGAGGAATATTCTGGCCTTGATGCATTGACATTAGTGGCGAGGAGAGCATTGAGCCTACAAGCAAAAGAAGAGGATGAGGTGCAGCGGGAGAACATCTTTCACACTAGGTGCTACGTCAAGGACAAGGTATGTAGTGTGATTATTGATGGTGGTAGTTGTACTAATGTGGGCAGCACAATCATGGTTGAAAAATTGAGACTACCCGTGTTAAAGAACCCTAGGCCATACAAGTTGCAATGGCTGAATGATAGTGGGGAAATGAGGGTGAACAAGTAGGTGTTAGTTGCATTTCGAATAAGTAAATATGAAGATGAAGTGTTGTGTGATGTTGTGCCAACGCAAGCGGGACATTTATTGCTAGGGCGTCCATGGCAGTTTGATATGCATGTAAAGCATGATGGCTTTACAAACAAATACTCTGTGTGCTCAATCAAAGATCAATCACTCTTGTACCGTTGACTCCGCAGCAAGTATATGAGGATCAAGTGAGATTGCAAAAAGAGAGTGAACAAAAGAAAGAGAGTGAGCAAAAGAAAAGGAGTGAAAATCAGAGAGAGGGCGAGAAAAATGAGAAAAAGAAAATCAAAATTTGGGCCTTGAGAGAAAATCAGAGAGAAAACAAAAGAATTTCTATGCAACAGTGAGTGAAGTTAAGCGAGCAATGTTTTCAAAACAGCCGATGATTGTACTTTTGTACAAAGAGGCATTTTTAAGTACTAACGAACTTGAACTTGCTTTGCCTAGTTCTGTTGTTTCTCTTTTGCAGGATTATAAGGATGTCTTTCCCGAGAAAACACCACATGGGTTACCTCCAATTTGAGGGATTGAGCATCAAATTGATTTTGTTCCTGGTGCGACAATTCCAAACCGACTAGCCTATAGGAGCAATCCCGAGGAGACAAAGGAGCTTCAACGGCAGGTAAGTGAGTTGTTGGAAAAGGGGCACGTGAGGGAGAGCATGAGCCCATGCGCCGTTCCAGTTTTACTTGTACCTAAGAAGGATGGGACGTGGAAAATGTGCGTTGATTGCCGGACTATCAACAACATCATAGTAAAGTATCGTCATCCTATTCCTCGCTTAGATGACATGTTAGATGAGCTGCATGGTTCTTGTGTATTTTCTAAAATTGATTTAAAGAGTGGTTATCATCAGATTAGAATAAAGGATGGAGATGAATGGAAAACTGTCTTTAAAACAAAATATGGTTTGTATGAATGGTTAGTTATGACTTTTGGCTTGACTAATGCTCCGAGCACCTTTATGAGACTTATGAACCATGTTTTGCGAGCATTTATAGGTCGGTTTGTTGTTGTCTACTTTGATGATATACTCATATATAGCAAAAATGTGGCAGACCATGAAGTACATTTAAAATCTGTTTTAGATGTGCTTAGGAAAGAAAAGTTGTTTGCTAATTTGAAGAAGTGTGCTTTTTACACAGATAAGCTTGTGTTTCTTGGATTTCTTGTTAGTGCACAAGGTATACAGGTTGATGAAGAGAAGGTACGTGCAATCCAAGAGTGGCCAAGTCCCACAAGTGTAGGTCATGTTCGTAGTTTTCATGGACTTGCTAGTTTTTACCGGCGGTTCGTGAAAGACTTCAGTAGCATAGCCGCACCACTCACTGAAGTGATCAAGAAGAATGTTGGATTTAGTTGGGGAGAAGAACAAGAGAAGGCGTTTCGATTAATCCAAGAGAAGCTGACCAACGCCCCCTTATTGTCTTTACCTAACTTTTCGAAAATGTTTGAAATTGAATGTGATGCTTCAGGTATTGGCATAGGCGCGGTTCTTATGCAAGAGGGACGACCAATTGCTTACTTCAGTGAGAAACTAAACGGGGCAGCCTTAAACTACCCAACTTACGATAAAGAGTTGTATGCATTGGTTCGAGCTTTAGAGATATGGTAGCACTACCTATGACCTAAGGAATTCGTGATTCACACCGACCAGGAGTCCTTGAAGCATTTGAAGGGCCAACATAAGCTAAACAAAAGGCATGCGCGATGGGTGGAGTTCATTGAAATGTTCCCATATGTCATCCGGTATAAGCAAGGTAAGGAGAATTTGGTCGTCGATGCCCTTTCTCGCAAGTATGCATTACTTGCTACACTTGATGCAAAATTACTTGGTTTTGAGCACATTAAAGATTTATATGCTGATGACCATGAATTTGGTGAGGAATACCGAGCTTGTGAGAAAATTGCTTGTGGTAAGTTCTTTAGGTTTGATGGATTCTTATTTCAAGAGAATCAGTTACGTGTGCCTAATTGTTCCTTGAGAGAGTTGTTAGTGCAGGAATCTCATTGTGGGGGATTAATGGGACATTTTGGAGTTGCAAAGTCCTTAGCTGCTTTGCAGGAACACTTCTATTGGCCTCACATGAAAAGAGATGTTGAAAGAATTTGTGGTAGATGTGTCACGTGCAGGCAAGCTAAATCCAAAGTGCAGCCCATCGGTTTGTATACTCCTTTACCTATTCCTAGTGAGCCTTGGATTGATATTTCAATGGACTTTGTGTTAGGATTGCCTAGGACTCAACGTGGGAAAGATTCAGTTTTTGTGGTTGTGGATTGATTTTCTAAGATGGCACACTTTATTCCATGTCACAAAACAGATGATGCCTCACATGTTGCTGATTTGTTCTTTAGAAAGATTGTGAGATTACATGGCATGCCTAGAACAATTGTTTCAGATGGAGATGCTAAGTTCTTGAACTATTTTTGGAAGACTTTGTGGTGTAAGCTAGGCACTAAGCTATTGTTTTCTACTACTTGTCATCCACAAACTGATTGTCAAACTGAAGTAGTAAATAGGACTTTGTCTACTTTATTGAGGGCAATTATTAAAAAGAACATCAAAACATGGGAAGAATGTTTACCACATGTTGAGTTTGCTTATAACAAATCTGTCCACTTTGCTACTACATTTTCACCATTTGAAATTGTGTATGGATTTAATCCTTTAACCCCATTGGATTTATCTCCCTTACCTTTGATTAAGCATGTTAATTTAGATAGCAAAAAGAAGGCTGACTTTGTCAAGCAGATTCATGAGAAAGCAAGACTCAACACTGAGCGAAGAACGGAACAATATGCACAACAAGCCAACAAAGGGCGTCACAAGCTACTTTTTGAACCGGGAGATTGGGTTTGGCTGCATATGAGAAAAGAAAGATTTTCTACGCAAAGATGTTCCAAATTGCTTCCAAGAGGAGACGGTCCTTTCCAAGTCCTAGAGCGCATCAATGACAACGCCTACAAGCTAGATTTAACCGATAAGTACAATGTAAGTGCTACTTTTAATGTTACTAATTTGAGCCCTTTTGATGTAGGAGATGATTTGAGGACAAATCCTTTTCAAGAGGAGGGGAATGACGCAATCCATGTCAACATAACTCCAAGGGATCAAGTCCAAGTCCCAATTGGGCTGGTGACAAGAGCACGGGCCAAGAAGTTTAAAGAGGTACTCAATGGATTGATTCAAGAGGCATGGGCTCAAGCAAATCAAGCATATTTGTGGAGGACCATTGAGCATGATCCAAGTGAGCAGCACGGAATCATCAATATGATTCATGTTCTAGAAGAATTTGGCCAAGAATAAAGACATTCCTTTTTGGATTTATATGTAAGGCTTGCCTGCCAATTAATTTCCTTTTTATTTGCTTATATGGGTGTATATGGCTGGATACATCCATTCCCCAAATTTCCTTTTCTAGTTTAGGCATGTGATCGGCTACTTAAAAGGGTTGGGTATCTTTTCATTTAGGCAAATATCTTTTAGGCAATTAAGAGATATTTTGCACCAAATTTTTAGCCCTAATTAGGATACCATTTAGGGAGTTTCCCTGAAATGGCTAGCCCTTTAAATAGGTGTATATGCAATGAATAAAATTCAGATCATTATTCAACAAATTGTGAGAGTATTCTCTACGGTTCTTTGAAGAACTATTCGAATTTATCTGATTTCCCGTGGCGTTCACCAACGACTTATCAAACGGAGCTCCACCACTGTTTGTGGCGTCTTCCTTATACCAAGGTTCTTGTTTCGCATCAAGCAACGGGTTGAGGTCATATATACTGAGGTTCTTGTTTGTTGTAAATAACGGGTCAAGGTCCTCATTCAGAACCTGATCATAGAACTTTCTTGGATTCCTCATTATATTGAGTCTCATTCTTTTTGGTGGGATTCGTATCACGCACGCCAATTGGTTTAAATTCGGTCCTATTCCGGCTCGCTCCGGTCAAAATGATCGTTTTGCCCCTGAACCCCTCAGCACGGCATAAACCTCGCCGAACGGTAAAAGACTCTCCCAAAACCATCCCTAAATGACTCAGTACATCTGACACAACACACCAAACCATTCCTAACCATTAACAACCAATCCTAGCCAAAATGACCATTTTTGTCCCTGGCAATCCAAATATGCCCTGAAACAGCACCGGTCCCGGGATTTCGGGCAAATGGTTTCACCATACACCCTTATTTAACCCGAGGAGGACCCTACGACATTAAATGCTTACGACTCGATAAAAGTTCCCTGGAGCGTCACGCAGACGCTCCGCCTAAATTATCTTTTCTCTCGATTCCCTAGATATAACGCACCGTCAACTGACTTGAGAAATGCGTAAATCAAAAAATTCTTGGAAGCTCGTTCAGGGATCTTTCCGTCGATATGGCTCGATCGAAATGATTGCCTCCCAAAGCCCTTTATCGTATGGCTCAAACACTGCTACTTTTGACAACTCCTGGAGCGTCTCGCAGACGCTCCACCAAGGTTAACTTTTTTCCCAATTCCCTGATCAAAACGCACCGTCAAACGACTTGAAAAATGTGTTAATCTGGGAATTTTCGAAAGTATTTTCAGAGTACTTTCCATCGGTACGGTCCGATTGAAAGGATCGCTTCCCCAAGGCCTTGATCACACAACACAAAACAGCCACTTTTGAACACCCTCGTATCACAGACGCTCCCCAAACATGTCCTTTTATGCACGCTTCCCAAAATGATATCCCACTCTTCTGAACATAATTCAAACTTTTTGAAAATATTAAAATCCACGAGAAACCCTAAGAGAACACTGTGGGTGCAATCGGTTCTCCCCAAACCTTCCCGATTGGCTCAATTATCGAGGCAAAGTTTGGACGAAGCTTCTCGGTGATGGAGCGTATGCTACATGCTCTCAAATTTTGATCAGATCGACCAAATTTCGATCAACAATCGAGATTTAACCAGTACACAGGATGCCACGTGTCATTCTGGCAATGGAACAGTACCTGCGCATATTCTACATGCGCTAGGTCAAATTTTGGTCAGGCACATGTAGCACATGGGCTAGGCCTGTTCCAGATTGCCTATAAATACCAAACCACTTCTTTGCATATTCCATCTCTGAAATTGATGCGAAGCTCTGCTGAAACTGCTCTAAAATCTCGAATCCTTACATATATTCCACCCCTCCAACACTTAGGCTAGATTCTACCTCCCTCAAGCCTATACACTTCATCTACAAGGCCTTATACACCATTACACACTCTATTCCAGCCTCTCAAGCCCTCTTGAAGTCATTCAAGCTCCAATCAAGACATCCATTGAAGACTACAAGTGTGTTGAAGGCAAAAGGTGGTATCCCTTTTACATTTGTGTCTTTCCCCACTCTTCTCTTCTCCCTCCTAGGCTACTTAGGTTATTCTCTATTTTAATCCCCATCAACAATCCCCCATTTTTGCATGCTTTCGCCAAGAGGGCTCTTAGATCATGCCTAGAGGAAAGCAAGTAAGAGCCACCGTGTAGGGGAACCTCTCACTAGTCGAGTTTGAGATGGTATGGCCTAGGAGCCTCTTGTTTATGTGGTGTAGCCTAAAAGCCTTATATGTGATCATGACCCCTTGTTCCAAACTTTATATTCCTTTCAAAAATTGTTCCAAGAGTTGGCTACTTGAAGCTTAGGATGAGACTTTAGAAATCATGCCTTAGAAGGTCCCCTACTAACCCCCTAACTCTCACTTTGGCATCATGACATTATAACTTGCATAAGGGTTGCTTTCTAATTCTCTAATTTTTAATATTTTCATTCTTTTAAGTGTAGTGGTTGGAATGGCCCCATGGAACCCTCTCTTGAGTGGTCTACCTTTTGTTTGGCCATATGAACCCTCTCTTGATGGAATGGTTCCCTTGAAAAATGGTTTTCAAAATCCTTCTCCAAAAATGATTTTCAAAAGTGCATTCTCTCCATCTTTGCATTAAAAATGGTGCTTCAAAAAGTTGTCATCATATTGATTTTTGACCCCTTATACTCTTGTCAAGATAATGGTTATAATGGCCATAATGAAACCTTCTTTGGAATGGTCTCCAAACACCAATCATGTAAACCATTTTTTTTACTAGAGTCAAAATTTTCATGGAAATGATCTTCAAAAAGATTGTCAACCCAAGTCCATTGTATGGCATGTTTTGTTTTTCCCAAAAGTGCATCAAACAAACTTTCAAAAATCATCTTTCAATTCAACTCTAGGTTAGCTTGACCCTAGTTGTCCAACCCTAGATTAACTTGACCCTAATTGACCAACCCTAAGTTCACTTAACCCTAGTTGTTCAACTCTAGGTTAACTAGACCCTAGTTGACCAACCCTAGGCTAACTTGACCCTAGTTGTCCAACCCTAAGTTAACTTGACCCTTGACCCTAGTTGTCCGACCCTAGGTTAATTTGTCCCGAGTTGACCAACTCTAGGTTAACTTGACCCTAGTTGTCTAATCCTAGGTTAACTTGACCCTAGTTATCCAACCCTAGGTTAACTTGACCGTAGTTCACTCACCTTAGGTTAACTTAACCCTAGTTAGTTAACTCTAAGTCACCTTAACCCTAGGTTAACCTAACCCAAGTTAGTGAACTTTAGGTCACCTTTAACCATAAGCTAACCCAACATAGGTTAACATGCTTCAAGGTTCCAACTCATGAATCCTTTTTGAATGATCTTTCAATTTTAAACTATTCTCATTACCCATTTCTCCAATACCCCCTACTCTCGTGATTTCAAAAAACCAATTCCATAAACTCTTCAAATGTCCTTACACTCTATCTTCAAGACATTTTCAAAAATGTTTTCAAAAGGTCACAAACCTAAGGTGTCCCTAGCCTTCTCGTGGTTAGGGATTCCAAGGACAAGTGATAAATCAAGAATAACCTCTAAGGTTGTCCATATTAGGATTCCAAACCCTTAGCCATTTCTAAAAAGCACTTTAAAAAACTAATTCATCAAAACATTCTAAAATCATGCCTTCAAGGTTTTCAAAACAAGACTTCAAAAACACTTTCAAGTTCTCTTGAGTCGTGCCAAAGCATTTTTTCAAAACTCCCTTAAGTTGATCCAAAAACATTTTCAAAACACTCCACCATCCAATTTCAAGTCAAAACTTTCAAGACTACAAAGATTCTTCAACTTCGAAAGACCTTGGCTTAAACTTTTCCAAAAGACCTCCAAGTGTCTTAAACTTTTTCAAAAGACCTCCAAGTGTCTTAAACTTTTCCAAAAACCCCAAAGTGTCTTCAAACTTTCTAAAGGCCCTAACGTGCCTATTTTCCATCAGGTTCTTGCCCAAACAACGAATGACTTGATTTTCGCCAAATGAGATATATAAGCAACCTAAAATGGTGTGGCCATAACTTTTATTTCAACTCCAATCCCTTTCTCAAAAATTCCAATCAATTCAAAGTTTCTATTCCAACATCTTTCAAAACCTCCATTATTTTCAAACTTCTTCCAAAAACTTGCATCATGCATCATTCATCCGAAAAGTGATGATTAAACCTCGTTTTCAAAATTCTAAAGTGAATATTAAGCAGACAATGGTAACCAGTTATTCTAGTGAGTGAACCAAAGGTGATTAGACATGTAAGTACTGAAAGGGCCGGCTAGGGTGATAATCTTAGGATATCTTCCCTACACATAACCAACTCCTGAACCATAGATTTCTATTTTCAAATGACCAAAATGGAGTTAATTTCTAAAATGGCTTAAAAACCCTCTCTTAAGGGAGTTTTCAAAACCTTTTTCATAAACCCTAAGTTTCGTCTTCGGATTAACACTTAGTTTTAGGTGCCCTAACTCATCTTAATCAAGTTAGGTGGCGACTCCTATTTTTCTGAAAAACCCTTAGTCAAACCAATTTTCAAACCTAGTCGCACTTGTCCTTCTAGGAGGATGAGTTCTAGTGACAGAGTTCCGTGCTTGTTGTCTCCAAGCCGAAAGGACCTTGGACACCCAAAAATTGGGGTGCGACAGTGGGTGACTCCACTGGCAACACTTAGAGGATTAGGCAATTAATATGTCTCTTCACCCTTAACTCACCCAGAATCTCTGGTTACTTTGTCCAGTTTTATCCACTTTTCAAATTTTTCAAGTTTCCAAAGTAAATTCTATTCTGCCAAAACATTTTTCAAATAAGTGTCATCACCAGCATTCATTGTTAATCATATTCTTACACTAATCATCCATTTTACCTTGCATTGAGTTTTTTGAAAAATTACTAACTCTTTGCATTTTTCTTTTGTAGGTGGACCTTTGTTCACTTTTTTATTTCATGTCTTATTTATTGCCATGTATGTGAATGAATGAACAGAATGTGATGTATGTTGTTGGGTTATTTCTTCCATTTTTCAAAAATTCCACACACACTTGGTACGCTAACTTGCATTTGCATCTTGCATATATTACCTGGTTACTACCCTTCTAGATAGAAGGGAGAAAAATATATTGACTGTGGATGGATGCTATGTCAGTTTCTTAGCCTACGGTCTCTTAATAGTTCCTTAACTCGAACCACCAACCAAAGATGGAGTTCACCCTTTCGGGGGTGGATGTCAGAGGTTTGCAGGTTCGAGGACCGAGCTTTTTAGGAAGTATTAGTAAACTCCCAACCTCATGCTCATGTAGCACCCCATGCATAGCCGAACCTCTACCGGATTTAGGACACACGCGTCAATTTCAAAATCAAGGAGGAAAGGGCGACCGCTTTATTTTTTCTTATATATTTTGTTTAATCCATGTTGTTATGCTATTTAATTCTTGTTATTTCCATGTATATGCATCATAACTGCTCATGCATCAGAACTCACTTCAAGACAAGAGTTCTTAAAGTAACTCAAGTCATTGCATCTTCATGCATCCAATCAACCCTTAGAGAAAGGCTCAAAGACCTTCTCGTCTAAATTCAAGCCAACCCAAACTTCTAAGAGTACCACGAGATCCTAAGGATTTATGGCATGCATTAAAGTCATCTCATAAAGAGGGGCTCTAATCCCCCTTCGCTCATGGAGATAGGGTTGCCAAGAAGACAAGGGAGCAATTCAAATCAAGGGCTCCTACCAACAAAGCAAATCCGGAGGCTCAAGAGTAGTTTAGAACCTTATGATGTAAATAGAGAATAGGTGGAAGTCCCAAGGAAAATGTTCCTCTTCCCCATTTCTATGTATTTTTGAGAAATTCTATGTACCCAAGAGAATTCGTCTTAATAAAATCGTCCTTATTGTCAAATGAATGAATGAATATATGAATAGATGAATGAATAGGGGCAGGTATAATATTGCATGGAGGGGCAATCCCCTATCTCCAGACATGAGCCGAAGCATCATGTTTAGTTCCCTTCAAAAGATAGGGACATCCTTAGGCTATGCATCGCATAAAACCTTTCTAAATCAAGAATCTAACATGTAATCCTTTTATTTGTTTTCTCTTATTTTGTTTTCCTCCCCCCATCTCATAAAAAAGACTAGCAATAGTTTTTGGTGGGACTGCTTGCATTGTAGGTCACCATTGCTCCAAGAAAAGGAAGAAGAGAAACAAAGCCGCCTCCCACTCCCAATGTCACAGCCAATCCTTTACTAGACCATACTGTCAACATCATCATTGAAGAGAAAGCAGATCCTAATGGCATCATAACCGCAGAATACTGCGAAGATGAGTCAGACACTGAAAGCGGTTGGGAGGAAGAACTACCACCATGCCCTATCTATCTTTATAATGTAAGTGGAGAACAAGACCTTTTCAACTGGCTCGTGGATGAACTTGTTGCAAACATTCCCAGTGATACTGCACCTGTGGATGGCTGGGGAGAAGAATTCCTACATCCTAGATACGCTGAAGCCGAGGCTCGCCTAAAAGAGGAACTCTTCGATTACGAGAACATGGCCTGGGGCATCTATGAGCTGAAACTGCCAAACGCACCATTCGAATTCAACAAAGGCAATCTGGATAGCCTGTTTGTAGAGATTGATAAAAAGGAAGCTAAAAAAGAAGAAGCCAAGGAAAAGTAGTCGCAAGCCTTTGAAGAAAGCCTGGTTATGAAATCCCAAGAAGCCGAGCAAGAAAAAATTGCCCAACTAAAGAAGAGCCAGCAGGGGTCCCAAGATGGGACGCATAACCTCACTGACCCCACTAAAGAAGAAGAAGGAGGAAGCCCTGGTTACGCTATGACCACTAATCTCTGCCACTCCGCAGCTGATGCATCAATCCGCCCAACACAACTAAGTGAGGAAGCCGGTGAATGGAGCATGGAGGAGGCAAGCGTGGTCCTAAAGCCTACCTGAAGAAGTGATTGTCAAAGGGATGTTCTTCTACCAAACTTTGTCTTTACTTTCCTGTTAATTTTTGTTTCGTTAACTCTACTTTCATCTTTTGCTAATCAAGAGCTCATCGTGTAAACAGAACTTTTGAAATGAAAGAAGTTGAAATTTCTTTGGTACTTGCTCTTTCTCAGAATTTTCTTTTCTTGTTGTTATGCCCTAACTTGAAAGGAGGGATGACACGTGCGTCCTCGCCTATGGAGACCATTTCTGATCCAAAAGCAAAATAGCGAAAGGAAGGAAAGAGAGTGGATCACAAAAAGGGTGGCCTCCGAATGGTGCCATGGCAAAGTAGTCGGCAATTAGACCCTCAAAAGGAAGAGAAGCCCTCATTTCAAAAATCCCTGGAATAGCAAAAGTAATTCCCTTGGTCAGCCCACTCAAGCCACAAGTAATTTTCATTCAAACACCCTAACCAGGAACCACCCCTACCCCCCCCCCCCCCCCCCCCCCCCCCCCCCCCCCCCCCCCCCCCCCCCCCCCCCCCCCCCCCCCCCCCCCCCCCCCCCCCCCCCCCCCCCCCACACTGGAGCAAGTGCGAGTAACAGAACCATTAAGCTAACACCTGTTTGTTTCAAAGGATGATGCCAAAAGCTTTAAAATTGAACTTCATAGACTAAGCAATCTTGTCTAGAAGGAAGAGGGACCATCTATTTTGCTATTATACAGTTAAAAGAATCCTCTTTGAAAAATCCATTTTGAGCCAAATTATATTCCTTCAAAAAACCCGCACTAGTGATCACCCCCTACAATGGGCGAAAGCAAGTTCGGAGGAAAAAGTGACAAAAAGGGAGCATGGAGAGAAAGAAGGCCCCTTCTACATCGAAATAGGAGGGGAACAAGGCAATACTCGAAAAAAAAACAATGAAAGAAGAGGAGATGACGATTGATGCCTCTTAAGAGTCAATAGATTGTGCAAGCGGTAATACTGGGACAAAAACTAAAACAAAATGACAAGCCCTATATAGATGAGAGTTCGTACAAAAAGGGAAGAGAGGAAAAGTGGAAGATAAGCCCATAAAGATCTAAAAAGGTGATCACCGGTAAACCCCAAAAACCACGTAACACTTTGAGTCTTCGATACCAGTCCCTTCAAAAACCCACAACCTGGCCGCATTACAACCCACAGAAAGTCTCGTCAGATCAGGGAAGATTGCTTAGTCTAAACTAGTTCAAAAGAAAATGGCGATATCCGAAAAAGAAAAGGGAACAAAGCAGCAAAAGCTTACTCAAGGTGGTTCTAGTTACTATCACCAAAAAAATCAAAAAAAAAAAAAAAAAATCTTTTGAGCCTGAATACCACTTCATTCACCACCCTTAACCAAGCCTACATTTCGGTCCAAAGTAAAATCTTCTCAAATTGAGGATGGAAACTGCCTGCTCCTTTACTAAAGGTTACTTCGACTGTCATCTGGAGAGTCTGCTAGATCAAACATAAGGTCCTCGAGAAAAATGAGTGAGTTGCGAATTCTTAGATAGGAGAAATGAGAGTCGGGTTTGAAAATGAAAACCCTAGGAATGGGGCAACTACTATCTCGCCCTGACAGGAAAAAGGTGCAACAAAAGGGGAATTTCCAAAGAAAGAGCAAAATGCCGAAATGACAATTTTCGGGGAACGCCTGATCTACCTCTAGGCCTATCTCCATAAAGCTACACGCCTCCATGCTTTGCATAAACGTGTGCGGTGACACACTCACCCTTTTCTCACTTACTTACAGCTTGCATACGTCCATCATTTCTTATATGTGCCATGATTTCTGCATTCCTGTATTCTCACATGCATACATTCAAAGCGAGATTAAAAGAAAAAGTCTATTATCATCTCATGAAAAGAAATGAAAAGATAATAATAATGCATATATAACCAATAATAATCATCATCCATAATGGCCAACAAACGGCCACAAAAACAGAGACAATAACCATTAGACTAACTAAAAACTCTAACTATGTCCGCAGGTAAAGCAAGGCGCCTTAAGGAGTTGGGTCGTCATCCAAGTCAAAGTCGCCTATATTCGGCACATACGGGGAGGGCTGGCTAGAATAAGTTACGGTGTCAAAAGGGCCCTGTATAAAATAAAAAAAAAAAACAAAAACAAAAACATACCATGAATAACATACCCAGTGGGCCTCCATCCGAGATATGCGAGCAGTTAGGGCCTCCACCTCAGCACGGTACTGATCTCGTGCCTGGCAAGCTGTTAGGTACTCCTCCTCAAAAACAAAAGTCTTGAGCTTAATGCCAAAGCTCCACCACCTCATGGCCGACCACCTGCCCTCCGACCACCAGATCCAGCTGGGTAAAAGCACCAATGGATCTCGCCCAAAAATGAGCCTCATAATCGATATCCGGCGGGAGAAGGAACTGCTCACCAGGAACCTTGACTATATAATGGATCTCTACCCTAGCCCGATGAAGTCCAAACATATACTAGGGAGGATCCATGCCTGCACGGAAATCAGTATGAAGTTGCCGCCAGTGGCGCTCCCCGAGATATGTCTCCCATGACACAAGGCCCCGGAAGGTGATCCGCAACCTAGATAAAAGGATAATGTCCCTCATGCCGGCATACTAGGTGGACCGGTGGTAAGGTGCCTAGGTCACATCCCGAGGCCTCAACAGCTCCAAGTTAGCCCTAAGGGCTACAAAATCTGTGAGCAAGGACCGCTGGACTACATGTTGCCTAGCCGACCTCGTGGCCTGCAAGAAGGCATCGCTCGCTAACACCTCTGGTCGACGAACTGGCAAATACTCATAGCTCCACCATACCAAAAACGACCAAAAGCTCATTAAGCTCCCCCAGGCCCCGGATGTCCTCACTCCCATCCCACATGAGAAGCAGGCGAAGGTAAAAGCTCCCCAATCGGCATAGTCTAGCGCATTGAGATCTGCTACCAGGCTCACCAAGGATAAAGGAACCATCGACCTATTATTGTTGCAAAAGTAACTAAAGAGTATAGCACTAGTCGGCGCCTCATAATGACCTGGTCAGGTGGGGAAGGCTCGAAAGCGAATGCTGTCTCCGCTGAACATAAGAGTGATGCTGGGAAACTCGAGCCTCTAAGCCCTAGCAACCCCAAGAGAAGACGGGCCTCCCCCAGAGACACGTCCCGTAAAGAAATCGGAACCCCTCCGAAGGATAGCCCAGTGATCATAGCCCAGTCGACAAGAGTAGGCCCCAGCTTAAAACCCACCAAGTGAACGGTCTCGGTCTCCCCAAACCACCGCTCCAACAATCCCACGGCGATCCGGTGATCAATCTTGTCTGTCTGCAAAGTCATGAAGGCCCCAAGCCCAATCCGGTGCAGGAAGTCCTGATAAGATGGAGCCAAAGCCTGCATAGCCCTCAAGGCCGAGATATTGGCCCCTTTGAAAGAACTGTGTGTCGAGGACGGCAACGGACCATATCGTGAGTACAGGCTTGGGAGGTAGGCCAAGTCACATAGCGGCGGGACATCTGGAATCACCAGCTGGTCGTCGGTGAATGAAGTATCCCTCCGCCTGTCCCAAATGGAGGCCATACCAAATCCTGTCTGTGGATCCACAGATGAGTTAGCGTCGTCCTCAACCCTCTCATCAGGAGCAACCAAAGGCTGCCCCCATCACAGAATTGCCACTACAAGCTGTCCTGCTCAAAGATCGTTGGGACCCACTGTGTCCACCCCAAGTAGAACCAGCCCTGCCGCCATTCCGAGCTGGACCACCTTTGCTACCCCCTCGAGCGGGACCACCCCGGCTACTGCCTCTAGCAGAAACCACTCCTACTGTTGCCCTTAGCTGAGCTACCACGACTGTTGTTGCCCTCCTCGAGCTCTATCTGTGGCGCCTTTCCGTGGCGCCTCCTGTCCAATCCATCACCCCCTGCCTCCGACATCCTAAAAGAATGACAACATTCAAAAGAATCAATCAGTCACCATATGTGAAAAGCGCAAAGATAAGTGCATCAATGTATATACATAAAAGAAAAAAAAAAAAAAAGAAAGAGAGAACATAAAAATAAAAAATAAAAAATAAAAAAAGAGGAGAGCCAAAAAAGAAAAGAGAAAGAAAAAAAAGAAAAAAGGAAGAAGAATTAAAAAAAAGAAAAAAAAGAGAGAAAATATAAAGTGGAAGGGCTAGGGTCCCATCTATCACTGTTTAAGATTTTCAACGGTTTTCAAGCTTTCCCCACAAAAGTTTGGTACCAAAAATTTCTAAACAGTTTTTTGGGCTTTTTCCTCAAAAAGACTCATTTCAAAATTTCAAACCGGTTTCTCGGGCTTTCCCCTTCAAAAGCCCTAATTCAAAATTTTCCAAAGGCTTTCGGAGCTTTTTTCTCAAAAAGTCTTATTTCAAAGTTGCAAACTGGTCTCTCGGGCTTTCCCCTTCAAAAGCCTTGTTTCAAGATTTTCTAATGGTTTTTTGAACTTTTTCCTTAAAAAGTCTCATCGGTTTCTTGAATTTTCTCCTTCAAAAATCCTGATTCAAAAATTTTCTAATGGTTCTTGAGACTTTTGCCTTAAAAAGTCTAATTTTAAAATTTCAAAGCGATTTTCCGGGCTTTCTCCTTCAAAAGCCTTATTTCTAAACATTTTCTAAAGGTTTTCGGAGCTCTTTCCTCAAAAAGTTTCATTTCAAAGTTTCAAACCGGTTTCTCGGGCTTTCCCCTTCAAAAGTCCTGTTTTAAGATTTTCTAATGGTTTTTCAAACTTTTTCCTCAAAAAGTTTCGTTTCAAAATCCTCACCGATTTCTCCAGTTTTTCCCTCAAAAACCCCGTTTTAAAATGTCAAACCGATTTCTAGGTCTTTCTCCTTCAAAAGCCATGGTTCAACATTTTTAACGGTTTTTTGAGCATTTTCCTCAAAAAGTCTCATTTCAAAGGTCTAACGGTTTCCCAGGCTTTCACCTTCAAAAGCCATGTTCCACAGTTTTCTAAAAACCAGTTTTTCGAAGTTTTCTCCTTCAAAAACCCAACTTCCAAAATTTCCCTAAAGTTATGATTTCTCCGGGCTCTCTCCCTCAAAAGCCCCTTTCTCAAAATGATTTGCTTTACCAAAAGTGTTAAAGCTACGTGTTAAGATTTTTGAAAATTTTGGCAGAGTTTTGCCTTAAAAAGTCAATACCTCGAAATTCCACGAGTCACAAACATAGCCCAGAACAATCTCAGACCTTCCACCACATCAATCAAAACAATCTTGTCCCCCATGGCATGTGTCCCATCCTCAAACACAATTTTTAGGACGATTCCTTCAGCTTCTAAAATTTTCCAGCCTCAGTTTTATTTCCACAAATTTCACAAAAATTCCTAGAACCTTCAAGCATGTCACCACAATTTTCTAAAAGTGTTCTATGAATTTTTAACCTTCAACAGGATTTGTTTTCTAATTTTTCCCAATTTTCCAGTGATCATTGTGTAATTTTTCCCAATTTTTCCAATAATTTTTCCAGAAAACATGTTAAACCACCCAAAACACTCTCAATCTTCACCAAATCACGAAAACAACCCGATCATTGTGTTCTAAACAATTTGAATCATAGGATTACAGTGATCATTTTGCAAGAAACGGAAACATATACATCAAAATCGACAAATTTTCAAGAAACTAACCTTTGAAATTCTCCGACGAAAATCAAGTTTTCCAGCGAGAGTCCGGCGACAATGACGATCTCCGGCATGTGCCCAACGTCTCCAAACACTCCTCTAACGATTCCCAAGCAAAACCTTTCGAAATCCTTCAGAGAAAATTTTCAAAATCGACCAAAAACTTAGAAAACGTAACACTGAAATGCAAACTGCTCTGTTTAAGTGCCCACGGGCTGGCGCATGTAGCAGATGCGCCAGCACAGAATGTGAGCCGGCGCGTGTGCTACCAGGGTTAAAATGGACCATGCGCATGTGGCACATACGCCCAACCCTTCAGCTTCCTGCCAAAATTGGTTTCAAACCCTCAGAAGTCCGAGTTCATTTCTAAGGCTTTTTCAAAAGCCAAAAGTCAAGCTTTCAATATTCACTTTCAGGAATCAAATGTCCTGAACCGAACCATGTCAAACCGGCAATCCGATTCCCAACCGGAATGCAAAACTTTTTGGATTCCAAAACCTTTCGGACTGGCGACCCATAAGGGGTCCCAACACATTCCAAACTCACTGACACATCGTCTCTCTGATTGCCTCGCTACTAAAAAAGGATTCTTACTTTGTTATTTTTCTGCCTTCAACAAGCAAAGACAAAAAAAGAGAGGTTAGACATGTAGGTACCGAAAGGGTAGGGTAGGGTGATGATCTTAGGATATCTTCCCTACACGTAACCAACCCCCAAACCATAGATTTCTGTTTTCAAATGACCAAAATGGAGTTATTTTTCAAAAGGGCTTAAATCTTTCCAAAGGTTTCCAAACAACCTATTTTCTTAAAAACCCTCTCTTGAGGGAGTTTTCAAAGCCTTTTCCAAAAACCCTAAGTTTAGTCTTCAGATTAACACTTAGTTTTAGGTGCTCTAACTCACCTTAATCGAGTTAGGTGGCGACTCCTATTTTTCTGAAAAACCCTTAGTCAAACTAATTTTCAAACCTAGTCGCACTTGTCCTTCTAGGAGGATGAGTTCTAGTGACAGAGTTCCGTTCTTGTTGTCTTCAAGCCGAAAGGATCTTGGACACCCAAAAACCAGGGCACGACAGGCCTAAGTGCATTTTTGAATTTTTGAGGGAAAAATTGTTTTTAAGGTGGCTAGATAGTGAAATCCTCTATTTTTATAAAAAAAAATTAAGTAAATAAATAAATAAGTTTTGATTATGGATTTTACATTGATTATGTGTTTGGATATTTTGGTAATTGTGTTATACCTAAATAAATATTAGGGTTTTGTGGGGCTTTTCATATGTATATAATTGTTTATAAGATAAGAGAGTTTTAATTAAAACTTCTAGAGAGGCACCGTGTGAGAGAAAGTGAAGGGTTGCGGGAGAAGAGGAGCTTTGCTGCTTGTGTGGGCTTCTCCGATGAGATTCAAAGTGATGAATAAGGTAGGGTGATGAAGCATCTCTCATACTATGTATTCTTGATGTATATATACATGTATGGTATTATGACTATGTTGGATGATGGATCATCTTAATATACATTTGTTACTCTTGATATATATATAGTTCTTTGTTGTTGCTTTTATATATGTGCATTTCATATTGTTATACTAATGAATGGAATAGATAGCATGAATGGTGGGTACGAGCTTATGGTTGGTTGGTGGTTGGGTTTGAGTTCTTGAATAGGATGTAAGGCAGTGCATGTGTGTTTGTGGTCACAAAGTAGAACCAAAATTGGCGTGAAACAAGCTAGGGTGTGTGCTTAAATAGGTACATATGCATTAGCCTATGCATCTCTGTATGCATATCTGTACGGATCAATTGGGGTCTTAAACTTTTTTGTCGAGAGAGAAAGTGAACTTTCAAAAGGACAAGAAAAAGGGCAGTGGCTATGTTCCAGCCATGGTGGGTTTGTTGTTTAGGGTGTGGTTGTAGCCATGGGAGGCTGCAGCTCAGTTAACAACAAGAAATTGGGTGCATGGATGTATTTCTATGTGTGTATATATATTGATGAAAATCAACAAGCACCAATAAATGATCCATTACATATTCCAGTTGGGCCTATTATAATAGCAAGATTCAAGAAGATCAAAGAAGCAATTAATAGGCTAATTCATGAGATATTCTAGATGGGGCATTCCAAGCTTGGCCCAAAGGAAGATGAAGGTATAATAAATCTAATTAGGGGTTGATTTGTAGTCTTTTGAATAATTTTTTGACTTAGCTAAAATAATTGGCTGTTGCCCATCAATTAGGGGTTGATTTGTAGTCTTTTGACTTGCTAATTGATTAGCTGATTTGTAGTCTTTTGAGTAGTTTTTTGACTTAGCTAATTGATTGGTTGATTG
This sequence comes from Euryodendron excelsum, assembly GCA_033060915.1. Classification (NCBI taxonomy): domain Eukaryota; kingdom Viridiplantae; phylum Streptophyta; class Magnoliopsida; order Ericales; family Pentaphylacaceae; genus Euryodendron; species Euryodendron excelsum. The sequence goes on along the minus strand of CM065394.1, from coordinate 4,586,188 downwards.
CCCATCAATTAGGAGCTGATTTGTAGTCCTTTTTTCTGAATCATGTTTTATAAATAGCATGCACTCTTTGTAATGAAAAACATATTGAATTGAGATAAAAAAAAAAAAAAAAAAAAAACACACATGAGTGTTGTTTATTCTATTGGTTCTTTAAAGAACTTGTGAACTTATCAAGAATTCTTCCTTGTGGCATTCAAAATTTATATCTTTGGTTCGTGATTCCATCATTTGGTCGAGGTTAATTACTCTATACCTTTGGTTCGCATTTTATTTGTAAGTGTTGGGTTGGGGTTTCTTTCAAAATCTAACTTTTAGCTTTCTTGAGCAAGTATTCCAATATTGTTGTTAGGTCTCAACGGTTGGTTGAGGTTTGCATAATTTGGTATCAGAGCCAAGTTTTAAAATAATATTTACTATTCTTTTATCTTTTGTTTCTTACAATCATCTATAGTGTTCCATTTGTGTTTATTACTTGTTGTTCTTCCGTTGTGTCACACACCAAATTCAAAAAAAAAAAAAAAACAAAGAAAAGAAAAGAGACTTGTTCACCACACTTATCAAAGTTATTTGTTCTTGAATCGATACTATGATAGTAGATACTACCATTCACCATACTTATCAAAGTTATTTGTTTTTGAATCGTGACTTTCGTAGTTTCGGTTCTCTAAAATAAAAAATAAAAAATAAAAAACTTCAGTTCTTTTCCTTTGATTCCTTGTTTCTAATATTTTTCTTGCCATCGGTATTGGTTTAAATACTACAAATTGAATTTCTTGAGCAAGTTTATTAGTTTAATGAAGAACTAAAAAGAGGGAAGCTAGGAGTAAAAAAAAGGCAAGAGAATGTGAGATTAATATCGGGAAAAAGACAATTTTAGAATAAAACACGAGAGCGAGTGACATAATTTGAGTGCAAACACGTGAAGGAGTGTTATGAGAGATTGCTCCTGACATTTCTCTATAGTGAAAAAAAACAAAATATGTCTTCAAGGGATGACACATCACAGAAAGAAGGATGGGAGGAGTCATTCTTTGTGTTGCAAGCTATGCAACAACAATTCGAAAGCATAATCGTGGTATTTAATGAAATTCGGGATCAAATGGATTGGCAAGATACTGTTATTGCTACTTGGTGCGAGGGGCATCCCCAAAGAGTCCCTATTACTAGGAGGCAAGAAAGGCGTGCACTCGTGGATGGTGTTGATGGTGACCATGAGGATGAGTTCAAAGATAAAGAGGATCAAATTTCATTAAATGGCAAGGGCAAGTTTGTACTGAGGGGAGAAAGGCGTGATAAAGTTTTCCAAGTATGCTTCAGAATCGTTTTTCCTTGGAATGACGGTATCTTCATTTTGATGTTTCCTAGGTTTCTGTCAGTTCCATCTTGCCATCTTGGATCTCTTCGGACAAGGACACCAACCCATGGCCATTCGCACAGTGGGGTTTGGACATAGTTGGGCCACTATCCCGAGCTCCAAGAAATAAGAGGTTCCTCATTACTATAACTGATTACTTCACCAAGTGGATAAAAATAGAACCAGTGGCAACAATTCGTGAAGTGGACACAAAGAGGTTTGCCTAGAGGAACATAATAACTAGATTTGGCATACCATAAGCACTGGTCTCGAACAACTACATGCAATTTGATAGAAATATGTTTAGAGGATTTTGTTCCGAGCTAGGGATCAAAAACTATTATTGAACACCAACCTACCCACAATGCAATCAGCAGGCAAATATCTCCAACAAGACAGTACTGAATGGGATAATGAAGAGGCTAGAGAAGGCAAAGGGCAGGTGAGTCGAAGAGCTCGCCAACGTTCTTTGGTCTTACAAAACTACCCTAAGGTGATCAACAAGAGAAACTCCTTAATCTATGGCCTACAAGGTAGAAGCTGTGATCCCTCTTGAAATAGGTTTGCTAATGATAAGGTTCACTGCTTTTGATGTAGGCTCCAATGAACAGACGCTAGCAAAGGACCTTGATCTCATCAAAGAGAAAGAACCTTTAGGCCTGGAGACCTAGTACTAAGAAAAGTATTCGGGTAACCAAGAACACGTATGACAGAAAGCTCGGTCCTAGTTGGGAAGGCCCATACAGAGTTACATCCCAAGTCGGCGTGGGGGCACATTAGCTAGAAACCATAGTAGAAGGACGCCAACTACCTTGACCTTGGAATGCACAAAACTTAAAGAAATTCTACTAGTGATGACCTAGCTTGAAATTAAGATTCTCTGAGGCGTAATGTGTTACTTTCTTTGTAAATAAATTTTAAGTTTCGCATATATATGGTGTGTAAACAATTGATAATCAAGTAAAAAAACCAAGTGAAGATCCTTGGGCCTGCCTAAGTTAGACAAGTCGGCCAATGAAGGCCAACTCAACCGAAAACCAAGTGAAGATCATTGGTGTTGCCTAAGTTAGATTGATCGGCCAATGAAGGCCAACTCAATCAAAAATCAAGTGAAGATCCTTGGTCTTGCCTAAGTTAGGGAGGTTAGCCAATGAAGGCCAAATCAGTAAAAAAAACCAAGCAAAAATCTTGGTCCTACCTAAGTTAGACAAGTCGACCTAAGAATAGCCAAACAAATAAAAAACCAAGTAAAGACCCTTACCTAACTCAGGCATGTAAACCCAAGAATGGCCAAATTTATGAAAAATTAAGTCTTCTTAGGTTGGCCCAAGAATGACCAAAGGTCTTAAAAATATTCAAGTATAAGTAGTAAAAATAGCAATAGTAGAATAGAAATGAAGTTCATTTCAACCAAAGAAAGCTGCTTTATATATAAATTGCTCAAAAAGTTATAGAAAACATCAAATACAGAAACTCTATAGCATGCTAAGATTGACAGGTAGCGAATTTGGAAGCATCGACAAAGCAACTTGAGGTGTCCTTCCATTACGCCAAAGATAGATCGACTTTCAATTTTGGTAGAGCCACCATCCAAACCCTCCCTATAGATTGAATTGGTTAGCTCGAGGATCTATCAGGAATGGTCCTCCCTAGCATGGTCAAAACTCTTCTTGAAGCTCCCTTCTGTTTGGGCCTAGGCTTCCACCTTCAACCTCGCGAATTCAACTTGCAGCTGAGCGTTCTTCTCTTTAGATTTTGCCAGCTCCAGATTCCTCTTGTCAAGATCGGCAAGAGTAATGGCTAGGACCCCCTCGTTCTTCTTCAACTAGGCTGCCGCCTTAGAAGAAGCTTTCTTCACTTCTTGCCATTCAAGCTTTAGTGCACCGTGCTCCTTCTTTAGTGCTTCATGCTCGGCAACCAATGTACAGTACCGGTTCATGCACTCCAGTGCTTGGATCGAGGCTTAAAGTAATAATATGAAGTCAAACTATAAAGCGGAATAAAGCTAGAAGAGTCAGAGATGATAAATGAAAGAGACACACTTACCACCACGGTATTATGGATCGTCCCTACAAAGATTGTCCCATCACTAGCCTTTGTCAACAGCTTTTCATCACTAGGTAAAATGGCGGCCTGAAGCAATCCCATCATGACTAGCGCATCATTGATAAGGGAGTCCAAGTTGGTCATACAGGGGCCTGAGATCTCTAAATGGAGGGTCACAGGCTCAACCGATTTACCAGCAGTGTTGGTCGGCACTGATCTGAACTTCTTCGCCTGTAGGGGCTAGGGTGCAATGTTCCCCGCTGGCCTTTCCTTTGTCGACTTCGCCTTCAGTTGGGCGCCCATTTCACTGGGGGCAATTAGTGGGATGGGGGGCTGAATGGTGTTAACCACTGTGGGGAGTGTGGGAAGCTTCCCTGCTTTCTTTTGGGCTATAAGCACCGCAAGGCTATGAGTCTACAAGTCTTCTAGGTCAACTACTTATTCAGAGTCCAAGAAGAGTACTAACTAGCTAGCAACTTAGCGGTTGGGAACGGTGTAAGGAGTGGAAGTTGAGCTTGAAGAGGATGAGGTAGGTGCAGATGAGGATCACAATGATGAAGAGCTTGGTCTTGGCTTTTCACTCTCGTCGGCAGAGAAGATCAGTCCTTCAAACCGAGACTAGCTTGATGGCCCGGCGTCCTCGATGTCAAGGATTGGGTTATCTTCAGTTTCAACAGTGGAAGCGACCACAGTCACTCAACTTGAATAAAAAAATTGAGGGGATGACCACTCCTTCAAGGACGTCCTCGGGATCCACAGCTCTCCTTACTCCGTCAGAGTCGCGATAATGTCGGCAAGAACCCTTGATGTTGCTGTGAAGGTTTGATAACGCAGCGAATATCGGAGTAGAATGTGCACCACTCTACACACTCTTGCCTATTGACTTTCGCCTTTGTAATTCCAAATTTTCTTCAAAGACAGTATCTCTATCCCGAGGTGTTCCCTCTTCTTGTTCCTTTTACCAAAGGTGCCTGAAAACACAGAAGAGGTTATTATGATTTGATATTAGTAGGCTCAGTTGTGTGAAAAGTGCAACCAAAGATTGTTGTAAACCTATTTTACAAGGAACCCTTGGGCAATGTTGTATCCACCTTTGATCTTCAGGGATATTCCTGAATTCCTATGGCCCTCGTTAGCCACACATCATGTCGTCCACACCCTTACTTGAGCTAGGAAGGACTTGGACGACCTACTTGTTGCAGTCCTGTGTTCTGAAGTAATATCTCATGTAGTCTCCACTCACCAGAATAGGGGTGTAGCAATAATCAAATTCTCATATATTAATATTCACATTAAGGACCCAATTTAGTTTTACAATACCCATGTCAATTCTAAAGACATGCGAGGTTAACTAGACAAGAGAAAGCCTGTAGTGTTTTAGAAATTGGAGAAGAAATGGGTGGAGAGGGAACTTAACTCCGCTCTCTACTATGGCAATCAAGGGGAAGGGCATGCCCTTATTGGTCTTATATAGGGTGCACTCACTAGCCTTGGCCAGTTTGATATCTACCCCTTCGGGAAACTGATACCTAGCCTTGAAGGCGGCAACAGCTTCAGCGGAAGCATCTTCCAAAGGTGCGCAACCATGACATGAGCAAGTTCGAAAAAAGGAAAATAGAGGGAAATGGACTCAGAGACTTATAGTGAGCCTGAACGGCATCCTCTCTAAATGCTATCTTCTCATGCAAGGATGAGCTTTAACTTGGGCCACCAGTCTTTATACCAAGGCACGCCGTCAGTTCAGGGACTGTGAGGCGACAAGGCAATGATGGCAAAGCAGAATGTCACTTTGGCAAATGGCTCTTCATAGGTCCATGAATCTAGTGGCACATAAATGACCCATCATTGCACTAACACAGGGCTAGAAGCGATGCCTCGTTGTAGCAAGCATCCAACCCTTACCCTCATAGCTTGACCCTTCAAGGCGCAAAGGCTGGGGACAATTATGGGCCAAATAAATCAAAAAGCCTAGAAGATGAATATGACAAGCCCGATTTAAAGAGGACAGGCCCGACAAGGTGAATTAAGCCCAATGGGTGCAACAAATGGGTCTAATGGGCAACAGTACCATGCCGAACTGGACTAGGATATTTAAAGATAAGTCCAAATCCACTATAAACCGACCTAAGAGTGGTTGACTCCTAGAAGGAGAATGAATACCATTCCTAGAAGGGATGGGGCCTCCGAAACCTATAAATACACTATGCCACTACGAAGCAATGTATGTTCACTCGAGCTAGTGCGTATTATTTGATTCATTGAAATTAAGCTTGCCAAACTTAATCATCGGAGTAACATCGACCCAAAGAGGGTCGACACATTCTCATTGTTCATGTTATTGTAGTTTGCTTAAAGCTTGTCAATTTGATTTGCGGAGCAGATTAGGTCTTCCCAAAAATCCTACTTACATTATGTATTTGGATATTTTTGTAATTGTGTTATACCTAACTAAATATTAGGGTTTTATGGGGCTTGTCATATGTATATAATTGTTTATAAGATAAGAGAGTTTTAATTGGAACTTCTAGAGAGGCACCGTGTGAGAGAAAGAGAGGGGCTGCGGGAGAAGAGATTACAAGAGAGCAAGGGCTGCAGGTAGTTGCAATATGATGAAGGGGACATTGTAGTGCAGCCATGGAAGAGAAGAAGAACAAGAAGAAAGAGAGGGAAAAGGGGGAGAAATAAAAGATAGAGAGGAGGGAAAGAAAAGAAAAGAAAATACAAAAAATGAAAGGAGGAAAAAGAGAGTTCGGCTAAGAGTAAGAAAGTCGGATTTTAGAGAGAGAACTGGGTCGGCAAAGTTGAAGGTAAAAGTTGACATTGGAAATTATCATGTGTGGGTGAGTCCATGCTAGTTAGGATGCACTCTTTTGTACTGGAGGCTCTTTCAGAGGATGATGATTTCACGAAATATCTTACCTTAGTATTTTTGATGCGCTGCATCCATTTTTTTTTTATGTTAATTTGATTTAATTCTGACTCTTGAATATTGATCATGAAGGGATAGAGAATGAAGGGTGAACGATTATTATGTGACTAAAGGATGGCCAAAGGTGTTCTAATTTTTAGGAAATTTTGATCATAAATATTGATGATCGGATGGATTAGATCCAATGGAATGATATTCTAGATTTGTTTGCATGAAATGATACTATTTGGTACTTGCAGTAAAATCGATATTTATGTGATGACGAATTCTTGTTTAATGCTTTTATTATTCATGGTTATTGGGTATTGTGAGTCAAAATATGAAGGCCCAAAATTATTGTACCAGGCCCATCTAGAAACACACTGCCGACCTGGGCTATGAGAGACCCAAATCCACTAGTGCCCAGATGAAGGTGCAAGTTGTGCAAAATCTAGACCGGATCCAGCAAATACCAAGTCAATGGAGCATATGCAAGCCCATTTCTAAAAGGACTAGGACACTGAACAATTATCCAAAAGAGGACAACTCCTAGGAGGAGACAGAATACTATTACCTATGGGAGTAAGGCGTTCCGAGCACTATAAATACCTCATACCACTAAAGTGTAAGGTACGTTTACTTGAATTCTAGCTCTCATATATTTTATTCGAATCATTGTGGTTAAGCTTACTAACTTAATCATCAGAGTGCCTTTGACCCAAAAAGGGTAGAGACATTCTCATTGTCTTCTTTTCTTGCAGAGTGTTCATGCTCATCAAATCAGTTTTGAGAGTTTTATTGGGCCTTCCTAAAAATCCCACCTACAATTGACACCATCTGGGGGAAGGTCTATATAACGATGAGTACTAGCTATATTAGAGGAGGAGTTGATCCCACTGACAAGGAACCAAATGATAGCCATGACGTCCGTAGTCACAAGGGCACACACTCATCAAACCGGAGTGATCATGATCTATCGCGAACTCCTAGAGGACACTTCATAAGGTATGAGATACAATTCCTTGTAGGCAACCGACCGAAAAGATAGGAGGGTCTAGCACGGGCTCCACAGTATGCTCAAAATCCAAACTGCCAAAGGAATTATCAAAGGAACTTGAATCTGTCACCTTCCAATGGCCGAGTTCCTAGTAACTTGTTGCTCCAGACAACTGAATGAGAGATCCGGCAGTGGGAAGAAGAGATTGCCCGCCTCAGAGAGATAATTGAAGCAATGAGGGAGGCAATTGCCAGGTGAGATGGATGAGTACTTGAGAGGTCACCAAAATGGCAACACATAAGGAGGTTGAATTCAAGAAATATGAGCCCCTTGGCCGCACGTGCAACAGGGAGTCGTATAGCCATTACATGGCACTATTTGGAACGACTGGAAGATCGGCAGCCTTGGAGGAATCGGTCACCAGCAAGGGACCCAATAAGGGTCGAGATAGAGCAAGAGGATTGGGACAAGTGGCTAAAAGATCGGCTTGGTAACTAGGATAAGCACCGAAAAGGGTGGACAACACAGGATATAGCCAGGAGAGCCTTAGACCATATTGCTTCCACCCCTTTCACAGAAGAGATTGATGCATGCTGACCTTCTAGGAAATTTGGCCCACCAAAGTTTATGCCTTATGATGCGAAGTCGGATCCCATTACCCATGTTCGGTACTATAAGCAGATGATGACGCTATGGAGCTATGATGATTCAATCATGTGCTGATTTTTCCCTTCAAGCTTAGGAGAGATAGCTCTACGATGGTTCGATAAGCTACAGTCCAGATGAGTGTCAAGTTGGAGACAACTTGCCAAGCTGTTTACAAACCGTTTCATTGCAAACAGCAAACAGCCCAAGGAGGTTGACTACTTGTTGATTTTACAAAAGAAAGATGATGAGGGATTACGTGCATATGCAAGGAGATACTTGGAGGCTTACAATGAGATAGAAGACTGCAACGAGTAATTGGCTGTTGCACAGTTTAAGAGCGGCCTTCCTAGAGAACACCATTTGAGGCAATCCCTCATGAAGAAACCAGTCACCCACATACAAGACCTGACGGTTAGGATTGAACAATACGTGCGGGTGGAAGAAGATTTAGTACAGCCGACACAGGAGAAGGTTGGTGAGAAGAACGAGAAGAAAGATGGGCAAGAAAGTAAGAAGCCAAACGTGAGGAGAACAATAACAATATCTAGAGCAGAAAAGCAATAGAAGGGTTCAACACAATCTTCAAGAACCCAATATACAAAATCTTGCTCCAAATACCAGACAAGCCTTTCTTCAAGTGGCCCCCAAAACTAGGAGGAGACCTTGCCACCCGAGACCAAAGGAAGTTCTGTTCCTATCATAGGGAAAAGGGGCATTAGATGAAGAATTGCTGAAATCTGAAAAGCCACTTGGAGGAATTGGCAAAGGCAGGACATCTCAATCAAGACATTAACTGAAAAAAGGTAAAGTGGGAGGCAGAGCAAACGAAGTAAGAAGCCACTCCCTAGAAGGAACTCAGAACTGAACCAGCCCAAGTAATCAATGTCCTCCATGGATTGGCAGAATCAGTAACCGTAGATCCATATAGATACCAGGTAGAGATTTAGAAAATAGCCCACCTCAGGGAGGTAATGCAGTTGGAAGCTCCAAACAAAATGGTGACGGTCGACAGCAGTGCTGGGGCCATAACCTTCACAGATGATGACTTGGTAGGGGCCCAATGCCACACAATGACACGTTGGTGGTAACTCTATGATTGGGGGATTGTGATGTAAAAAGGCTACTAATTGATCAAGGAAGCTCCTTTGAAATCATGTTCTACGACTTGTTCAAGAAGCTATGACTGAAAGATGTCGATCTCCAACAATCTTTGAATCCCCTAGTCGGATTTAGTTCGAATTCGGTCTGCCAGTTGGGAAAAGTAGTTATCCCAATTACTGCAGAAGTGATCACTATTCAAACGAAGTTCCTGGTGATTAATGTGCCTTCACCCTACAATACAATCATAGGTCGGACATAGTTACACCTCATGAAAGCCATACCTTCGTCCTATCATCAACTGATCCATTTTTCATTTTCCGAGGAGTAGGAGAGATAAGAGGGGACCTAGTAGTAGCTAAGTAGTGCTTATTTATGACATGTGCTATAAAGGAGATAACTGGTAAGGTGCAGATGATAAAACTTCATGAAGACACTCCCATAATTGATGATGTTGGGCTACTACCAGAAAATAAGGCCATTGACGACTTGAAGAAGATCTACATAGATCGGCACGATGAAGAGAAGTACTTTGTTCTCAGCACCTCTCTGTCAAGATCTGAGGAAAAATTATTGATCAATCTATTGACAGAGTATATTGAAGTATTTGCCAGGAATTGATCCACAAGTAGCTTGCCACAGATTTAGCGTGTACGCACAATGCTGACCTGTGGTCTAGAAGGGGAGAAGGGCAACTACTCAACATGTGAATGTTATAATTGAAGAGGTGGACAGGCTCCTTGAAGCGGGGCTAATGCGGGAAGTCTACTATCCACACTGGCTCTCAAATACAGTGGTGGTAAAGAAAAAGAATGTCAAGTGGAGGGTTTGTGTAAAGTTCACTAACTTAAATAAGGTATGCCCCAAGGACCCTTTCCTTCTTCCAAAGATTGACCACCTTGTAAATGCAACGCCTGGATTTGAGAGAATGAGCTTCCTAGATGCTTACTGTGGGTACCACCAAATCCCACTTCACGAAGAAGATCAAGAAAAAAATGCATTTATCACCCCAAAGGTATCTTTTGTTACAAAATAATGCCCTTTGGACTGAAGAACGCAGGCACCACCTATGAAAAATTGGTCACCAAAATGTTCAAGCAGCACATCGGCAGTATTGTTGAAGTGTATATCAACGACATGGTGGTCAAAAGCAAGGTCGACAGACAGCACTTCACCGATCTAAAGGAAATGTTCAAAATCCTCAAAAGCTATAAGATGAGGCTCAATGCTTCTAAATGTGTGCTCAGGTATATCCAGGCCCCGAAGAACATCAAGGAAGTCAAGAAGTTGATCGAGATGGCAGTGACTCTCAACCTGTTCATCTACCGATCCTCAGACAAGTGTTGGGCATTCTTCTAACTTTTAAAAAAAGGGAGCAGTTCAACTGGAGCCTTGATTGCGACCAGGCCCTTGCCGACTTAAAGAAATATTTGACCCAACCACCACTACTTTCTTCACCATTGAAAGTATGAAGAACTCTATCTTTATCTAGCAGTATTAGACCACGCGGTAAGCGCCGTTCTACTACAACAGCAAGACAGGTAGCAGAAGCCAATCTACTACGTTAGTAAAACTCTTTTAGGAGCAGAGAACATGTATCTTCCACTAGAGAAGCTGGCCCTTGTGTTGGTAATGGCAGCACGAAAATTAGTGCACTATTTTAGGGCCTATACAATCAACCGTCCTCATGGACCATCAGCTTAAGCCCATCCTCAAAAGGGCCAATTTCTTGGGAAGACTAGCAAAATGGGCAGTAGAGCTAGGAGAGTTCGACATCAAATTTCTACGCAGGTCGACAGTGAAAGGTCAGGTACTTGCAAACTTCATTGCTGAATTTTTTATTAAACTGCCCCAAGAACCTATTTAAACACCTTTTGCTGATCAAGCAAATGGTGAAACCCCCTTAGAACTATGAGAAATGAATAATCATTGCAAGCTCTTTGTTGATGGGGCATCCAATGACAGGGGGCATGATCGGGCATAGTACTTATCACATCAGATGGCATGGCATTGGAACAGGCAATAAAGTTGGAGTTTGCAGCATTAAATAACTAGTCAGAATATAAGACTCTACTCACCAGATATGCCGAGCTATAGAACTCAAAATTACTAAGATAGTTATATATTCATATTCGCA